>VZTH01015244.1:97249-268926 GCA_013397815.1 Aleadryas rufinucha | reverse complement strand
CGGGAGGGCCCCGGCGCGGCCGGCGGCAGGGGCGGCGTAACGGGGCTTCGCTTCGCCGGCCCCCTCACAGCCAGGCCCGGCAAACCTGCCGCCGGCGGCTGCCCCAGGCGTGTGTCTGGCAGCTCCTGGCCGCGTCCCACGGCACCCCCGGCCTACTCAGCGCCAGCCCAGCTCCGGCCCGTCGGGAAGTTGTTCCTTTGCTGCCTCTTTTGCGGTCCAGAGTTGTCTAGATCGCTCCATCGCTTACTGCGGCCTAAAATCATCTTCAGGGGGTGGTTTACTCTGGGTACAGTGAGGCATTTCTGGGATTCGGGGGCTGTTAGTAATCAGGCAGCAGCTGGATGTGAGCGAGTGTTCGCTGTGCTAGCGAGAGCCCTGCGTCGGCTAAGCAGGAGTGGAGAACAATTGCAGGATAGTGTCCCTGGCCTGTCTGTGCACCGTCCGTAAGGGTTTTTTGCTTAGGTTTCCTTACCAGTTCGTACAATGCAAAATGAGTGTGCAGCTGTGTATTTGTCATTACAACACATAATAAACCCGGTGTTGCTAAGTGTATGTGTGTGTGCACAGCTTACGGTCAGAGTAAACATTTTGGGGAAATTAACACTAACTGGAACATTTCGGTTGCACAAAAAGTTCCTTTCCATTCAGTCTCTGAAACATGGCATTGTACACAATTTGGGGAGTACGGGGGTGGTGAACTAGCACACATTCTTTTATTTAATCCCCAACTCCCGAAGTACAATAGTGAGCAAATGTGCAAAGATTTGCATGGTTAGTATTCTGCTAGAGAAGCACTCTTAAAACTACGTGTTTTTCCTCTGAGTTCTTGTAAAGCTGATGTTTTCCATTTGATTGTCTTTTATTTATGCAGATGACCGTGCTGATCTGTCTTTTCAGACAGGTCTGAGAGGTATCCAGGACTACAACAGGAAAATACAACTGGAATCCAGTAGTACCTTGCCTGTCTCTCTGACTGAAATGAAAAGCAATGTGTAAGTATTGTATCTAAAATAACCCTGTGTGATAAGGACTACCCTTTTCTGTAACAATTTTAATTTGAATTTGCAACAGTGTCATGTGGAGCTGTTTTTATATCTCATACGTTTGAATGTTTGATGTGGCCTGTTCTTGTTTTACTAATTACCAGCTTAAAAATTACAAGCATGCAGCCATCTGTTTGGGAAGATATGTTACCCATCCGGTGTATAGTATCTATGCTACTAAACAAGTGCAACTCGAGTCTCTAAAGAAACAAGAGTTTTGCCTTTTTGCATTTTCCGATGCAGTATTTGTTTTTTCCATATTTCAGCTGATGTGAAATATTAGTATTGGTTTAATGACATTCAGCTTTCATTATTTAGGTTCACTCTGAAGAGACCTTTCAGCACTTCACACTCATCAGTGGATTCAAAGGAAATGAAAAAATTCCAGCTCCTTGCACATAAGTGGTGGGATGAAGAAGGAGAATACGCAGCCCTTCATTCTATGAATGATATTAGAGTGCCATTTATTAGGCATGATTTTGAAGATTTTTTTTATATGTACTATTTCTGCATAACCTCAGAAAATATTGTAAAAGAAAACCAATTACCATTACTTAAGATAACTACATATTGCATCTACTAAAGCACCTTGTGGGTTCGACCTTAATCACATCCCTTTTCTTTCAGAGATACTCTGTTGAGCATGAGTAGTAATTATCATCCGGGAAATCCACTTTCTGGAATCAAGATTCTTGACGTGGGCTGCGGTGGAGGACTGCTGAGTGAGGTAAGAAACAGTGTGCTCTGCATTTTCTTGTTAAAAAGCATGCAAGGTATTTGAATTGTTGTACTAATTACACTGCTTAATTTGTAATCCTCCAAGGAGGACCTTTTTTCTTCTATGATATATTAGTTACTGAGTAGAGTGCAGTGCACTCTTAAAAAGCCCACAGAGTATTTGGTCAGCATAGTGGTGGTGGTTTACGGGGAATGAGGGAATTGGTAATGAGAAATTCTGAAATTCTGAGGTTCATCAGGAAAATAAGTTTTCAAGCACTGTAAAGAAAAGGAGAGGGAGAGAATGATGAAAAAGTCCTTGAGTATTTCNCTTTAGAAAGAAAAAAAATCCAAATAACTACTACATGAATTATACTGTATTTATAGGAGACCTGGAAAGAGAATGATTTCAAGGAGTGAGGGTTGTAGTACCAAGCAAGGTCAGTTAATAAAGCAGGCTGGCACTAGAGGGAAGTCAAGCCAGGACTGGTTATAACTACTCCAAACTTCCTGCAGCCTGGAGGATGCTCCTGCCCTCGGCTTTGTGCCAGGCCGTGCCTCCTGCCTGCGGATACCAGCGTTTGCACAGCCAGGCAGGAACCTGGCCTGTGATCATCTGCCTGGCAAGCACGGGAGCGCTGCCAACTCTGCTTTCACGGCTTAACTTTGCCTTGCTCTGCACCGCTGCCTTCCAGCCAGCTTTGGTTTTCACTGGGCTTTTTTGTTGGACCTGCAGCTCAATAAACTGTCAGAAAACTAATCTTTTTAAAAACTGGCCTAATTATTTTCCATTTTAAGCATGTTAAACTAGCTCACCATGGGGATTTGAAATTTGAAAATGCTGGAGATCACACTGGGGGAGAGGCTCTCCGTGTATGTCAGCCCTGAACTGCCAAGGCTGCTCACCTGAACCTCAGTTCGGGGCCCTGAGTAGCAGTGCCTGCGAGGGAGCAGGGAAGGCAGCCTTCTCCTTCCTGGGCCACAGCCTGGACTTCATCTGCAAACCGTGCCACGGCAGCCTCTGAAAGAGGCAGCAGCAAGCCAGCTTGGATGGTTCCCATGAGGAAGCGCTCGGGAGCCTGCCCCAGGCCCAGCCCTGTTGGAGCCCGGAGGTTCTGCTCCAGGCCGCACCGGCGCACTGCCGGCTGCTGGGATCGCTTCCCTTCTGAGCCTGCCCCGAAGCGAGGACTCTTATACTTTGTGCCGTGCCCTGAAAGCCCGATGTGTTTCTTGGTAATGAAACGGACTGAAAGCTGTGGGCTCGTCGCTGTGTAATCTGAACGAGCCTCTGCTTGCGGGTCTTTTCGTGTTCCAAGATACGGAAGGATCGGGAGTAAGGGGGCACACATTTAAGCAGAGTTGCTCCAGCTGAAGCCCTGGCGACAAGTGCCACCGTAGGGGCTGGCATTCGCACCGGCGTCAACGCCGGGCGGAACCTTCCCGGTGCCAGCCCCGCGAGGCAGCCGGCACCGCCGGCCGCGGACCGGGGCGGGGCGAGCGCCGCGGCGGCGGCTNAGAACAATTGCAGGATAGTGTCCCTGGCCTGTCTGTGCACCGTCCGTAAGGGTTTTTTGCTTAGGTTTCCTTACCAGTTCGTACAATGCAAAATGAGTGTGCAGCTGTGTATTTCTCATTACAACACATAATAAACCCGGTGTTGCTAAGTGTATGTGTGTGTGCACAGCTTACGGTCAGAGTAAACATTTTGGGGAAATTAACACTAACTGGAACATTTCGGTTGCACAAAAAGTTCCTTTCCATTCAGTCTCTGAAACATGGCATTGTACACAATTTGGGGAGTACGGGGGTGGTGAACTAGCACACATTCTTTTATTTAATCCCCAACTCCCGAAGTACAATAGTGAGCAAATGTGCAAAGATTTGCATGGTTAGTATTCTGCTAGAGAAGCACTCTTAAAACTACGTGTTTTTCCTCTGAGTTCTTGTAAAGCTGATGTTTTCCATTTGATTGTCTTTTATTTATGCAGATGACCGTGCTGATCTGTCTTTTCAGACAGGTCTGAGAGGTATCCAGGACTACAACAGGAAAATACAACTGGAATCCAGTAGTACCTTGCCTGTCTCTCTGACTGAAATGAAAAGCAATGTGTAAGTATTGTATCTAAAATAACCCTGTGTGATAAGGACTACCCTTTTCTGTAACAATTTTAATTTGAATTTGCAACAGTGTCATGTGGAGCTGTTTTTATATCTCATACGTTTGAATGTTTGATGTGGCCTGTTCTTGTTTTACTAATTACCAGCTTAAAAATTACAAGCATGCAGCCATCTGTTTGGGAAGATATGTTACCCATCCGGTGTATAGTATCTATGCTACTAAACAAGTGCAACTCGAGTCTCTAAAGAAACAAGAGTTTTGCCTTTTTGCATTTTCCGATGCAGTATTTGTTTTTTCCATATTTCAGCTGATGTGAAATATTAGTATTGGTTTAATGACATTCAGCTTTCATTATTTAGGTTCACTCTGAAGAGACCTTTCAGCACTTCACACTCATCAGTGGATTCAAAGGAAATGAAAAAATTCCAGCTCCTTGCACATAAGTGGTGGGATGAAGAAGGAGAATACGCAGCCCTTCATTCTATGAATGATATTAGAGTGCCATTTATTAGGCATGATTTTGAAGATTTTTTTTATATGTACTATTTCTGCATAACCTCAGAAAATATTGTAAAAGAAAACCAATTACCATTACTTAAGATAACTACATATTGCATCTACTAAAGCACCTTGTGGGTTCGACCTTAATCACATCCCTTTTCTTTCAGAGATACTCTGTTGAGCATGAGTAGTAATTATCATCCGGGAAATCCACTTTCTGGAATCAAGATTCTTGACGTGGGCTGCGGTGGAGGACTGCTGAGTGAGGTAAGAAACAGTGTGCTCTGCATTTTCTTGTTAAAAAGCATGCAAGGTATTTGAATTGTTGTACTAATTACACTGCTTAATTTGTAATCCTCCAAGGAGGACCTTTTTTCTTCTATGATATATTAGTTACTGAGTAGAGTGCAGTGCACTCTTAAAAAGCCCACAGAGTATTTGGTCAGCATAGTGGTGGTGGTTTACGGGGAATGAGGGAATTGGTAATGAGAAATTCTGAAATTCTGAGGTTCATCAGGAAAATAAGTTTTCAAGCACTGTAAAGAAAAGGAGAGGGAGAGAATGATGAAAAAGTCCTTGAGTATTTCTTTCTTTATTTTTCTTTTTTTACTTTATGAGTCTAGGCAAGACTACTTGGAATCGTGACATCCTTGTTACCAAAGAAGTAATTTCTGTTTTAAACTTGTTCTTACACATTCATTTCTCTGAATTGCTTATCTTCAGTTTTTTATATGTCGGTGGGGATTTTCACCTTTGATTTGATCTCTTGGGAAATGCGTGGAATAACGTCAAGCACCCAAGACATACCTCTCCTGTGTCAGTAGAGATTCCTGTGGTACAGGGGCTGATGTTAGAGCAGCTTCCAGAGAAGTCTGCACAAACTTGGGACTGAGAAGTTACTGTTTGTGGTGGAACACTGTCCACACAGGCTCTGAACAGTGCTATGTTCCATCAATAGACTAGGGATGGTTTGTGAATTTAGGGTTACAGATCTGTCTGACTTACTCTGGAAACTTCATCAGCATCTGAAGTGAGGTGTTACTAAGGGACCTGAATCTCTCCCATGTTTCCTTTCTTTTTTTTTTTTCTCTCTTCTGAGCAAAATCTTGTAGTCTTGTGAGAGGGGTCTCTCCAACAGTGCTGGCAAAACTGGTGTGCTGCATCGCCTTCTCAGGCTGAACAACCGGTGAATTTCAGGTTGGAATATCATACATGTGGTCATATTCTGCAGCCTGTTTCAGTTTCAAAAGAGGTGATGACTAAGGTGTTAACCTTGGAGTAAGAAGACACTGGAGAAACCTGAGTGACAGCCAAGGCTGATGCTATCCTAGTAAACATCAGTGTTTAGTTCTCAACAGTGAGAAAGTCCCAGAGATAATCATATATTAAATTACCATTAAAAAGATATGAGGATTTACCATTACAGGTGGATGTTGAAGAAAGTAATGACAGTAATTAAATACGGCATTGTTTTCCCCCCTTTAATTACTGTGTTGATTTTCCCCCTTTGTTTTTCCTCTATCAGAGAGTAGTAGTGGAAGAAATCTCTATTTGGTGTAAGAAAACGGATTCAGAACAAATTATTCTAAAAGACAATTTAGATGTGTGTATAGTCATTATATAATTTTCTAAGAAAATTAACACCACCTCTCGCAAATCTAAGGGTGTTTGTGCTTTAATAAACATTTAAAATAAAACTTCCAGATCAGAGCTTATCAGTTACTGTTGTTTGTCATGTTCTCTGATGGATGCTTTCTGCATCTTGTATGTACATTGTAAAGTTTCAGAAACCTTTAAGTAAATTGTTTTCATGCAGAGAATAAATTACACTCTTTTTTTATTAGCCCTTAGGTAGACTGGGAGCTTCAGTTACTGGAATTGATCCTGTGGAGGACAACATTAGAACAGCTGATCGGCACAAGTCATTTGATCCGGTCCTGGCCAAGAGAATACAGTACAAGTCCAGTTCACTGGAGGAGATTGTGGAAGAATCTATGGAAACCTTTGATGTAATTGTAGCTTCTGAAGTAGTGGAGCATGTGGCTGACCTTGAAACGTTTATCAAGTGTTGCTCTCAGGTGTTAAAGGTAAGAGTTTTTGCTTTTCATTATTGGGAATATTTATTCTCTTTTATTATTGTGGCTTTTTAAAAGGAGTGTGAAAACACATTTGCACGCATTTCTCCACTAAGTCAGAAGCACGTTCTAGAAGTGCCTTCCATTCTTCTCCATGATGCAAATACTTGCATCATCTTCCCAACTTCATTAAGTAAAGTTAGGGGAAATTTATTTCCCCAGTTCAGCCTCAGAAAAGTGTTAGGGCATTGCCTAGCATTGCAGGATTGCATTGCATCAGGACCTTGAGAAATCTGGTTGCATCTGATTTCACTCAGGTGAGAGGAAATGTGGCAGTGCTGCTGTTGATGGACGGCTGTGGCTCAGACTGCATGGGAACTCTGTAATGATGTTTTGACACAAGATTTTATTCCAGTGCAAGCATCACATCAGATAAGGTCCTGGCTTGCTTTTAAAGGTTCCTAGTTAGGCTTTGGAGATAATCAGGTGGTTATTCATCTTGATATTAGTTCATTTGCAAAGAAGGATGATAGGTTCAGCACACAAGTGGCAGCTTTTCTTTAATCTCTTTATCTTTCTGGTCATCAGAACAAATATAAATTATTTCAGTGGAATGCACTACGAATTTTTAGCCTGCTAGGGACAAAAGAAATTATCCCTTATTTCTAACAAACAGTCCTTTAAGGACTTAGAATTTGTTTCTGGCTTTGTTTCTTTGCCCATGTAATTATTAAAACAAGCAAGGCATGGCATTCAGCAGTCTCAAAAATTAAGGAAGCATTTCACATTTTACTTTGGTTTCAATTAAAAAAGTGGTTTGTGGTTTTGTTTTGACTTTTTGCTTCATTGGGGTTTTTTTTTGCTTTTGTTGGGTTTTTTTACAATAGATATTGTATATGCTTTAATACCTTTTATTTATTCATTTCCTGGTCAGGAAATATTATAAGTGACTTTTCTAGTTGTTCTTTGGGCTAGGGAATAGTTTTTAGGCCACCCAAGACCCCATTGTGTTGATTCTTTGAAGATTCCTGTATCATACTGTTAGAACATTATATTCTTTCTTGTGTTAAAATGTTATACTCATAAATATCTATCCTGGGATGAAATTACTTCTTACTCTTGCATTGTGTAGACTTCTACATAGACAAATTATCTGTCTTAATGTGATTAAATTTACAATTTTTAAAAAATATTATTCTAATTGAACATTTTAATATTTTAATTAGCCGGAAGGTTCTTTATTCATTACGACAATCAATAAAACACAATTGTCCTATGTCCTGGGAATTGTGGTTGCAGAAAAAATAATGGGGATTGTACCAGAAGGAACACATGAGTGGGAGAAGTTTGTTCCCCCTGAAGAGCTGGAGCGCCTCCTGGAATCAAGTAAGTTTCAGGCCAGATGGTGGGAATGCAGAGAGATATCCTGTAGAAATGGCAAAGGGATAAGTTAGGTGGGGAGAGTGCTAGCAACGGTACACAGCTTTTCCTGCTTGAGTTAACAGTCGTATACTAAGAGTATCATTCCTGGTTTAAAGACACAGCTGCTTACTGGATTTTGCACAAAATAAATTAAGTGGAATCCTAAGAATGCAGTGATTACTTGAACAAAATCACTGTTGCAGCTGCCCTCTGTTTAATAGCCTAAATAAAAAATTCCAGTGTTTTCCATTGTGTTCTGGTGACAGAATGTATGCTCTGAAGTGGTTCATATGCTCTAGGTCAGGTTTGAGGAAATAACTGTGTTGGCACTCTGGGGCTGCACTGCTGCCACTGCATTGTTTGTCGCCTTTCCTTTGGGAGGAGGCATTTTTATTTTTGGTTCACTGCTCCATATTCTCTATTCATATTATGTTACTAAAAGATTTCTTCCAAAATATGAAGATGAAACCTACCACAAATTCATTAGTCAGTTCTTGAGAAACTCTGTGATACTGATTTTAATTATTTCTAATTAAGTTACCCTGGTCTAATTGCTTTTAAAATAGACAAAGCACTGAGCTGGGAAGACTTCTGCCTATTGCCCTCCTTCGCTGCAGATGTTTTAAAACCCTCTCACCAAATACTTCACTTTGCTCTAGTTCACTGCAAAGAAGCTGAAGTATGAGTGGAGCTATTCTCTTGGCAAGGTCTTTTCCTGGCACTTTGCAGTGATGCCATAAGGAATATGACTAATACTGGTTCACATACTGGTGGTTCTTTCAGTTCTTCCTTTGAAAGGAGCAGGTGCAGTGGAGTGATTTGTTTAGATAGGGTGTTTGTTTTCTGCCTTCCGTCCTGTATCCTGCTGGGACACAGCAGATCCATGCAGTCAACTGAGTGCTGCTCAGCCAGGAGTGATAAATCACTATTTGCACCGAGTCCTTGATGGCATTCATGTGTCTTTTTCTTATATTTTTCCATTCCTAAAGGGAATCTGCAGAATCCTTGCAAAGATGTGCTCAGATTTTGATTTTGGAGTGTGTGGTGTCAATCTGAAGCATGTCTCCACCTACAGAAAATGTTATGAGTCACCCAGATGAGGAGGTGTGAGGCTGGGGTTTCCAGCAGAGCCCTGTAGCTGCTGGTGGTGCATGGCCTGGCACAGAGATGTTGCAGCCACTGCCAGGAGCAGGACCTGCTGTCACCAGCGATGCCAGTGGCACTGCATGTGGGGGTGTCTGACGAAAGCCAGCTTCCTCCCCAGCCTGGAGAAAGAAGTGTGTTTCAGACTTGCTGTTCTAAAGAGCTTGATACTGCAGTGACTTACAGTATTTAAGAACAGCTGTTGCTTTATGTGGCTTCTTTCTTTCCTAGATGGCTTTTCAGTCAGGACCGTGAATGGGATGTTGTATAATCCACTCTTGGGCTCCTGGAGCTGGATGGAGAGCACGAGCCTGAACTACGCAATGCACGCAGTGAAGTCTGGGGCTCGGGCAAGGTCACATGCAACAGACGCCCCGTCAGAGACAGACAGACAGCAGTGCTCAGCCACAGCTGTCCCAGATGGCACTGTCTGACATGTGTGGTGATGGACTGTCACCAGAACAGAAAATGAGCTTTTACTCAGATGGACACAATAAAACCTTTGCTAACAACAAGCTTCTGTTTGCATCAATAATACTTGTGCTATTTTTGGCCAAATATTTAGGGCAGTCTGAAAAAAATCAAGTGCCTACTATCTCAGGAATCTTTTAAGATTGATTTTAAGCTTTTAAAGAATTAGTACTTTTATGAAAAAGTATTGTTAGATAGGGAAATGCAAATTATTCTCTTGGTAGCTTGGAGGAAGCTCTATTATGTGGTGGCATTTTCAGTCCTGCTGGGACTCAGATCTCCATAGAATAATGGCGTAGATGTAGAATGAGTTAAAAACCACAGTGCTGTACAATAAATAAAATGCCTTAAGTATTTCAGATACTCAACTCTGTTAAAATATGTGAAACACTTAAGAGCTATGAGCACTTATTTCTGTAATACACGTTTCTCCCTGAGGAGGGGAAACAAAATAGCAAACCTTTACTGTTGAGTCCTGCTGTTTCTGCAGCTGAAGTGAGGTAACTGTACAGTGGAAGAAGAGTCTCTGAGACCAGAGTGCCTCAGCTGTCAAAGGCCCTTCACTCTAAAGATACTTGTATCTGTGTCTATTATTTTAACTTTCTTCCTCTGCCCAAAGAAAGAGAAGCTGCAGGTAAAATTTTACTAAACAATCAGAGCTTTATGCTAGAAAAATGACACATTAGCAGTCTGTCCTAGAACTGATGTGCCATACCTATTTAGTGTTAATGTTCTAGAGCCTGGGTAAGGAAAAGTCATTTACAATGAAACAGAACTTTCTAAATAAAGTGTGTGTGTCTATGACTGCATCTATTTCCTTCTTTCTCCTTTTTCTTTCAGCTTGTACACAGCTGGAAAGGTGTCTTGTTTTTGTTTGCAGGGATGAAAATGAAACCTTTTTTTCTTTATTTTCCCCTCCTTATTTTTCTCCCTGTTTTGGTTGCTTCTGCATTTCTCCTACTGTAGAGGTGTGGTGGGCTCAATTAGTTTTTTACACATTTGCATTCTTGCTGCTTTGCTATATCTGCATGTTGCCTTCAGATCCAAGTTTCATGATGATGCCCAGAAGGATATAGCTAATTTATAATGGAAATAATAGTAATTCATAGCTATTAAAGATTAAGAAGTAGTATCTGGTGTGATCGCTTCCATGACAATAAGCTCTGCTTGATACTATTTCTTTGGGCTATAGCTTGGCTTTGAGAAGAAAATTCATCATCATGTTAAGAGTTCAGTGATGGAGAAGCCACTATACCAGTAAGTAAATTGTTCCAAAGGTTCATCCGTTGAAGTGGTTTAACCTTGGAACCTCACCAGTGATGTCTTAACTTACTCATTTTTATGCTTAAGTACCTCTATCAGCTGCAGTTTTGAGTTGTCACCCCTTAATTTTCTTTCAGATAAGTAGTCTGAGATTAACTCTACAGGTATTACCACTACATGTGAATTTCTGAGTTCACTGAAGTTTTGCCGTAAACATTGTTTCTGGAGCATGGCAGTGGAAATGGCTCCACCATTTCACTGATGGTTTCACTAATGCTGTTCACATTAGGAGGAATACATCATTCCCTGTCTGTCTGACTTTGTTCTGCAAGGGAGTCTCTGCTCCACTGGTCATGCATGCAATGTGGTGTACAGTGTTTAGGAGAGGAGTGACGCTGGCAGAAAATGCTGAGTCAAAGGAGATAACCAGTGGTCTTTGCTCCTAACAGTGTGTTCAGGCATGTTAAACCATGTGGCTCCAGTGAGTTCCCCATACCAAATTATCAATGTCAATCTAAGTTACTACAACTGTATGACTCTCATTTCAAATTTTGCCAGCAGCTCTGAAAAGCACTGAGATCTGGACAGATTCCTCGGGTAGCCCTAGAAACATCCCCCAAGAGGTGGTCCCCCCTCCACCGATTTGAGTCTTGTCAAGTGAAATAAAAATAATGTTATAAAACTAGAATAGAAGGAGCTGATTTTTGTTTTCTTTAAGAAAACAAAAAAAACCCCTTTAAGTCCAGATGTTTGTGCGACTAGCTGTTATCCTGGCTTTCTCATCCTTTACGTTTTTCCTCACTTCAAAGAATCACAGAATATTCTGAGTTGAAAAGGACACACAAGGATCAAATCCAATTCTTAAGTGAATTATTTGTTACTTCCTTGTAGTTTTTCATTAAACTGTGAACCACCTAAGGAAGGGGTGTTTTGGTTTGGTTTTTTTTTCACTGTTATTTCTATTGTACATAGCACAAAAAGCCTTTGATGCTGCCTGGGTTCTCTGTCCAGGCTCACAAGAGGGATCCTGTACCTAATGAACAATGGCTGGCATTTAAACAACAAGCACATAGACCTGGTTATCCAAAAAAAACCCAAAACAAAACCTCTGGTTTTGACAAAAACCTTATCACAAGCACCTAATGTTCTGTTCTTACACGTGTATTGGAGCCCTGTCAATCCGAGAGAGTTTTGTGAGCAGTGTGGACAAAGGAGCGGGGACAGCTTGAACAGGTCCTTGTGCCTATAGTATGTCGCCAGATGTCCTGATATGCTCCATCCCCAGTCCTTACCCCTCAGTTTTCTTCTGCTGAGTATCCTAACTGTTCTGGCTATATTTCATCCCTTTGTTTAAACAACCTTGTTTTAAGCTAGAAATGCTAGAATGCAGTAGAAAGAATTTTAGTGAGATAACAAACAGTACAAAAATATCCTACACCTTGTGAGCTTGTTTTGTGTTTTCATATACCTACCTTTTTCATAAATGTGCAACTGGCACAGTGTAATCCAATTCAGTACTATGCAGTGAATATGTACTATGCACTTGTGCTCCAGAAACTTTTTTCTTAAAATCTGTGCATAGAAAACCAATGAAGTTTTCACACTTCTCTTAGCCCAGCTGCTCCAGAAATTTCATAGATGCTATTGAAATGGACAGAATTTAAATCAAATAAATTTTCAAATCTTTTGTCTTTCATTTTGCAACTTGTTCATGTTTATGGAGCCATAGCTTCAATACTTAGAAGAACAGTGGTGGTAGGAGGTGAAAAAAGCAATATTATAGCAGCAGCCATGCACCCAGGACTAGGAGTGAGGCAAGAGGTGATTCTTTGTCGCTGTTGAGCGCTAGCCGAGTGCAAGAACCAGACTGGATCGGGTGAGGCGGAATTCTGATTTTATTATTTAATTCTAAAACTTATATAGACTTTTAAAAGTTTCTCCGGATTGGGTCAATTCAAAACCTCCCCCTAGGCCCATAGGCCAGGTAGAACTGCCCATCTTTCCAGAGACAGTTTCAATAACATCCAAACCTTATCTTTATTTATAGAACACAGGGAGAAGAAGAGAAAAATTCCCATGGGAAAGAATCTGTGCTACCACAATTCTTGCCTTGAGATAGGGAAAAAACTGTACTTGGGGCTTGGTCTTTTTCAGCCTCTGTGTCTTTTTCTAGTTGTATACCCTTGACTCTCCTGTTACCAGCCATTTATTCCTGCAACAAAACAAATCAGAGTAGGGAGCTGATACTGAAAAAAAAACCCCAAATACATAATCCAACGGAGCAAACAATGGTGTTCTGGGTGGTCTCAGCTATTCAGCTGTGGTTTGGCTTGTTGTGTTGTTTCATCTCTCCCACATTGCTCCACATGGTCCCAGTTCCAGCTCTTTGCTGAGACTGATTCTTGTCTGAGGTGTAAATATGTTTTTTTGCTTTCTTTCCTTTTCTTATTATGTTTCCATGGGATGCTGCTGGTGGTTGTGCTGTTCAGGGAACTGAATTTTCCCACTGTGGAAGACTAGTGCCATGTGGGAGGTAAGCACTGGGAGTAAACGGACAGGGAGAAGGTGGGACACAACAGCTCCTTGAGGGGCAGTAGGCTTTTAGGGTGGCTCAGCCTGTCTTGTGGAACAGCACATTCAGATAATAATTGAAACATTAATTGTGCTCAAGCCCAACTGGAGTAGTATGAGAGCCTCAGAGGAGATCTGCATTTAATCTCCTTTTAAAATAAAAATACAATTTGAAGTTTCCATGGTTCTCATTATGCTATCTTATTGCCCATTGTTCCTTTGTGGTCCTGTGATATTTCATGGCCATTTTTGCAGGACTTGACAATTTCTTTCCTTACATTTCCACTAACACCCTGTGTCAGGTTCCTTGGGAATAGAAAAAAGAGAGAGAAAGGAGTGGGAAAGGAAATGTGCACTGGCTGTGAGTCGAGGTAAGAATAATGAATATCTTCTTGGAAGTTTTTCTGAAAATGGCTTCTGAAGTTTTTCACTATGTTGAAATCTCAGCTTTAATTTAAAAAAAAAGCAACAAACAAACTTATTTTTCATACACTTTTAATAAATGCTTGAAAGGAATAATCCCATGCAGTCTAGGAGTTCGGAAGTCAGAAGACTCAGTGTCTGTAATGAGCCAGCCTGATGAAGCAGACTGGAGGAGAAAAAGTAAGACAGAACATGAATTATTATGTGAGTGCTGATACTGTATTTGCAGGGGTTTGAGAGGTGCCCAGGAGTACCTGGAATGGGGGAGAGCATTGAAAAGCCAGAAATAGGAGTATGAGCAATGCCTGGAAGATAAGTATGATTCTGATGGAGAGAAGAAATATGAAGCAGAGGTATAGAGGGCAGTCTGGTTCTAGTGTGCCTTTGAAGAGGAACTACTGATGGTTGGAAGAGTGGCTCTGTGTCAGACTGAAGCATAACAGTTCAGGTGCTCACAGCCTCCCACTTGCTTTTGCACATTAACCTCCAGTGCCTCATTCCAAATGCCTACACCCTTGCTGAGCTCCTAGAAGGAAAAGTGGTGACTTACTAATCATGAGTTGCGGACAGATCTCTCATTCATGGTGTTATCCAGGTTACAGGACAAAATTCTAATCACTTAAAGTTTGTGCTGACAGTAAACCTTACTTTTAATGACATGTTCCACTGAAGCAATATAAAATGTCAGGTTATAATCTAGCTAGAACGGCTGGGATTTCACCTAGACTGTAAAATCACCTGACCTGTCTTGACTTACACAAGCATTAATTGCACAGCCACCTCTCAGTGCATTAGGAATTCAGGATATATACTTTGATGTCCATTTTATTGTGCTTGTATTCCGCCATGGAGTCACTCCAGTAATACGATCAATATTCACTTGTTCTAAAAAGATATAATATTTTTTTCTCCCTAAAAGGATTGTGAAGATCATTAGTGTTCCATTAATAAATCTGAAACCTCTGTTGCATTCTCATGAGGTATGTTAAAAAAACCCCAAACAAACAAAACCAAAAAACAATCCCTAAATAACTTGGAGATCGAATTGCTAACATTGCCTTGTATGGTAGCTGTATTATAAAAACTTACAATAGTAGAAGACAACCTGCAGACATATAAAACAAAACATACAATAAAGGGTACCTCAGAAGGATGTATCCAACTCAAATGTAAATTAGCAGATTTACTTCGAATGCCCTCTGATGAAGCATAGCCCCAGGACTGAAACATGGGGTTTAATTTCCAGCTTTGCCTTCCAGCTGTTGCAGAAGCGTCAATTCAGTGCCTAGCCTCCCCTGATCCACCCTAAGTTATGCTTTACAAAACTGACGGGACCTGGCTACCCCTGGGGGATGCCTTCAGGGTGCTCCCTGCCTCGGTCCCCAGCTGTAACTGAGGAGGTCCTGACCTGGATGGGCACATCCACAGCCACTGAGTGCCTGCCACTGCTGCAGGAACACTGAGCATTGTGTCCCTCCCACACTCGGGGATGTTAAAAACCAGTAAACCCCTATGTTGCTCTTTCTAAACAAAGCACGACCAGATTTCCTTTCAATGTCAAAGAGAGGTACGTGTTCATTACCCTCCTCCTCAGCCCTCCCAGTCCTAACAACAAGACCATCTAACTTCTCAAAAGCACAAAGCTTTGGAATACTGAGGCAGTTCTCTGATCATGGACTTGACCAGAGGCCTCTGTTCCACAGCCAGGAAAAATGACCCCTTGAATTTGGAATCTCCAGAACAGCGTTTCTCAGTACACCATAGTAAGAAAAGTCCTGCCAAAGCTGCCAACCAAAGGTGTCCACTAAGAAGAAATGTGTGTGTGTAGGATGGGATTTGGGTCACACTGCTATGGCTGAAGACAAAATACTCTGGAGAAACCTTGGTTTTGCCTTCTCCAGGGGAAGTGTGAGGCCCCAGATGAAGACACCAAAGTTTCTGAAGGTGTTGTCAGATGAGATGATGTCCCTTGAAAGGATAACAAAGGGAGGAAGCTACACAGGCTGAAAAACTTCATGGCAGGTAATGAAAGAAACTTTACCTGGCCTGTCTAGGTAGGACAGCATTCCCTTGTGGGTTGTGCAGCATCTCTCCCTTATTGAATCTTACCTGTGGATAAAAAAAAGCTTCTGTCCACAGGATTACTTAACAAGTATTTTTTTCTAGAACCAAATTAACAATAAACCAAAATCCTATCTTCTACAGCACTCAACAGTTCATCTTCTTCGAGGATGCAGACTGCAGGCCACTGGCTCTGCCACTGTCTCTCCCATCCATCTTTATTTCCAGAGCTGTTGGGAGATGAAAGCACAACCTTGGCCTCAGGAATATGGCCTTTGGAAGGGTCTCTCCTCCTCCCTGTTCCCACTCCTTCTCATTCCCCTCCCACTGCCTTCAGCTGAGACTTCATTTGCAGACAAATGTGTGATGCTGGAATGATCTCCTCGTCCCATTTTGTGGCCCTATGGCTCTGGATTGGCAGGGTTTGTTTTCTCTAATGGTACTTTGCTCCATTTTGCAGTGTCTGCAGCAGCCAGTGCTTGTACCTCTATTACCACCTTAGGCTAGTTGCAAGCAAATCTAAGGCAGATGCATTAAAACAACTCATTTTCCCACAAAAAACAACACTTCTTACTTAGCAGGGTAAAATCTGAAGACCACATAGATCTCTTGAAAAGAGTAAATATGGTAAGAAAAGGAAATCTGTGTAAGGAAATCTGCAAAAACTTCATACATCTCTATTATTAGTTAAATATGATGTGAGATGCCAACCAGGTCACAGCAGTATGTACTGCAAATCTTACTTCTTCTGAGGATGCTGTAAATCAGAGAGCACTTATAAATGGGCAAAGACTGGGAACTACTGCACCAGGCTATGGCGAGCAATCTGTAACAGGTTCCCAACACTATTCTGCTATTGAGAAAGTTTTATATGAAAGATCTGACTATAAATCATTTAACTGACCCCGAAACATTGTGAAGGCTGTCAGTTGTCCAAAAAGCTTGTAAAACAGAGTAATAAAATTAAAAACAACTAAAGAATTGTGAGACTGTAGGTCTGTCAGCTGAGTAGCTGTCAGCTATACTCAGCTACCAGCCTGAGTACTTCCACCTGCAGAAAGCAGGAGGTTTCATGCAAAGCCTTGTGTTTTGTTGTTTTTTTTTTCCCCATGAAAGCAAGGAACTTGAGTTACATCATTCAGGGTAGTCTCAGGGTATGTGTTGCCTTAGAAAGTGGTTTTGTTTACCAGCAAGTGCAAAGTAAACTCTGGAGAACTGCTGGAATTGCACTTAATGTGGACTTAGATATAGACACTTCCATATAGCACAGAAGTAGTTTAGATTCTGGATGTTCTGCATTTTCCACGCATTTGTACCTTTGTATGTCATTAAAGTATCAGTAACTCCTTTTCTAAATCCAAACTGAAACACAGCATTACTGTTTTGCATCTATACCTTGGCTATTTTTATCTGAATAATTAAAAAGACGTGTTTATGAAACTCAAGCTGCCCTGAGAGATCATTAATATTACAACAAAACCAATCCTGGCAGCAGGCAGCGATTGTTGCAGAAGGATCCTGGAAGCCTGCTGCTGATGCAAAAGCCTTTTTTCACCCTCTCATAAACTGAGCCCTCACCACAAAATCCATTAAATTATGTCATCTGCAGTGAAGGGCTCAGTAAGTTTGGGTACTTCAAAGAGAAGGAAAGCATTTCCATACCACTGGATGATGACCCGGCAACACACGAAGTGAGAGCCCAGCCTGGGCTGGGGACAGCCAGTTCCCGCGCAAGGGCACAGCAAGGTGCTTTCGCTTCAGGCAGAACAACCTGTAAAACCAACCCACAGTGATTCATGGAGCTGTTCAAAGCTCCATGCTGCCCAACCTTTGAGCACTTGGAAGAGAGAGAGGCAGCGAGTAGGAGCCACGGATGATACCAGTGTGGGAAGCAAGTGGAAAATGGGTGGCCCTATTTCTTGAAGCCTCAGGGGAGATCTGGCAAGTGAAACTCTGCTGTTCAAACCCAGCTGGCAGCAGCACATGAAAGTAAAACCTGTGGTAAGCATGAGCTCAGAGCGTGAGCTCTGATTTTTAAAAAGCTTGCTTAGTTCTTGGCTAAAACATAGATGGGACAGCTTGTGCACTGGCACTCTGCAGAGTCCCATCACAGCCACTGGGTTCAGACTGTGGTTTCCACACCCAATGCCACCTCTGTGGGCAGCCTGCCAGGGTAGCCTCAGTCTTTTTTAAAGATATGCAATGAACTCAAGGACATTACAGAAAAAAAAATGTAATGAAGATCAAGAGTCTTTATGCCAATGTACAGAATCTAGTAAAATTTTAAGTGCCTTCCTGCCCCCAAATCAAACTGCAGACTTCAGAAGAAAAATCTGGCTTGCTATATAACAAATTAAGCTTAGATTTATGTTAACTAGAAAAGTCTACTTTTTTTTCTGTTACTCTCTCTTCCTTTAGTCAGCTGCACTAGAACAGGCTACAGATAGAAGCGTACTTCAATGTATTAGATCTTGTTTTGCTCTGTGTGATGTACCTGAGGGATGACTGCTCCATTCTGTGCTGCACTCGGTGTGTGTTTGCAGCCAGACAGGCTGTGAGTGTATCACCCTTACCTCTCATTTTACCCACTCGAAAAAGTGAACGGTGGTAATTTAGCAGACATGTAGAGCTGGATTCCCACCCTCCCTGAGCAAGACAGCGAGGCAGCTGCCAGTGCAGTGGGCATCACTTGTGAGCCTCTTTGAGGCAAATTTGGGAAAATCAGACCTTATCTCAGGAACCACCCAGACTACGGCACCTGCAACGCACAGGAGCAGAAAGCAATACTCAGGTTCCTGGGCACTGCTATCAGCTAATAATCCTTTCTAATACAAGTCATTGGCCACAGGCGGCAGTGCCTGAAGGAATGGACACTGCATTCTTCCACAGCCAAAGAAAAGGCAGGCTAAGGACATGCTTTTTGCTGTCTTGCCTGCAGATAAACTTGACTACCAGATTGCCAGGCCAAATGGATTCAATGCCTGCTGGCAGAAAACTTTGAAACCTGAAGGAAGAGAGGCTGGCAGAGCACCACTAGTGAGACAATCTAGTGTGGGACAGGTATGAGGGTACTTGTTTTTTATCCGCGTTCTTTACTTGCTATTAAACTCTGTCAAATGAGATCTGACTGGGACCTGCATCTTTTAAATGGCCAGGTCTGGTCAGCATCATGCAGGTCATAACCAACCTCCAAAAATCCTGTTTATGAGCAGGACAGCAAAGCTGCTGGGGTGTCTTTGGAGATCTGTATCTGACATACCATGAGGCACATGTGCTCTGTTGCTGAGGCTTCCCACACTATTTTAGGAGGCACCACTGTGTTTTGGACCCTCACAGCTTCCAAGCAACACCGTACCCAGAACAGGATTAACACAGCATAAAGTCCTTCTCCAAAAGAATGGTAGAAGTGCCCTTACTGAGCAAATGTTAAATGCCTGACTGAAGTCTTGCTCTAACAATCCTGGGGCAACCAGGCATAAGCTGGACTACCAAAACACAGCATTGATTTTCACGGCAGAAACTGCAGTAATGCATCCAGGTTTGCCTAACTTTTCTGGGTCTGCACTGGGAGGTGAATAATTTACTCCAGCCTTCCCTCTCTCCTCTCCCCCACCGGTCTTCCCCACTTGTGCTGGCCATTGATAAAAACACAGATTTTAGGATAGCTCATTTGTCTCTGAAAGTCAAGCAGTGGCAGCAGCTGGGATGTGGATGCCCAGGACCTCTCCCTGCCGTCATAGAAACTTAGATCCCATCTGTAATTGGATCCCTCTTATCAGTAACACAGCAAGCAATTCCCATGCAGGAACAAAAGCTGAGACCAGCTACCAGGCTGTGACAGTCCAGATTTATTAGGCCGTCTGCCACTTGAAACAAATCTTCAGCCTGAGATTTGCAGGTGCTGTAACAGAGAAAAAGCACTTTTCTTTGTCTCTTCATTGCCCTGTCGTAAGAATTTAACAAAACCGGTTGCTGCCAATGATCAGCTGTGGCATGAAAAGGCTGCTGCTCTCACTTTCCACTCTTGTTTCATTACCTGTGCAGCACCTGTCATGTGGGATGGCCCAAAAGCTGTGCAGAAGCTGTTTGGCCAGCACCTTGCTAAAGATGAGTGCAAAAAAGTGCACCATGTTTTGGAGGGTACAACCTGTATGTGGAATGAGATTTACTGGGACCTCTCTGATCCCACTGACTCCTGAGAGCAGAATGTCAGCACAGTGTCAAACACACACTTGCATGGCAGCCTGTGGCTACTGAACACGTGTAAGCAACAAGTTAGAAGTGAGGAATAAAACAAAATGCTGCAGGGAGCTACTGCAGGAAAGTGCCAGAGTACAACAGCCTTCCCTGGTGAGTGCAGGCAGGAGACAGTTCATAGAATCACAGAATCATAGAATGTCCTGAGCTGGAAAGGACCACAAGGGTCAAAGGAGTCCAACTCCTGGCCCTGCACAGGACAATGTCAAGACTCACACCTGAGAACTTCTTGGACTCTGCCAGGCTTGGTGCTGTGACCACTTCCCTGGGAAGCCTGTTCTAGTGCCCAAACATCCTCTGGGTGAAGAACCTTTTTCTAATATCCAACCTAAACATCTCCTGACACAGTTCCAAGCTGCTCTCACTGATGTTGCACAGCAAAATCAAACACAAAACTGGCCACCACTGTCACTTGGAGAATCTGAACTTCATGAGTTTGCTCAGGGAACTCCTCTTCCTCATTCGCCTCCTTTGTTCCACATCCTGGAGGTAAAGCGTCTACAAAGCCCTGGTCACAGACTCTGTCCATCTCTCCTGGACACTGAAAGTTGGTCCATTTGTGTTAAGGATAAGGTCACTTCTCTTGCACCTGATGGCATAATAAAACATCCAACTTGTGAGGATGTGCATAGCTGCTTGGAGCAGCTATGTACACACCACAGAATTTGACAAAGGACTATTTAGGCAGTGGTATTACTCAAAAACCAAAGGGCACTGTTTTGGGGTTGGTGTGTTATGCAGAGCTGAGGGTATTTGGCAGAACGTAGGTGAAGTCCTGCTCATGCCATCACGGGGTATCCAAAGATCCCACTGCAGCAGGGAGGCCGGAGGCAAGGGAATGCCGGGACCCTCAGTGCCACTAAAATCTCATGACCTTCTGGGCCAAGAGATTTGCGCTGAAGCCATTTTGCTTCCATNGGCTCGGCGGCTCCGCGGCGGGGGATGCGGGTGCCGGGCGCAGGATGCTGTGGGGGGTGGGCCTGGCGGCGCCGCGCTCCTGCGTGGCGGACCTAAGCCGCAACCGCAGCCTGTCGCTGGGCTGGTGCGCGGGGCCCGAAGAGCCGCCGCCCGCCTTCTATGGGGGCGAGATCGTCGCCNCCAACCTAAACATCTCCTGACACAGTTCCAAGCTGCTCTCACTGATGTTGCACAGCAAAATCAAACACAAAACTGGCCACCACTGTCACTTGGAGAATCTGAACTTCATGAGTTTGCTCAGGGAACTCCTCTTCCTCATTCGCCTCCTTTGTTCCACATCCTGGAGGTAAAGCGTCTACAAAGCCCTGGTCACAGACTCTGTCCATCTCTCCTGGACACTGAAAGTTGGTCCATTTGTGTTAAGGATAAGGTCACTTCTCTTGCACCTGATGGCATAATAAAACATCCAACTTGTGAGGATGTGCATAGCTGCTTGGAGCAGCTATGTACACACCACAGAATTTGACAAAGGACTATTTAGGCAGTGGTATTACTCAAAAACCAAAGGGCACTGTTTTGGGGTTGGTGTGTTATGCAGAGCTGAGGGTATTTGGCAGAACGTAGGTGAAGTCCTGCTCATGCCATCACGGGGTATCCAAAGATCCCACTGCAGCAGGGAGGCCGGAGGCAAGGGAATGCCGGGACCCTCAGTGCCACTAAAATCTCATGACCTTCTGGGCCAAGAGATTTGCGCTGAAGCCATTTTGCTTCCATTTCTGCTCACAGAGGTGTTTTCCTCAGTCACCTCATCGAGCACCAGAATAACAAAAAGAAAATCGCCGCGGTGTTGACAGACACAGTGTGACAATGCACAGCTGCGGCCAGGCACGGGGAGGGTGGCTTTTTTGTCCCAAATACAGGGTGAATACGAGGCTTCTGTTCCTCCAAGAGTAGCGCGGCGATGCTCGGACCTAGGATATTTTAACAGGGCCGGCTCACGTGCAAACGCCCGGGCGTGGCACGGCGGCTCCTCGCCCTCAGTTTTGGACAGCGACTGCCGGGCCCGGGGGACTCCGCAAGGGCAGGGCAGGACACACCCGGCCCGATCCACCCCATCCCCTCCTTCTCCTCCCCATCCCCTCCCTTCCCAGCCCGGTCGCGCAGCCGCGCAGCGCCGGCCGCGGGAGCCGCCAGANGGGCGGCGGCGGCACCATGGCGGCGCTGGGCTCCGACTCCTGGTGGAAGAAGACGCTGTACCTGACGGGCGGAGCCCTGCTGGCCGCCGCCGCGTACCTGCTCCACGAGCTGCTGGCCATACGGTGAGGCTGCGGGGCTGCCGGGCGGGAGCGGCGCGGGGGCTGCGGCGCTGCGAGCCAAGGGCGCTCCCCGCCGGGCCGAGGCGGCGCTCGGAGCCGCTTACACCTGCGGGGTCAGGCTGGCGAGGTCCGGCGGGTTGGGTTCTCTCTTTCACCGTGTTTTTGCCGTGTACCTATTTCTTTTTTCCCGTTCCTCCCCGTTTTCCCCCATTCGCCCTTTGCAGCAGCGCAGGAGGCGGCTCCGCGGCGAGCCCTGCGCTCGCCCCCACAGGTGGCCCAGGCTGGGCCCTCTCGCTGCCTGCGGCCCCGGGCATCCAAAACCTGCAGCAGCCCCTTAAAGGCTGACGAGTGTGTTGCCAGGGCCAGGGTTTCTCCTTGTCTATTTAGTGTACTGATGTAACATGCACCTGTCCGTCTGGTTGTTTGTTTGTTTTTTTTTTTAATTCTGGGGGTTTTTTTGACAGGAAAGAGGAAGAGCTTGATTCGAAAGATGCTATCATACTGCATCAGTTTTCAAGGCCTAGGAATGGCGTTCCGAGTTTATCCCCGTTCTGCCTGAAAATGGAAACGTACCTGAGGATGGCTGATTTACCCTACCAGGTACATTGTGCAGTTTGCCTTTGCATTGCAGCTCTCTGTAATTGCATGAAATGGCAACTAGGCATCCTGCCTCTCCTCCCCCCAGTCTGTCTCACCCAGGGAGATGTAAACATACACCTACAGCTAGGTGGGTATGACAACACTTTTATGTCTCCAATTAAATTTGGTGTATAACCTTTAAAGATATGACTTGAGTAAGATTAGTCTGGAACAGCTGTAGGTTTAACTGGCAAAGCTAAATGAATGTTAAGAAGTTAACTTGGCTGGAAATGCTGAAGTGGGAGAACAGTCTGGAGTTTATATAACACTAAAACACCCCGAAACTGAAGCAGGACACTGTTTGATCTTTGAATTTCACCACACTAAAGACATCAAGATTAGACTGGTTCTTGTTTTTCTGGAGACCTTCTCTGAAGCTCTCCTGGGAAGAAGTGCTTGCCTATTGCTTCACCTCCCATGGCTGATGCTTTCTCCCCAGTGAAGTGAGACAGGATTGCTTTTAGAGGTCATGAATACTGCTCCTTAATTGTGGTTGGGTGCATCCCATGCTGTCTTCTTGCAGGAGAAGAAGTCTGAGCTACTCCAGCAAATGAAAGCTGGGAGCTGGGAGCGGAAACTTGAATCTTGCAGTCTTGTCCATTAGCATTGGGGTTGGTTTGGGATGCTGCCAGTGTGGCACACACCTTGTTGTGGTGTTGGCAAGCTGTACAGCACACAGGCTCTTTTGAGACATGGGATGGTTTTCTTTTTTTGTGTGTGTTAAGCACTGAATGCCTTTAAGATGATAAAATAGTGGTGAAATACATAACTAAGGTCTTAGGTAGAAGAAATGTCTGGGATTTCTTTCCTTTTTTCTTCTCCCTCTGTTTTTTCCTAAGTGATGTAAATTTGGCATTTTCCTTTGTCTCAAAGAGACTGAGCTGTGGATAAGTTCCACACTTAGCCCCCATGGGTTCAAGTCACTTCTTACTGCTCCATACCAAGGTGTTAGGAAGAATGTTTTGTATAAGTCCAATGTTGTACAGAGGAAAACCAGCCCTATTACAATTTCTTTTTTTAAATATTTGTCATTGATATTTAGCTTCATGTGTGGCTAAACTCCTTTACATTGGAAGAGAAAGGAAGTCTAATTAGTACGTTTTGCTTCATTCTTTAAAAGCCTGAATTTAATGTTTCCTTACAATTCAGTGGTACTTGAATCAGACGTTTGGGAGTACTAAAGAGGAAGACTTCCATCCTGTGGGATATATTTTCCTCATTTAGGTTTACAGAACTTGCATGATTCTGAAGCTTGAACATGTGCTTGGAGCAGGAGGACTTTGTGCAGATTGCTTTTCTCAAAGTAATTTCAGTAGAAATTGCATGTTTGAGGGGATGACTCTCTTGGGGAGATCTGTTTTCTTTCTAATGGCAGCTGATGTAGTTCAAAGGTTTGTGACGATCAAGTTTGCTCTGGTGGAGAGTAGCTAAAGAAAGCTGCAGTATAAAAGATGGTTGTGACAGGGCATGGTCACTTCTAAAAGATAACAGAGCATTTGTGTGATTCAGAATGGAGTCCTTTAGAGAGCTCATGCTGGTCAGAAGTCACACAGCTTTTCGGAGAGAGGAGTTTCCAGAGGGTCATCCTCCCCTCTATTTTCTGGTACTGAAGGTCAGCATTGTTTTTTGGTGTTGCATCTCTCTCTATCCCTACTCACTAGCTGTGAGCACACTAAACTGACAAGACCACCAAATACAACAGTCCTCCCTTCAGCTGCTTCCTCTTATCCCTTCCTGCACATGCTTCTCTGTGGTAGCTCAGGCTGATCAGAGCTGGCCTAGCTAGAGCCATGAAGTTTTAGTTTATTTGGTTTTAACTCAGCTTGGTTCCCCACGTCCTCTGTGTGCCATTTTGCCGGAGCAGGAATGGGTCCTGCAGGTGCTGGGAGCACCAGGTTGCTGCTTTTAGCCATGCTGGCTTACATGGGCTTAAGGTGTTTGTGGAGTTACCGACCTTCTGAAAGGTTATAGAGATAAGTTGGTGGAGCTAAGCTTATGAGCTGAGCATGAAGCTCCTTTTTTCAAGAAGAAGCAGATTTTATTTCTGTCCTTGTGTTAGGAGTATGGTGCTGCATTGGGCTCTGGCAGGTGGAGGAAAGTATGGATGCTGCTGTGGGATTGAATGGGACGGGAGCTGAAGGGGGCACTGTTCTTGGCTGGAGTTTCTTCTACTCTGCCTGTAGACTTTTCTTTTGTTCCCTCATGTCTGTGTTACCTTTAGGATGCTGTCGGTGGCAGAGGCATCCTTTGGCTGCCTGGCAGGCAGCAGGGCAGGTGTGTAGGGGGCTACAGCAGGATCCAGGAGGAAGCACTTTGCTTCCCTGTGCGCTCTCAGGGGGTCATGATGGAGAAGCGCTGCAGGTGGCAGCTGGTGCTCATCCCAGGAGACCTGCTGTGGTCATCACCTTGCTGGGGAGGGGCTGCTTTGAAGGGAGGGTTATGAAACGGAGTGAAGAGAAGGCAGTGAGGTGCTCAGACAGCTTTTACTCTTTAGATTCCTTGTGTTTATTGTAGCACATCAGACTGTTGAGTATTGTGCTGTGTGTTACACAACATGCTTTAATGGCATGTGAGGGTTGGAGTAGAGTGATGTATTACTACCTTACTCTCACCTGAATTTCTCCCAGCACATGTGCTCTTGTCACATGCTCATGTTTTCTTGAATCTGCCTCTCTACATGTGAGTTCTCCATGAAAAATGGTTTGGGCAGCCCCACCTCAGCTGGGCTGTCATATTCCCTGGCTGGGTTTTCAAAGCATTTGATGCTTTTCTTGGTAGAGCTTGGTTTGAAAGAGCCCCTTCTGTGTGCTCATCAAGATCTTTTGGGTATTCCTTGATTTCCTCAAGAACATGAAGAGCTGAGCCTTTATATAATCTAATAAATAATTAGCACAGCAGGAATGTGCTGTTTTCATGCCAGGTCTGTGGAAGTGGTAGCCTCCTTAGGAAAAGACATGAGTAAAAGTAAAATCATAAACAGGAGTAACTGAAAATGTGAAATCTAATTTCTTCTGGATAGTACTGTAAAGTTACCCCAGAAATGCCTTGCACGATTCTTTTTATAAATTCCTCTGTAAATGAGGCTCCGTAGAGCTATTGTTATTGTTCCTTTGCAGGCACTTAATGTACTGTGAGGTGCGAGGGGGTATTCTTTTGGTTTGCTTTTGGTTTTTAATAATACCATAGCTTTTCCCTGCTTAGCAGCTGGAACAATTTTTAAGTGGAAAATTGATAAATATTTGATAGCGATTAGTATCAACCATAAGGATACAGAGGTTTCAAGCCTAAAACTACCTGTTTGAGAACAGTGAATGCAAGAACAGTATAATAGATTTCTCGTTTGTTTGAGGTTTTCTCAGGTTTTCTCAAATGTCACTGAAAGACATTTCCTATTTTGTTTGATCAACCTTATGTAATGAAACATGAAAATCTTTTTAGGCAATGTATTTATATGTGTTAGATATGTGTGCTTGAAGAAATGTGCAGCTGAATAATAACTTGCTTTTTTCTGGGTTGCAAATGGTATGGACTACAGTAATTGCAAGATGTAATAAACACTTCTTCAAGTCCAGTAGCTTCTGCAAAGCATCAGTGTTTGTGCACAAGAAGGGAAATATCTTACTGGAAGGGCTTAACGAAGATTAAGCCAGGAATGCTCAGTGTCTTCTAAACACACTGTGTAGTTCCAAGAAAACCTTGTGCTTCTGTAGTAAAGTCATACTGAAAAATTGTGGAAATGTATCAGTCAGTCTCAGTGCTGAAAGACCATTTTTGATGAAGGAAAGATCTTGGAAGGTGGAAGGACAGGGCAGTGCTCTCCTTTCAGTTTCAGATGTTCAGCGGTTTTTGAGCTTGTGCCATGGAATTGGCCCCCGTGTCACCCACGCGTGCGGGCAGGAGGGATTCAAGTGCTTTATTCACCCACGCAGGGGTGCAGTGGATGAGACATGATATAATCCAGTGTCCCTACTATGCTGTTTGTTTGGGCACAAACCCTGGAAGAGGCTACAGCCAGAAGGCATTGTTTCCCAGAAGTGTTACCCGTTTGTTTTCATCCAGAAGGGAAGAGCCTCCGGGAATGGCTGCGTGATCGCAGTGCATTGCACATCTGCATTTGGAGTGGCAGCCAGGATTCTGGTGCTCTCAGACTGAGCGGGAGGCATGTTCTGGTGTATGCTCCTTGCTGCCAGAGTGCCTTAATCCATCTTAAATGGCTTCAGGAAGGGTAAATACTTGAGACCCAAAGGGATCAATCCAGAACTGCAAACCCTAAACCTTCAGCAATTGGGAGCTAGGTCCTGAAATACTTAGGGTGACTGCCGGACACTGAGTGCAGAGCCTTTATGGTGAGCCTTTACTGTTCAGCTTTCTGAGCTAGGAGTTTCCATTCACTAAATAACAGGATGCGAGGATGGTAATCACAAGAAAGGAGAAAAGTTGTGCCTTGTGTCTCTGCCTTCAGGAGTAACAGAATTGAAGACAGATGTCTGATCATGTTTTGGCAGCCAGCTCTTCCTCTCATGCTTTTTTCATGAGACGTAAATTCTCTAATCTCAGTGTTTCACCTTGTCATGGGAAAAACACATTGCTGCTTCTGTGTGAGTGCTCTGCTGAGCAGGTATAGCAATATTCAGCAATGCAGTAGTGCTGTACTGTGCTGGGCTCTTGGGAGACCCAGTTGTAAAAAGTATGCATGTAAATGTCTGAGATTTCTAAGTTTTGAAGTTGCAGAAAACAGATTTCCCTTCTGCTCAGGAAGGGAATGATATGCCTTTCATGTATGCTTGTGGTCGTGTGTGTTTTGTCCTTGGAGGTAATGCAGCCATTTGAGTTGGGTAGTGAATTAATTTTTTTTTAAAGTACTTTTAACATGAAAAGTGCAGATGTATGCAGGAGCTGAATTCAGTTGTGAGTCCTGTGATTTAAAACCTGTTTAGAATAATGGGCCCAATCTTCTGGAAGATCTGAGTGTCTCCAACCCTTAAATAAACCAGGTATTGAAATAATATTATATCATATAGCATTCAACATAAAAGCATGTAATACCTTGCAGGGCCTGGAAATAACTTTATCTGAATTGTCATGCAGGGTAAAGCTGCCGCTCTGGTTGAATAGCCACTGGTACTCTAGAATATTAATTAAAGAAAAAAGTTTGTTGGATTTGTTGATTTGTTTCTTTAAAAACACAGAAAATTATTTAAAAATATTTATTCTCATTGAAACAGATCCTGAAGGGCCTTTTTTGTTTGTTTACTTGATTTTTTTTTTCTTAGAACTATTTTGATGGAAAACTTTCCCCTCAAGGGAAAATGCCTTGGATTGAATACAATCACAAGAAAGTGTCTGGCACCGAGTTCATTATTGACTTCTTGGAAGAGAAACTTGGAGTGAATTTAAATAAACACCTTGGTCCGCATGAAAGAGCTGTTTCCAGAGCTGTGACCAAAATGGTGGAGGAGCACCTGTACTGGTAAGCTTGCATGACAAAGCTGGCTGTGTTCTTGTGCTGTCTCATCTGCCCCTGAGCTTGGGCCTCGACATAAATGCTTATTTTCTCTTGCAGAAAGCCTGGGTACCCAATTATTAACTTCACAGCTGTTCATCCTAGGAAACTGCTGCTCCTTTCTGTGTACAGTGGTATGAGCCAGGGATAATTCCCTTGAAAAGTTGTGCTGTGTAAGCAAGATAAAGTCAGGCCCTTTGACTGCAGCTTTGTAGGAGGAAGCAGCAGTGGGATGCTCCTCTGTCCTGTTCAATGTGACCTCTGTATAGGAGCAGCCTTGTTAATAAAGACCCAAAGATCAAGGTGGCTGAATACATCTGTGGTTTGGGAGGCACAGGGGAACGAGTCCAGTGTTTGTGGTGAATCCAGGATTTGCTTTCTTTTACTGATTTTGATTACATGTGAGTGATTGCAGTACGGATCATTGCCTTTCCTGTAACACAGGATACTCCTGTTGATATGTGTTGTTGACAATACTGCCAATTGATAGTGTGCAGTATTAGTCACAGTATCCTGAGAAGCTGAAGCATGTATGTGAATGGAAAATAGTACCAGAACCTTTCTGGTACTTTATGCATTTTACTGACACCTTTGAAAATAATACCTGTGATTTCCCCTGTGCTTTACCTTTCAGTCATTTTCAAGCGCCCTTTCCAGTCTGGGCATAGGAGCATCAGGTTGATGCTGCATTTGCTGCCTTAGCAAGCACAAGGCTTCTTCCCAAGAGTTTGCTTTCTCGTATGCATTTAAGTCCTTGCTACACTAAGTTTTGCATTTACATTGCACTTTTTTTCTTCAAAACAATGTGTGATTTTTAAATTGAACGCATTTACTTGCTTTTTCTTTCACCTTTTAATCAAAGATCAGCAGCAACGTGTACATATAGTTCTTCAGATAATTTTTAGTGTCTCCTGAGAACAATTTTAGCATTCAGTAATGAGCAGATTGAAGTGATTTGGTTTAGAAATAAAATCTTTGCCTTCCAGGAAGTGTGGTCTTCACCAATTATACCCATCTGCAGTGTCATAGCCTCCCAAACATGATACGAGCAGCCTATAAATTAACTTCATGTTTTGGTTCATTTTTCCACCCTCAGTTGGTAAAGCTACCAAAGGGAGCATGAAGCCTTTTAGTCCCCTAATGCTTCATCTCCTTGCCTTAGTGTCAGTAGTTTCACGGTTCATAGATTTAAGTGCATTAAATGTATCATTACTGACGGCAGGCTTATACTGCTGTTGTGTCTCAATTACAAAGAGCTTTCCTCTGTGAAGCTGTTGTCCATTCGTCCAGGCTCCCCTGGAGCTGGCTGGGTGCTGCTGGACATGATGTAGGCGAGTGTGGAGGACAGGTATTGCAAATTCAGACACTGGCCCAGAGAGGGGGCATTAAAACAGGTGGACAAAATTATGTCAAGAGCAGAGGTGTGCATGCCTGGCTGTGTATCCCTGTTGCCTTTCCTGTGTAGTCACGCAGCTGAGTTCCTCCAAGGCATGTATTTTTGCTGCAGTGCAGTAAAAAGTCCAACTGTAGGTCTTACTGTATGTCCCTGTGGCTGTACCAGAGGCTCGATATATTGGTGAGGTTACACCTTTCAGATTCCTTGTAGCAGGCAAATCCTGATCCATGAGGCATCACAGTTAGACTTCTCTAATTCCTGGAGAACAACTTTGACCATCCTGTAGTTTGACCATCTTGTAGTTACACCAAAATAAAATCAGGTTTTCACTCTGTAGGACCATGTTTCTCCTTGACAGCGTTGCATCTGTGGTTATGGGATCTCTTGACATCTGTCCCTGAACCTTCCCACTTCCCACCAGACGCTTAGGGTTTGTTCATGGTGTCCTCATTCCCATGGTGAGGAATTTGGAACAGTGATTGCCTTTCTGCAGAATAAGGTATCTAAAACCAAGCCTCCAAAGCAGTGATACATACATATTATGATTCCTACTGTTCCATTGCCAGCAGCATGCAAAGTAGCTTCATCATAAATAAGTAATACTGTAGTACATTAGTCAGACAAAGAAGAAAATTACATCCTATGGTGTGCTGTCTCTGGGTGGAGCTGATCCTGGTGGATGCTCAGCATTTCCTCCAGAAATGTTTAGCTTTGCCAAGTCAGTTGCTTATCTTCAACAGTTAGTGCCTCTTGCAGGTGGAAGCTCTGGCTGGAGTTGAGAGCAGTGTGGGGCTGCTGAGAACCTCAGCCTCTGGACACGCCCCGGGCTGCGGCAGCCGGCAGGGCTCAGGCAGAAAGATGGCAAGTGAGTGTGCCTATTTCTGTGCTGGGGTTAGACCATATCTCTGGGATGCACAAGACCGATTTGGAGCTGGTGCTGGAGCTCCAGTCCCTGGAGAGTGCAGTAAGCCGTTAGGCTTTTGCTATGTTTAATCAGTAAAAGAAAAAAAGTCCTCTAAGCTGAATGGGTGCTGGGGCGAGCCAGTGAAGAGTTGGAAATGGAACACTTTTATGGCTTTCACCCCAGTTCCTGGATCCAATGCAGACCTCTGTCATCTGCTGTAGGCTTGCTCTGGGTCACCTTCACTACCTGCAGTGACCCATGGGCCCCCAGAAACCAGTGGGGCACCCACAGCCACCTTTGGGGAGTGTGTTGGGTTTTTGGTGTAACTGCAGCACGTTTGTGGGATCAGTTCTCTGGCTAAGAGAGGTCTGATTCTCACTTCCTGCTGGGCTTGATGACACTGCTAGGATTCAGGCCAGACAGCCCCTGGTGCCTGTAGGGCTAGCAGTTGCTGCGAGATGCTTTCTGTCACTTCGATCTCAGGAGACAGATCTTAGGTTGGTGGCACTAATGTGCTTAGTGAGAACATAAAGCCTCGAATATTCGGCTTAAGCAGACTAACCCATTAGATTGGTTGAGCGGTATTGTCAAACACAACTGTAGGGATTTATAAATGTGTGCGTATGTGGGTATATATATATACATATATATATATACACACACTTGCAAATGTATTTGACTTGTTTCTTGCTTTGTCTTTCAAGAAACAAATGTCATATGTGATGAATGCTTGAAGTACAGGAAGACCATGGTTTGAGAATACAAATGAATCTGACTTTGGTCAGTATTCAGACCTGCCATGTGTTAAACATAAAATATTTTTATAATGTAAATATGTTTAAATACATCAAGCCAATTTTAAGAGCAGTGTCTCTCCTACTGCTAACCATGATGAGGCTTGAATGCCACTGGTGGCTTAAAAGCCAGTTGCTCTGGGAAGTTGCACAGCAGGTGGGGTTTCTACAGCTGATTGTGGAATGAATTTGTTATAATCCGTTGCATATCAAGAAATTCTAGTCTGCACAGATTCAGATAGGAAAAATAACCCCCAGTTCACATCCTTGTGAATGCCTCCCCCTTGCCTTGAAGTTCAGACAGTTTTGGGATAATCAGGCAAGCTGCTGTTGATGAGTCACTTTCTTCATCTCCTCGCCTGATTTATGTATTGAGGCCAAAGCTGCTGTTACATTTAGACTTCGGATTTACCCCCACAGCATTCCTCTTTAATGCAGTATTGTTTTATTTATACTCTAAGATTTGTACAGATGTACTGGCACAAATGTGAATGGTAATGTGTCCCAAAATGCTCTGTTCAGGCCAATATTTAAAATAATTATGTCATCCCATAAATACTTACTCTAGTGTAAAATGTATAGTTATGATGTACTGAAGTAGTTTATGTAGACTACCCAATTTCTGGCATTTCCTAACCTTTTGTAATATTGATAATACTCCACTAATGTAATCTGAGCAGAGGAGTGATTGGTGGAATTAAATGGTGAGAAGCAGGTTTTGGTAGAAGACACAAATTAATGAACCCTTGAATAGAATTCTTGTAACAAAGTGCTTGTAAAGCCAGTTTTAAAAGTGTTTTTAACTCTCCCTGAATCGGAGCCTACTTTTTTCCTTGTTTTGTGTACTCAGAATCATAAACTTTTGGAAGGAAACTCTGTGATTGTCTATTTAACTGCCTTCATTGTCCGTGTAAATTTGAGATGTGGGACATGTAACAGTTCTGCTCATTCAATATGACAGGCAGATGTCTTAATATTTGTGCTTGACGGTTTAGCCTAAGCAGGATTACCCAAATCCTGTGCAGTTCTCTGTTGCTCTCCTGGTCATTAAACACCTGATCTGATTTCTACCTCTTCCAGACCCAAAGACCTTCTCTCCCAGGGCAAGCAAGTGAGCTCTAGAGAAATGTATTTTTGCTTTAAAGTATGGGCCAATTAGCTTTGTGGGAAACCTTGTTTGTTCTGTTTTATGAAATTAAAACCATTTTGGACATCATTGATCACTCTTGGTGTGGTGCCAGCTTGCTGGTGTGGTTGGAGTGAGCAATGATGGTGGCAAGTCCATAGGGCCAGGTTTGATCTTGTGCAACTGGGGTGACTTAAAAAATGCTGCAATGGAGTGTCCTATGTTCTTTTTATGTTTTGTTTTGGCTTCTTTTTCTTGTTGCCCTTCTCCAGGCCAGGCCTGTTGTTCTAAAGCAACTAAATTGTATTGCAGAGTTGCCAGATGAAGCAGGTCAGGTCCATCCTTGGGAAGGAGGGTCTTTGCAGCAAGACACAGCAGTGCTTTCAGAGAGCAAGTTTTTCTTAGCTTATTCAAGTAATAAATAATAATTTACAGATTAGGAGAAGAACTCATTGAGAGCAGCCCTATGGAGAAGGACTGGGGGGCTCTGGTGGATGAAAAAACTGAACATGGGCCAACAGTGTGAGATGGCATCCTGAGCTGTGTCTAGAGAAGTCAGGGGAGGTGATTCTCCCCTTCTGCTCTGTGTTTGTGAGACCCCACCTGTTTCCAGCTCTGAGGTCCCCAGCATAAGAAAGATCTGGACCTGCTCTAACAGGTCCAGAGGAAGCCACAAAGGTGATCAGAGGACTGGAGCACCTCTCCTGTGAAGACAGGCCAAGAGAGCTGAGGTTGTTCAGCATCGAGAACAGAAGGCGCCAGGGAGACTTCGTTGTGGCCTTCCAGTATTTCAATGGGGCTTACAAAAAAGAGGGAGAGTGACTTTTTACATGGTCACTTTTTACATGGATGGTGACAGGACAAGGGAGAACAGTTTTAAAATAAAAGAGGAGAGATTTAAATTAGGTGTTAGGAAGAAGTTCTTTACTCGAAGGTAGGTGAGGCAGTTTGCCCAGAAAAGTTGTGGATGCCCTATCCCTGGAAGTGTTCAAGGCCAGGTTGGATGGGACCCTGAGCAAACTGATCTAGTGGGTATTATCTCTGCCCACGGAGTGGGCATCCCTGCAGTGGACATCTAGTTGGAAGTAGATGATTTTTAAGGTTCCTTCCTACCCAAGTCATAGAATTGGAATTATTGCCTAGTGTTCTCATCAAGAGTTCTTCCTATTCAGAGCTGTACCTGCTTAAGGGACCTTGTCCTTTGCCAGGCCTGTGAAACATGGCTACTTCAGTGTTCTGCTCTATAGAGTGCCCTTATGCCTTCAGCCCGGCTTTCTTTCCATCTGTCTTAAATCCTGTTTTACCATTGTTCCTGGAACAGGGCAATCCCACACCACATCTTCCAGACAAAGTCAATGCTTTATGAGTTTCAGTAGTTCTTTACTGCTGTGCTTGTTGGCTTCACATTACTCCTGTGCTGCTGGTGCCTCTGCTAAATCTGGCTCTTATTCAAACTCTGCATTGCTGAAACCTGCTCAATGACTTGAGTTCATCCATCAAGTTCGAAAAACCAGGAATGTGCAGAACACCCCATTAGAAAAGTGATATTGAAGCATGTGAAATGTCAGCAGGATGCTTTTGTTACAATTATACAGTGCAAGAGGTTGTGGAGAAACCTGTTGAGAGTAAAAGCCATCAGTAGCAGAGCAGGTGCATTTTTGTTCTTCCCTGTCTGTACATTTGCAGCAAAACCTATTCACATCTCACTGTTTCTGACTTCAGTGAAACCAGTTAGAGCAGAAGGCATTGAACTGGAGTGGACAATGTGAGTTTGATAAAATGTACATTATGAAAAGAAGTCACAGGAGTTCTCCAGGAGATACTGGGTTTTTTTGTTTTCCTTTCCTTTCTTGAATTAGGTGAATCGTATCAGCACTAAGGGAATTATGTGGAGTTGGAAATATGTACAGTGATAAAACTGAAGTTGTATTCCAAACTGAAACAATGAAGCCTTGGAATGGCTTGGAATGGAATATGTGTATCAATTCCCAGTGTTTCTGAGACCCCGCAGACTTCATATGTTTATCTTGTCTACTTTGAGATGTCTTTAGACGTTTTTCGAACATGCCTTGAACTTGGTGACAAAAGTCATACATATAGACTTTTTAGTTTATTTGTAATTTCTGAAGATGCTGGATGTTAAAGAAGTTAATGTTTCTTTTTTCATAAGTTTCCAGAGCAACAAATCAAGATATGTTTACCTATAATATTAGTAAAGAACAAAAACACATGTAGGAAATAAAAACTTAAGCTGATGAGACAAATTTTTATAAAAAGACTTTTTAAAAGAATATTATTTGCAGTTCAATAAAGCATGGAAGGCAACAGAGTCCTTTAGAAATGTCTCTCTCATAAAATCAACATTTTGAAGAAAGGAAGCTGTACAGGAGAAAACCAACCCAATAACCACTACCTCCTAATTTTTAAAATTTTATTTTTAAAAGATCGTGTTCTTCTTAGTTTCTGAGGAGAAGAGAGATCTTCTGAAAAATTACTGCTTCAGTATTTATGTTGGAGCAAAGTTACTGCTTGCCTAAGTATCAGCATTATAGAAAGGAGAAAGGTTGGTGGGAAAGATTTATTTTTTGGGGGGCTGTTTTGTTGTTGTTTTGCCCAGCTCTGCACAGTGAGTCATCTTTAGTTAATAAATCCATTTGGCACTGCATTTTGTTACACGAATTTAGCAGAGTTCTGCAGCTTTTACTTTTATGTTTCAATGTGAATCTCGTTTTCTCCTGAAGTGAGTAATGATTTAATGAGAGAATAAGCACTGGGCAGTCTGCCTAAATACTGCAAAGTGGGTTTGCTCTGCTGGCACTCCGAGTTGCCTCGGAGTCTCCTGTTTGTGGAAGCTACCTCAGGGCAGTGAGCTGCCCGACCTCTGTGCGAGCCTCCGCAGGGTGGTGTTGGGCTCTCTGGGGATCACACTGCTATAACTTGTTTCTGCATTCTTCCAGGACTTTAGCTTATTGCCAATGGGTGGAAAATCTCCATGAGACGCAAAAGATGGTTTCGCTTTTTGGTCCCTTCAGTGATTTGCTGAAGTGGATCTTTTGCCATCTGACCAAAGGAATCGTGAAGCGGGAAATGTACGGCCATGGCATTGGGCGCTTCTCGGAGGAGGAGATGTACACACTGATGGAGAAGGACATGCGGACTCTGGCAGGCCTCCTGGGTAAGGTACAGTGAGTTGTGGTGCTCTGTTCACAGCCCCTCTCTCCACAGGGTGGAATTGACCTCCAGTGCTTCCTGACAGCTTGATCTCACACAAATAATCTCATTTTGGCAGAAGCTAGAGGCTGTCATTCAGTGCCTTTCTTGCTGTGGCAGAGACAGTGTTTCTTTTCCCGCTGTTTACTGCCAAATTGTGTGTTTGGAGNTCTACTAACTAATAAGGAACCGGGGGAGAGAGAGGGTTCTAGAAACCAGGGAGGAGACATGTTCAAGGGAACACCTAGTAGGTGGTGGCATCACAGCCTTATCTCCTCCTCTGATCCGCCCTCAGAGGTGGAGTCTCGGGCGGGGAAATCAACCCACTTGTCATTCACCTGGAAAGTGGGTTGGGCCACCGCCACAGAGGCCTAAGAGGCTTCCTTCTCTGAGCACTGAGTGTATGTGTATGTAGAGGAACAAAACGTGGCCTGCTATTTTGGAAGAGCATTTAGTGATATGCAATTAGGAAAATGTAGTTTTGCAAAAGAAACCTCTTATTTATACCTGTTTTGGGGGGTGAGGTGGGGTGTGTGTGTCTCATTTTTTATTTCCTGGTTGTATTTCCTTTCCTGTTTTTTATTTGTGGCTGTGTGACAGATTGTTATGAGGCTGCCTTTTGAAAACCCTTTGCAGATGTTACTTTGATGAACTGAACTTTGTTGTGTTTGGTTGATGTCAGCAGATTCATTCAAAGCTCCTAGTAGGAGATGGTTCTGTGTTGTCAAAATAGGTGGGTGTAAGCTTCTTGGTTATATTGGGTGGATCCCATACAGTTAGTCTTAAGGCTGACTTCACTTACCTAGAATTACATGAACCTCATTTCTGTTGTGTGGCTCAGGCTGAAATCTGCACTGGAGTTGTTTTGCACTGTGCTTCTTGCCTTCTGGTCCACTGAGAGCTAAGCATATTGTGCATCTGTGTAAAACTTGCGTTTTGAGGAACTGGTGAGGACCAGATTGTCACTTCCCATGAGCTTATGTCTCCCTTGTGCAGGAAACCAAGAGAGAGGGTGCCTGTGTGGCTGCTTTGTTCCCTGTAACAGTTGCTTTAAAGAGGTGGCTGAGTGGAGGACAGGAGGATGCCTCCCTGCCCTCTGCTCTAGAGGGGGGACACACTGCACATGCCCTAAAAGGACACGTGTGGAGTGGATGAAGGGAATGAGCTGGGGAGAGCCCTGCAGAAGGCAGAAGCTGAGTGCTTGCTGAGAAAGGGAAGGAAAAAACATTCTTCTGGACTTCAAAGCTGTTTTGGAAAGGAAAGTATTTGCAGTGGACCCAGATGGGGGCTGTGTAGAGTTTTCTGTAGTTTAGTTTTCTGAAACAAACCTGTTGAGTTGCTGGATTGGTAACAAGGTGGAAAAAAAGACATGAGGTGCATGGACACAATGGGCAAGGGGAAGATTTGTTGACAGCTCCTCTTTTGACAGGACTTTCTTATGATGCATTTTGTTTGTTAACAGAAATGATTACCTATTCTAGTGCCTCTTCAGAGAAAATCTGTTGTTTGAAGCTTAAGAGGTCCCTTTTCTTTTAGAGGGAGGAAGGGAGGGAACAATTCATTTTGGAAGAGGAGGTCTGATCTTACCTGCTGCAGAGCTGTGGCCAGCTCAAGGTTCTCTCCTCTGTGGGACTACCGATGCTGTAGTTGTGAGATTGGCACTGCATGGCTCCATGCTCATCACGAGGAGAGGAGTGGGGTTGGGACAGGAGCTGGAGCAAGTTCCAGTCCATGACTTAGTAGCTCAGCAAAGGTCCCTGGTTCTGGCTAGACAACTTTGTCAGGCTGAAAGGAGTGACAGTGGATATGTCTGTGCTAAAGTCATCCATGTCTGCCAAGAGCAGACAGAACCTTCAAGAGAAAACTAAAACGTGTGCCTGAGTACCTGTAAAAGTATCTTGATTTGCTTATTTCTGTGGAGTCTGTACTGACACTCAGATTTGTAAAATTTCAGGTTCAAAGGGATGATTTAATTATCTAGACAGATCTCTGGATTAGACTGCTTGACTGCTGTCTTGAGGCCTGTGCCTTTTTGCTGGCTTGAAGGGTGACTTTCTAAAAGCCATCCAGTTTTAATTGTGAGATTTCAGCAGGTGGAGGTGCCACCACTTTTATTAGTAATTGCTGGCAGATGTTAGTCACTATCTAAATCTGTTCAGAATTGGACTTGTTTCAAATGAGAGTTTGTTCGATTCTAGCCTGCAGGCAGATGCTCTTCCTAGTTCTTCCTCCCTTCCTGGGTGGCTTGGGTCATCTCCCTGTGAAGGTAAATGCTACAATCAGTCTCTGGCTTTTGTGGAAAACGCACTGGAAATCCTCAAGCACTTCTTCACTATATCAAGGTTTTAATTGTGTTGTACATGTGTTACCAGCAGAGTTTTTCTTCTTAATTCCAGATTGTTGGTTAGAATGTGCCTGTGTACTTCAAAAAGCCTTGATGGGCATTTGCTGTATTCCTGTTATTTTATTACATTACCAGCTGAATACTGTACATTTTTTTAATCTTCCCCTCTGAAATGGATGTCAGATTAGTCAGAGTGCAGTTAAATTAATGATTATATTTTCTCTTTTTATATTGGTGACTTTGTCTACTTTTCTGTAATTGCCTTGATTTTCATTAAGATCGGTATGCTCGTGTTTTCGCCAGCCATCTGTTTATGATTGGGACTAGTAACTGTGGCCTCCAGGTAGTATCCTGGAATGGGGACAGGAGATGGGATGAAGACTTCCCGCCTGACTAGAGGCTCCCCTGTTTCAAAGGGGGAAGGAGAAGGCAGTCAGTCAGCTTATTGCATGCACAGTCTTTGTGAGATTCCCCTCCATATATATGTATGCAAGTGTTTTCCCAGAAGAGGAAGTAGGTGGGATTTTGGCTGTTGTCTTAAGAGCTTAAAAATGATGCCTATGTTGCAGAATAGCTGCACATACCAAACTGTAGCTGTCAGCCATCAGGCATATCAGATTAATGTTCCCCTTTTTTAACAGGGACCATTCACATGGGAACAAGAATAACTTTTAATTCTAAGAGCTGCTTCCAGAGAACGATAGCTTTGCAGCTGCCAGTTCTTATGACATTCATTTTGACATTCCCAATCACATCTTTGGTGCTTTTTTTTCCTTTATTTTTATTTCTGAGAAGAATTTTTCTATTTCTCTTATACCCATTTCCCTGACAGACTCCTCCAGATCTTATAAACGTGGAAATTGGAACTAATCCCACTGTGATGGATCAGCCTATCCCATTGGTATAATCTTTCTCTCTGTCCTGCAGTCTTTAAACCACAAATGTAATTTCCTTGTGTTGTAACAGTTTTCTACTGCCTGGTAATAGTGTAAGAAAGTGTGGGGAATGAGCATATGAATTAGCAATATATAAAAATACACATTTTGGTAATTGTTTAGAAGAGGCAAGTGAGTGAGCATAAATCTGTTACGTGAGCATAAATCTGCCCTCTCAGCTGTCTGCCTCTCTGGCTGTTTTGGTATATGGGGATTTTGAGCAGGGAGTTGCAGGCCAGCAGCTTCCTGAAGTGGATTTTGAAAAGCATTTGATGCCTTGTGGAAGGCATGGAGTGCTCAGAGCTGAAAATCTAGAGGTCGGACTAACCTGAATGTGAGCCTCTAAAGTTAGTTAAGTGCCTTGTAGCAGCCTGCAAGTGCTGTCCGTGCCTCTGTGGACGGGTCTTCTGCCTGTGTCCCACAGACCTGTTTCTTGCCGGAGTTTCTTGATCTAGTGTTGAAGCAGCTGCTTTTGAATCCTCTGGTGCATGCATTTGTAAACAGTGGAGCTGCGTACTCTCAAATTCCTGGGCAGTACAAAGTTGATCCAAGTCCAGTGTGACTGGGTGATTTCATTTCTGTCAGATTAGCCAGGAGATGCAGAGAGGTGTTTGAGATGATCAGCACTATGGCAGCCTGGATGTGACAGACACTGTGTAATCTTGTCTAAAAAGACACAGAGATATCTGGTCTATCAGAAAGTCTTCTGGACTAAAGTTGCACTGGAAGTTTTGAGAACAGATTGGAAATGGTGGGAGGAAATGTGCAGAGATTCCATATTTTGTGGTGCAGCATGACTTAAAACCAGATTTGGAGTTTTATGATCCCACAGTTTTATTTTCTCCTCTTGCCCCTTGTTTCCATGCACCTGAAGGTGTGGGGTGTTGTGCCTGGGGAACCAGAGGGTGGGATGGTTTAGCCCTCACTCAGTGCCTGCTTTAGTTGTAGCAAGATGGAAATGATAATATTTCTTCCCAGCACAACATTGCTATGGATTGAATCTCAAGACCCAGTTGCATGGTGCTAAATTCCTGGTGCTGGCATATAACTGTGGTTTTGGGACCAATTTTTGAGTTATGTTTGAGATTGATGAGTGCTTAGGTGTCAGATAAATACCAAAAAGACACAACATTTACCCTGTACAGAGTTTTCAAACAGTAGATTGATGAAACTGTGAAAGAGCCAGGGAGAGTTAACTCCATGTTCAAGTGACATCTGACAGGCCAGAGAAGGTTATTGCTGCTGGCTGTTCCTGAGCACTGTTTTGCTGTGCTCTTGTGTGGGGGGTTGGCAGCATTCCTTGTACTGTACACTGGAATTTGATGCATTTTACACTGGACAGTTCCTCTGGACTTGCTCAATAAACCTAACATTGAATAACCTGCTGAATTACAGGCAGCTTGGAAGAATGTCCTGGGGAGATGGGATAACTGGATTTTGAGAATTCAATTAGGTACCGCATTTCACAGAGTTTATAGTGCTTTGGGCCGAGGCAGGAACAGTCCAACCAGCTAACCTGACCTCTGCGGTACTGCATGTTTCACTGTGTGCTCTGTGCGTGGTCTTTGCTCCAGGTCTTCTGTCTGGGATGGGAAGACAAGTCTGCAGTGGATATTTTGTTGCAAACAGTGGCTTTGAAACATGTATTTTCTTCCCTTCGTTAGTTATCCATCTGTTTGTGCTGTGGTGGCCATTTAGGACCATCATGACTCTGGGGTGCCCAGAGAGGTAAGCAGAATTGCTGTGTGGAACAGACATGTCCCTCCACTGCACCAGGCCAGTCCCAAAGGGCTGCTGTTTCACTTAGTGCCTGCGTGCCTGACATGTCCCTATTTGATTTCTACCTGTCAGGGGTCAGTGGGGGTGAGGGCACCGCGGTGGTGGTGTGTGAGAGGACCTGTTCATTCCTGCCTACAGCTTTGTCCTCTTCCTGGAGATGCAGGTCATTTGTGAGCAGTTGCTGCAGGTCTGACTGGTGCATCCATTTCATCCTGAACAAAGAGGGAGAGAGGAAAGCTTTGGGTGTGACTTTTCTTTTTCCAGCTGATCGGATGAGTAAATTGAACCTGGATCTGTATGAATGAGAGGTAAAGGGTGACCAGCTTCTTACAGCAAGTTCATGATTTTGAATCATGGTTGAGTGGTTTTGGGTTTGCACCAAGGCAGAAATAGTGCTTTCAGGCATCTTGTAGGTGCAGAGCAGATTTTAAATGCAGCAGAATGAGTACAGTGTGTGTGTGCTGCCAGCTGTGAGGAGCAGAGTAGGTTCCTTGGCCAGTGGTGGATCTGTAATTGGCCTGGTTATAGAAGTCAGGAGCACAGGGAAAGCTGCAGTAAGGGATTTCACCTGTTGAGCCCTAGAAGTGGCTTTGGAACCATATTCAGTGTTGAATCTCTGAACAAATGAACCTTTTAATTTACATGGTTTCATGAAAATAAATATGCTAAAGGTGGAACTGTGATTTTTTTTTTTAATTGGGGAAAAGTGACATCCAGTCAAGAAATATTTGCTGTTCTATTTACAGGTGACAAGAAATACATTATGGGATCAACTGTTTCCACTGTTGATGCCACTGTCTTTGGACATCTGGCACAGGCAATGTGGACATTACCAGGGACTCGACCAGAGAGACTAATCAAAGGTAAGAAGCTCTGTGATTAAAAGCTCTTGGTGGCATTTTCCATGTTTAAACTTGGAGTACCTTGGAAGGACATTTTGAAGACTGCAGTATTTCAGCAGACTGTTCTTGCCTTTGATGTAGCATTTGTATCCTTTAATGTTGTTTTCTCTTTAATGTTCTACACAGTAATTGTTTTTATTTCTGTACTTGATCTTTTCCCTGTTTAACGTGGCAAAGCCTTAAAGCCTCTAAGGAGTGAATGCTGGGTAAAGTATGAGAAAACAGAAGAACAGCCATTAGCCAAATTCTGTTGAACTGAGTACTTTCCTTGATAGTAGTACTGCCAGTGCTATTGTCTCTCTGAAATTACAGCCTTTGCTGTTCTTGAAGATGCTGGAAGGAAGAAATCCAGCTTGGCTTTGGAGTCACTTTGCTTTTGCATGAATTGGAAACCAACATACCCCTCCTCTCCACAGAGGGTTGTGGTTTTATTTGGGTTTTTTTGGTGGGGTGATATGGATGTTAAAGTATCTTTGCATCCCTTTTCATAGTAAAACCACACAGCATGAGAAATGGGAAGAGCTAAGGAGGAAGAGGATGTAAAATAGTGTAAAAGGAATGAATCTGACCTGTAAACCTACTCTGTGCAAGAGAGCTCTGCTAAACCTGCGGTTAAGAGCCACAGACTTACTCTTTTCCTCAGATAATGAGCACTTGAGATGAGGATATAAATATTGGCTATGCAGGTCTTCCCCTTGATGTCTGGGACATCATGGGTAAAATTCTGAAGGGCTCATGGCTTTCTAGAAGGATTACTATGCTTGTTGAATTAGTTTGTCTCTAATGAAAATAAATAGAAGATAATAGATTGAAATACCCAAGCAGTGTGGTTGATTCTCTGTACCTATCAACCTAGTTACGCTGTCATGAGTACAGGTTTTACATGCACCTCCCCTTTAATACGCTGCTATTTCTTTCTTCTTTGAGTTTTTTTATGATTTATTCTGTAAGCATACATGTATTTATAAACATAAGGCATGAGATGCTAAGGTTGGGAGCAGTAGGAGTGAGCCAGTGGCCATATTAAATGAGAATTTATGTTGCAGACAACGCTGCCATCTGGTGGTGGAACCACCAAATTCACTGGATTTAATAAGCATACTGTGTCATCTATAAGATCAAATTCTGTCTTTAGGAACCAGGTGTCTGCAATTAAGAAAAAAGTTCTACAACAAAAATCTTCCAGTATTAGTGTCTTGTCTTGATTTCTTTTTGTAGAGGTTGAATTTGGGATACTTACTTTGCTATTTGTGTGACTATGCATTTGTGTTTATTCCTGTGTAACCCTTCTTGTTGTATGTGAGTTAATAATACATGTCTTAAGTTACTTTAAAGTTAAAAGCAGAGCTGCTAAGAGGATGGATGGCATCTTGGAATTTTAAAACTTCTTTGAAAAGACCCTGGACAGTTTGTTTCCAAACACAACTAATGTGGTTTTGCATCATCAGGTGAGTTAGAGCCTTATTGGCTGGATATATTTACTGAAGTCTGTTGTGTTGTGTTGTGTTACAGGTGAACTGATTAACCTTGCTATGTATTGTGAAAGAATAAGGAGGAAATTTTGGCCAGAATGGCACCATGATGATGACAACACTCTGTATGAATCTGAGGAAAGCAGCGAAGCAAGCAAGACTTACTCCCCTTTGCAGGACTTCAGTTTTTATTCAAGGACAGAAACATTTGATGAGGAAGGGAACAGTATTTCCCAAACCCCTGACACAGATTACACTGGACACTCCCTCTTTGATTCGGATGTGGACATGGATGAGTACAGAGATCATGAACAATGCAAGTGATATGTACAAGTGTCTCCCATTGTGCAGATAGGCTGTTTCTTGGGATCGGTCTGATTTGTTTTCTTCTTCAGGTCAGGATGAGGTTTATACCACTTTGGAAGAGACCATTGTGCTTGATTCAGCTGTCACATACTGCTTGGACTATTTCAACCATATTTCATTTTGTGTAATTGTTCAGGTGGATCAAGGTAAACACATTTAAAACACACGTGGGCAAACTGGAGGTCTAGAGGGCAGCAGGACCTTTCAATCTATTTTTGTTCATGTTCAAAACCAGATCCCCCATCCAAGTGGGACGGACTTCTGGAAAGTGGAGCATTTGTCACAACTGGTTTGTGTTGACACCTTATCTTTACAGCAGTGGGTTGAGGACAAAAATGGAAGAGATATGACTGGCACAGCTTTCTTCCATGGAAGAGAATGATTGATATTGTAATGAAAAGGCCCTGGTGATGCTGGTTGAGTGCCATCTCAATATAAGCCAGTGGTGTGCTGAGGTGCATCAGATTCATGCAGCACCCTGGCCTGTATCAGCAATAGTGTGGCCAGCAGGACCAGGGCAGTGACTGTCCCCTGTCTCAGCACTGGTGAGGCTGCATCCCAAATCCTGTGTTCTGTTCTGGGCCCTTCACTACAAGAAAATCATTGAGGTGCTGGAGCAGGTCCAGAGAAGGACAATGAAGCTGGTGAAAGGAACTGGAACGCAAGTCTTGTGAGGAACACCTGAGGGAGCTGAGGGTGTTTAGCCTGGAGAAAAGGAGGCTCAGGGGACACCTTATTGCTCTCTACAACTCCCTTGAAAAGAGGTTGTAGCAAGGAGGGGGTTGGTCTCTTCTCCCAAGTAACAAGCTCTAGGGTAAGAGAAATGGCCTCAAGGTGTGCCAGGGGAGGTTTGGATTGGATATTGAGAAAAACTTTGCTGAAAGGGTTGTCAAGCATTGGAACAGGCTTCCCAGTCGCCATCCCTGGAGGTATTTAAAAGCCACGTAGATGTGGCACTTTGGGGACATTGTTTGGTGGTGGACTTGGTAGTGCTGGGTTAACACTTGGACTTGATGATCTCAAAGGTCTTTTCCAACCTAAAAGATTCTGTGATTTGGCAAAGTTTCAGAGGAGTTTTGTTTGATAGCTACCCGTACTTTGGGTGCATATATTACAGTGTCTGCAGGAAAGAACTGCTCCCAGTTCTTTTGGAGATGGTCAGGGAAGGATGGAGGAAAATATACTCCTGCGGAAAGGAGCTGGTTAGTGTTTCTTATTCTTTGCAGAAGGTTAAAATCACTACTCTAGAATATTTTTATTCAGGAGGGAGATGTCAGTGTTAACTCATCTGGAATGTGTGTTGGCCAAATTGCTTCCATGTTTTTGAATTATTTATGTTTCTACTCCCTGCCCCTGGCTGCTGTCTGCTCTTTCTAGGCAAGGCTAAAGAGTTGGGATTTGTTGCTAAAAGCCTGGTGTGTATCAGCAGTGGGTGCTTTGTGCTCTTCACCAACAGACATAGCGAACCCATGAAGGTTGCAAAGCAGTTTGAGGTATTAGTAGGTGCGCCATGCTGTGTAGTTGTAAGGTGTTGGCCCAGGCAATGGAATGCTTTATAGCTGCCTAGTAAGGTGCTTCAGTTGGTGCTGGGCACTGTGCTGGCTTGGAGTGCACAGTCCCTTAAGCCACTGCAGGGAAGGAGATGAGATGGGACAGTTCCTTCAGCACCACCATGTGTGTGGGGAAATTCACATACTGAAAGCATGACCGGAATTGGATTTAAGTTGCTTTTGCCAGCACATCTGTGGATCTGGATCTCAAAATGATTGCACAGATTCTGACATGCTTCATGTTCATGTCTCCCTAAATGCAGGTTAGAGATGAGAATAAATCCATTGGATTTAATCACAGCTTTGAAGTTAAGCATGTACTTCAGTGTTGCTTGGTCATGATTAGTTGATTTTAGTAGAGAGAGAGAGCATATTGAACATACTGAGCTGTTGTGTTTTTAAATATGCATATAAAATTGGGTATTTGACTGCCGACTTTGTTGGTGGCCCATTTTGATTATGACTTTCTCAGTGATTTACATTTAGATGAATCAGGATCCCTCAGCAAAATTTTTATAATGTGTTGGTTGTGCCACATGTTCTAGGAGCCGACAGGGCAGACAACTACTTTAGGATGTTAATTGTTGGTAGCTGTAGCAAGTCTGGAGCTTGAAATAACTCGGGCACTCAAAGAATAGCTTGCTACCTTGGATCCTGGAGTGCCTCCTGCAGAGGAAAGCACTTGCTCTGGGGAAACGTGGAGTTAGCCATGGCTTTGAAAGCAGGGACATCTTTGTCTGCAATGAGGCTCCAGGTCTGTTCATGCATGGGAGCCACTGCATTGAGAGCTGACAAGTTTGGTGTGAATTTACACCTGTTTCCACAATCCCTAGGCATGTCTTTGGAGCCATGTTCCGGTCAATGTTGTGGGCAAGTATCATTTGCAAAGCGAACCAAAAACCGAGAAGGAGGAAGATATCATCCAGTTACTTGGGACCCTTCTCAGGAAACTAAGTACAAGAATAGGGCACAAGAAGATAAGTCTTGGGCTTGAAATTGCAGAGATGATGGCCTGAAATGCCTATGTAACTCCATGGCCAAGTCAGGAGAGATTTTTATCTGCAAAAATGTAGGTATTAATATTCTGAACGAAAGGAATCTGCATCAAAAAGCTCCTATTTAAAAGCATTAGCACATTGGAAATTCTGATGAAGATGTTCTCATCATTTACTGATGCATGTTTGAAGGCTGTGCTTTCTCCATTCATTCAGCATTTCGAGGTCTGCTTGCAGCAGATGAGTCCCAGTCATTAAAAGATCAGCCTGAGTTCAGCAGACTCTATCACCTTTGTAACTTGGGTGGGCTGACAGATTTGTCCGTGTCAGTGGCCCTTGAGACCACTGGGGCAGTTAACACTGCGGGTTAACCGGAAGTCAGCGATGTCACTGTGCCCTGCCATGTGCGTGTGGCCCATCAGGATTTTGTGTGGCCTCAGGCAGTGGTGGGAGCAGAGCCAGGAGACGCCAGCGCGGTGCACAGCTGGTGTCACCACGGCATTGCTGTCTGCCAGCACTCGGAGCTGCTGGCATGGCAGGTAGAGCTCATGCCATGGCACGGGGACCTGTGCCAAGGATGGAGATGTTTTGCAGAGCTGTGATTATGTTCTTTGCTTTTGTGTCAAATAACTGGTGTGCCTCAGCAGAGGCTGAACCTAATCCTGACCAGCCAGGTGATGGATATGCCCTTAGAGGGGTTGAAGAAGAGAGAATTGGGAGGGTTGCAGAAGGGGAAGCAGCTTTTTGCTGTCAGCTGAGTTTTTCAGGGTTCATCAGTGAGGTGAATGTATTTTTGCAGCTTATCACAATGCCCTTTCCTTTCTGAGGGGCTACTCAGCTTACTTCAGAGGAGAGGTTAGTTGGGAGAAGTTAGCCAGCTTTGTCCTCATGACAGCTACTCTCAGTGAAGTTTGCAGTTTTGATTTTGGCCATGTTTCAAATTAGAGGTGAAATTAGGAAATGGCATCTCTTAAGAATTTATAGGTGTAGTATTTTGCCCAGGCAGGGTAGGAAATCCTTGGGTTTATTTGTCCCTTCCAGAAAGAAATACTGACTGTTAGACCTCTTTAAAATGATTTAATCCATGCATTTTCTTTTGAAAGCTGTCTTGGTAAATTGTTGTGGGGAAACAAACAAACAAACAAAAAGTTTAAAAAAATAAATGAATAAGTGTTCATTCATTTTGGTTTGCATGGGAAAAAAAAAAAGATGTGTTTTCTTAAAAAGGGAACAATTGTTTCTGACTTTCCAAAATTTTGCTAAAAGAGCAATGTTTTCTTAGTCCTGCAGTGTCTTTTTCCCCATTCCATCATATATATTTTTAATTTTAGTGCTGAGGGGCTGTACAGAACTAAAAATAGTCAGAGAGCATGTTTATTTCCTTTTGGGTTTTTTTTCCTTTTTCTTTTTTTTCCTCCCTCACGGATCAGAATTGCAAGCGAGTCCATTGCAGGGATGCTGGAGGTCCAGACTGTGCTGCTGGTGGGGTTGAGGGTCCACAGGTGTCTCTGCAGCCATGAAACCTGGAACAGCTGTGAGTTGCCAGCTGCCCAGCAGGTGAGCTGGGATAGCGGCTTCTGTCCGGAGCTGGAGGCTGATGGATGCCACGATGTCATGTCTGAGGTGACACAGACCATGTAAGGTTTTTCCCTGGCTGGGGGTCCCTCTGTCACAGCCAGAAACTCACTGTGGGGTGATGTTAGGAAGGCTTCGGGGGCCCCTGACACAAGAGTCAGATGTCAATGAGGTCTCTGAGAGCATCACAGGTGCCAGCACCAAACCTGGTCCCAGCCACAGCCCCGGCCCGGTTTGGGGTAGATGGCAGTGCAAGGTGGCAGGAGGAAAGCTGTCTTGAGGCTCCTCTGCACAGCCCCTCTCAAAATAGGGCAGGGGAGCCCTTGGATGGTGATTAGAGGAGGCGGTGGAGAAGGGAGGGTGGGATACAGGGAGTTGCCAAGTGGTGGGTCTCTGCAGGAGACTCAGGCTGTGCCTGCGGCCTGGCTCATGCCACGGTTCCAGTGGACGGGTGGGACCCCTGCTCTCCTTATGAGGTGGAGCATGAGCCTATATCCTGGTGAGGAGACAGCACCATTCCTCCTGGGTACTTTACCCTAAATACTGCCAAAGGCTGAGTACTGCCTTTGTGTTTCCATAGTGCTGCTTTAAAAGAATGAGTAATTGGTCTGCCCCTCATTTGGCAAGTGGGAGTTTAAAGCAAGCCCTGCATTTCCAGTGGAGTTAGATTTGAAGCAGTCTGTTGGGGTTTTTTTCATGTGAATTGCAGTGTTTGACTGGGTGACACTCTGTCATGTCAGAAGGGATTTGTTTACCCCTGTCGGTCTCATTGGCTGTCAGCAGAGCTCACTGTTACCGAGTGGGGGAAACAGGCGCTGGGATGTATAGGTCCTACAGAAATCCTGCAAATGTGGTGTTTGATTTAAAAACCAAACTGAACCTGATGTTTCAGATCTGGAGGACTGTTTCCATCCAATTATAGCACTGCAAGTAACACATTTTGATCTTTAAAACCTTGGCAATGTCCCTCCAGATCTATATTCTCTTTGAAAAAATACTGCCTGAAATATTTCTGCAGCAACAGTTCAGGCACAAATTTGCTTTTGTCAGTGATGTCTGCTCAAGTAATCATGACAGTTTCATACTGTTTTCCTTGAAAGGCCTGTATCTGTCAGATGCTAAGCCTTACAAAATATTGCCTGCTGGAGAAGCGTGTTATGTGCAGATTTATGCAGGGCAGCTCACCAAGTGAAATTTCTGTGGCAGGGGATGAATTCAAGTGGGTCTTGTCCTTAGATGTTTGAATAAGAATTTGAATCTGTTTTCTGACAAATAGCTGTTTGGCCTAGCCCTCCTTCCCTCCCCAAATACTGCAAAATTATGATTTAGGCATGTGATACTAATAAAGCAAATTATGCTCTCTAAATGCAGCATTAAGTTGGATGGTCCAGTAGCCGGGATATGGAAATGGGTACCCATAGATAAGAGTCATGCCCATACATCTCAGCAGCTGTGATCCAGAGGAGCACACAGGTCGTACTGTTTAATCCCATGGGACCAGAGGACTAGAGGTGACTCTGAATGACTGCAGTGGCTTTCAGCAGTTGATCAGTCCTATGGTGTATGCTGTGCCTCAGGTATTCCTTAGTGCTGGGTAGACTGTGCAGAGGCTCCTTTCGGTAGCTGTGGCTCCTAAGAGGCGTCAGCCTGCTGCCATCCCGTGCCTGTGCTGCAGAGACAAGGGTCTGTCTGGGAGTGAGCACTGGCAGTGAGCACAGCTTTGAGCCTGCTGGTGAACATGGGCTGTTGTATTGAGCTGGTGTCCTGAAGAGGGAAGCTGTTCCCTGCACCCTGTGTGTGGATTTAATTGTCAGGCCAGTGACCCCAGTCTTCACAGCTTTGCCTTGGTGGAGAGAAGGGTTGCAACATGAATCAGCTCTGTCTCAGTGGTTTGGGGCAATCCTCTCTTTGATGGCCATCTAGGAGGGCTCCTTCGGTGTTCATTCCTTGTGGAGGTACCCCAGTGTGAAATATTCAGTAGAGGTTCTCTGCTGCTTCTCTGCAGCTCTCTGAGCAATTTGGAAAGTTGAATTGTATTAGTCTGTGTACAGCACAGGAATGCCAGTCACTGAAAACATTGTGTGTCACTACAGTGATGAACTCTTAGTACTGCATCCTGGTTGCACTACTCCCAGGTTTTTCAAGGCCAAGGAGATTGTGATGGGCTTTTGATCAGACTTCAGCATAAAAAGGATTGTGGGATTTCATGTAATGATTTACACATTCAGCTCAACAAGCTAAAGCTGAAACATATGCTTCCAAAAGGCATTCAACTTTTGCAGAATAAATAAAATCCTGCCCCACTTTGAAGTCGTTGAAAAACGTGCCATTTGCTTCAGTGGTGCTGGAGTTTCCGACCAAGCTTCCAAGCGACCCTGAATTTACCACTTCTCTCATTCCTGTCTAATTATACTTAAGTAAAAATTTGCTTTATTGGAGACAGTAAGGCAAACAAGATGTGACTGTTGTTCTTTTTTAAGCTCCCTAAACAAAAAGTGCTTTTCTCGGCTGCACTGGTCATGTTGATATTTTCACTGGGCACTATGATTGTGTGTGTTCTTCCTTCACTTCTTGATATGTTGTTCTGACTTATCTTTCCTCAAATGTACAGGTTTTTATTTCTCAGGATACTTGAAGAATGCAAGTCCCAAAGACAGAGGTGCACAATCCAGCAAGAATGAAGTATATGTGGATGTGTATGGGTGAGGGATATATCCAGCTAGCTGCAGTGTACAAGGTTTAACTAACAAAATGAAGCAACACATTTCTAAATGGGGACTCTGATGCTGTAGCTGCATTATGTTGTTTGTCTATGAACTACACAAGACATACGTTATTTTAGCACTGTTATTACTAGTTTATAAAGCCATATTTAAAATTGTACACTTAATTGTAACATAACTTTAAATTGTGCACTGTGTTGATCCATGTACATATATATGAAGATCTGTATATTTTGTCTTTATGCTGTATGTCATTGGTGTGTAAATTATAACTAATGGATCTAAAATACCTTTCTGGTTCACGTCCTTATTCTGTGTCTGTGCTTTCTGTAGAGCTGTGAACGGCTGAGAGTTGCTCTCTTGAGAGTGGGGATTGCATGAAACTTTAATGGTCAGTCACTTAAGCCCTCATCTCCCCAGGCAAATACTTTAGCCACCAGCATTGTTTCAATGGAGTCATTCTGTCACTGATCCCCTCTCCCTTTGACACTCAGGAAGGATTTCAGGATGTAGCACAAGAGGAAGGACTGACATAAACTTGGGTGTGAGGAGGCGGGGTCTCTGCTCTCATTGCTCTGTTTCGTGGCTACTGCTACTGGTGTGAAAATAAGTAATCCAGAGAAGGCAACTCTGTCAGGAGTGCAGAAGCTTTAAGGTCTTTGCTCAGACCACTGTGGTGGCTAGTTTCACTGTTTTTTTGAAAATTTTCAGCAAGTGTAAGTCCTTAGCCAGGCTTAGTATGCTGCCCCGAACAGAGCAGAGGGGCTGTGTGAGAGGAAACATGCCCTGGCTGGAATAAATACAGGGGAACACCAGGCAGATAATAAAGGTGCAAGACTATACACAGGTGCTTTCAGACCTCACAGAGGCCTGACATCAAGTCCAACTTCCTGAGTGATGGTGTCAGTTTTGCATTAAAAAAACCAAAAAAACCCCAAAACCACCCAACCTACCAAAAACAGCACAGCCCCCCCCCAAAAAAAAAAAAACAAACCAAAAAACAAAGACAAGTCAAGCCCAAGCCTGCAAGCCTGTAGTACCATTCTGAGCAGATTTTTAGCTCCTTTCACTGCCTTACAATTTTATGGCTGTGAGGTTGTTTATAGACTTTTTCTCTCCATGAAGGCTAGAAACTTCAATGCATTTAATAAACACACAGGTCAGAAACATGCACCTAGGTTTAAATACAGGACTTGAAACATTAAATATTGCAAGCTTGGAAGAGCTGGCAGCCAAAGCAGAGAGCTGTGCCAAGGTCAGATCTCTCTCTGTTCCAGTGAACTTCTATCTTGGTGAAATACTCACAAACTCTGTTTATCTCTTACTCCCAAAACTTTAAATTGGGGCATGTGAGAAATACTCTGGATGCCACACAGTAGTTCTGGGCCATATGGGCACACACAGCTGCTTACTGTAGCTTTGCCAGTGGGAATTTGATCGATCATAGTAACTGGTAGTAAACCTGATCCTGACTTCAGAGAGTGCTGCCAAAAAGGTGAGGGTGGATGCCTGTGTTCTCCATGTGAGGAGATGGAGGCACGCATATGGTCCAAGAGTGCCCCAGGACAGCACCCTTTGGGGAACTGCACAAATCAGTTCCCTGAAAAGCCATTTATCTATTGGCCAGATCCTGTGCGGCAATGTCCCTGCTCATTGCAGTGGGATTGGACTAGATGGCCTGTAAAGGTCCATTCAAGGTAAAGGTCCATTTGGAAGTTTCTGCTAGCTTTTCCCTCATGCTGATGTCTGTTGTGAGATGGTCTCAAGGGCGCAAGGTGGGTGCCCAGTATGTCCTGGGAGACCTGAGGCATCTGTGTAGAGCTGGCTGGCAGGATCCAGGTGAGACCTGAGACCAGGAGCAGCAGCTGGAGGCCAGACAGGCTATCTACAGCATCAGAAAGGATGGCTAAACAACTGCAAACAAATCCTACCTAAAAAGAATGACTAAAGGGAAAATGAAAGAAAGTGATGGTGGCACTGCAACTAATATTATTCAATATTTGTTTTATGGTAGGGCCCAAATAATCTGGCCATGATGAGTCCTTGCATGCAATGTTCTTCAATGGCTCAGATTACCTACTGTGAAATTTGCAGTCTGAGCAAAAAAGGTGCAGCAAGAGAGAAGCGAAAGATAGTCTCTTGTTTCAATGTTGGCTGTGCATTTAGCCATGTACCTTTAATTTTATATTCGGACTTTTCTAGGTTTCTCTAGGTGCCTGTGTTGTAATCCATGAAGATCTGCTCTGAGTGGCCTTGAAAACCTCAGGGCTCCTCAGCAGAGCAGAAGTGTCAGCTGTCAGGTGAGGTGAACTGCTCCCACTGTGCTGACTGCATGTCCCAGATCTCTGTCGGGGACAGTGGAAGATGAAGTGGTTGAGGAGTGTACCCTATGGTCAGGCATCAAATTAACACCTCATAATCCCAGGCTGAATCCCACCCAAAACCGGTCGTGTCTTTACCTGAAAGCCCAGTCATCACCTCTACTTTGATACTTTTTCTAGGCTATGATGTATGATTTCAGACAGGGGAAGTTGTTCAAGGGAACTTCAGACTCAACACTGAACACTCCATGGTTAGGAAATACCAGAGTTCCATTGCACATGTAGTTTTAATGCCACCTCTTTTTGCATAAATATGAAGTGCAGATTGCAGTTCTTTCTTTCCCTTACTATTTTTTTTCCTTAAGACCTCTGCCTCATCTGGTGCAGGGGGTAGAGACTGATGAATTAATGATGAGCTGATGGGGATTTCTTTTGAAGTGTGAACCCCAAGCCTTACTTACTGCACAGGATTCAAGTCCTACAATGGAAGCAGAATGATTAATTTCCTCGTGAGCTTCTCTGTGGCACTCATTACCATGGTTTCTGGGTGCTTCAAAAATACTAACAAGTTGATAAATGCAGTAATAGACAAGACTAGAAAGATAGAGTTGTCAAGAGCCTTGAAACTAAGTGCAAGAAATTGGAATTTGATATAGGAAGAGCTAGTGGGTAGACTCAAAGAAAGAAGGAAAGACATAAACAAGGAATGGGCATCAAAGAGTTTCTAAGCAGATACAGTTTATGTGGGTTAGAGGGTCTTAGAGAAGTACTGATTAGGATGGAAATTGAGGGTCTAAAATAAAGCCTTGTTTATCAAAACAGGGAGGAAATTATTTAAAGGAGAAATGTGATACAGAAATAATAACATTTGGAGAGAGGACACATGGGCTGTCACGAGGCAGAAGCAGTTTTTCTGTCCTTCACAGTAGAATCTGTGGTGGCTGAGGGTGTGCTAACCTTACAGACAGTAGTGAAAGGAGCTGAGTTTTCTCTGCCCAGGTGTGAAGGCTTTGAGGTTAGGCCGTGCTTCGCCATCGTTTCGAAGGCAGCGTTTCTTTGGGAGTCACCTGAAGCACGGTTATTATCTAGTAAGCAGCTTTGATTTATCAACTACCTCTACGCATAGGGAAATTGCCGTAATTTCACATGCAGTGATTCACTGTGACAAAGAAAACCATAATTACCCGGGGTGCAAACTTCACCGCATGCTAATGCGGCTCTTGTTGCCGCGGCTTCTCGGCACTGTGAGTGCAGCACTGCAGAAATAGCCCGTGGAGCAGGGAAAGGTGCTTGCTCCCAGGAGGAACTGAAGGATTTGGAGGTAGAACAGCCTGCTCACTGTTGCTTGGGAGACCCAGGGCTGAACGTAGGAAAGGTTGCCCCCTACCCCAGCCTTTCTCTGCGCCCAGCCCTATTTTTGGTCCCACCGCTGAAGATCATCAGTGATTCACTGTCACAATGATTCAGAAGGGGAAAATGCGAAGGTTTGCTGGTGAAGAAAGCATCACTGTGAAAGCAGGTGGCTCCCAAATGTGTGCATGTTTTGATAAAGCAGGGGGTGAAGTTTGTGCCTGCTCTCTCCTGAGTTGTTGAGCAAGTTGTGAACAGCTCATGCTTTTTACAGCTCCAGAGAATTTTCCTGCAATATTTCAACTGTAAAGTACTGTTAAACATTTTAAAGGTGGGACTGTAGCTACCCTGCCTGCCCAGTTTAGTGCTATCTGGATAGTAAATATTCTCCCAGCTATTTTCTGAAAGCCAATGCCAGCCCTGCTATTCCCATAAAATAATTCAAATATTACACTCACTTTATTCTACATGTCTTAACAAACGTGAGTTGGGATTTCATTGTAGCTCATAACCAGCTACCAAAATCCTGCAGAATAACAAAGAATTGTAAAAGCGTGAGGATGATATGAAGAATTTCTAGCTGCTGTAACTATTGTTAGTTATTTGATTTCTGCTGAGGCCAAAAGAGGAGAACCGAAGAGGAGAAAAAAGCAACTCCATCTGATACACCATTTATATAGCTATGGATACATTTGGAACCCGCTTGGAGTGTCAGAGTGAATAGCAGCCTTTTTAAAGCCTGCTCACTGAAGTGGTTCACAAAATCAAATCCCTCAGAAAACTTGTTAAAGAAGTCTTCATTTTTTTAATTGAAAGCCGTGGAAATATTAGTACTTTTACAATAAGCCAAAAAAAAAAATGACAAACAAGAATGAATGGTATGATTGTAAAACTAATCTCTCTGTGGTTTTGGAGCTGGCTAACAAGATGCATAAATATCAAGTGCTTCATAATGACTTGCCTTGCCTATTATTATATATATTTTTTATTCTGTACATAGGTTTTGGAGAGCTTTGGAAACATCCATTGCCTGAGCCTGGTAGCATCAGAAAAGACCATGTACTGTGATAGACTCTGGCAAATAGCCACGACTGGTGAGGGAGAAAGACCAAGCGTTTAAACAAATGGGGTAAACCAGAAGCTTTGAATAGGAGGAGGATAATAGAAGATAGGCAATCATTTTGCACATGCAAACCCATGGTTATTATGTGAAGCTTTAAAATTCTACCTAATATGATTGTAAAGCTTTATGAGGAAGAAAGGGGATGAGATCCACAGGAGGATGTCTCTCTCCATCTTATTTGACACTGTGATACCTGACAATAGAGATCAAGTGCCTGCAGCAGGCAAGTTCCTGTTCACAAAGTCTGTATGAAGCAGCCTGCTTTATTGCAATTATGGCTCAGGCTGTCTTGAAGTAGCTGCTGCTGGTGAAGAGGCCAGGTAGATTTTGTGATAAACTTTTACCAGTCTAAAACCAGGCTCCGAAACTTGGTGGCATCTTGGAAGTTTCAGAATGGCTTCTATCAGATTACCTTAAAATTGAGCATTTCCCATGCTAATAAGGTGAGAAACTTCTGGATTTGCTGCTGACGTTTGAGGTTTCCTTTCAGCATGGGAACTAAGCATTAGCAGATTCTGTGACATCTTTTACTTGCACAAATCTAAGTGCATACTTGTCTCATTGAATTGTAAGTCAGGAAGAGGTTCATTCATCATCTAAATTAAACAGTCTCTCAGCTCTACAAACAATCTTGTATTCTACTGGCTTTTGATGGCTGAGGAGATGGGAAGAGGGAAAAGAAACTGCGGTGAGGAAGGAAATGATAAATACAATACTTAATATTCAGGTAAACATTTATAAAAATCATAATTCGTACAGCATTTATTGCAAATATTGATGATTAAATTTCACAGATACTGAAACATAGCAGAAATGACTCGAAGGAGACACAAGTCATTTATTTTGGGGTGAATACTTCCCTGAAGCCTAGGATGGTGCTTCCCCCTGGGGCAGCCTCTCCACACGCTCTGTGCCACTCAATGAGGCAAAAAATGTTGAAGCACAACGAGTCATCCTGCAGCATTTTGGCTTGCAAACCTTGTGAAACTTCCCTGTTTCCATTCAGATTCAAGACCAAATGATGCTTCAACCAAAAATAAATTAGAAAAATGAGTTTGAGGCAGCCCTGGCCCAAGCAGCAGCTCACACCATGTCCCTTATCTGATTCCATCCTTCTGGGACGCACCAGAGCCAGTTATTAATTGCACATCCCCAAACTTCAGTGCTGGGGTTAAAATGACAACTTAGGCGTCAATCACCCTGATTTTGATCTGGTCTAACAATGCCCCAAATAACGAAAGGCGCAACAAAGTCCCTGTTTAGCTGCTTTTTCATTCCCACTCTGTGTGTAATCTCCCTTGAACAGAAGTGCTGTTTTTAACTGTAATCTAAGCCTGTTTGCCCCTGTACCGGAGCTGAGGGTAGCTCATGTCATCAGACCACTGCTAACATAAGCACATGAAGCTTTGTTCGGCAAGTAAATATTTTTTCTCTTTGACATGCGAATGAAATGAAATAGATATGAGTGATTGACTGGCACCGGAGATGTCAGACCCCTTGGATGCCCCCCTTCTGGCCTAGTTTAGTCAGCATTTTGTTCCATATGTATTCAAAAATGTCATTAGTTTTTGTTTATCCAGAACTCTAAATGACTGAATGATATTTGTAATTTAAAGTGCTGATCTTTCCCTCCTGTAACCTCCCCATCCTAAGCAGGGTATAGTCAGCCAGTCTAACATTCAAGCCCAGTGAATCAGGCCACAAGCTTTCAGCAACAAAATTACATCATCTAATGCAGACATACCATGCTTCTGAAACGTGTTGTGCTCCCTACTTGGTGCTTCATCTCTTAGCAGCCATAAATGAGGAAGCAGAAATAAATCATCCACTTTGAATTCAGCAAAACATCATTGTGGATGACTGAAGATGGGCTTCTACCTTATTTGCCTTCAGTTTGCTTCTGCTGTTCAGCCTCCTCCTGGTTGTTCTGACAAGTCTCCAGCAGAACTGGCTGCTCCTGCACACGATGATGTGCATCCTCCTGTTCGTGCAGTCTGCCATCTCACTAGGAGAGGATCGAGTAGTGAAACTTTTGATCATAAATATTCCTATTTTCTTTCCTGGGGAAAACTGAAAGAGACTCTGAAGAGATTTGCTAGAAGAAGCTGCAAAAAAGACCCTGGCATCCTTCTTCAAGGGGTTGCCCATGTGACACTGTTGTTGATTTTAGTTATGTACTATTCCTACAAGAGAGACATGAGATGTCCCATCTGATCTTGCTGTATTTATACATCAACGAAGTGTACATAATTCTGTTGTTTGTGCCCCTTTCTTCTATAGCAGAATCCTTGTTGATGATCCGTTGCTGTCAGCTTCAGGGAAGTTCCCAGTTCTGTCCTGAATCATTCCTTTGCAAACACCTCTTCTGTGCTTGCCTTGATGGATACACCGGTGGTGGTAGAACAGCATTGCCAGCATGCTTGGCTGACTCCTGGATCCCCCTCTGCTGACAAATCTGCCTCCTTAGTGTCTCTTGTTTCAGTTCCTGACCACTTATTCTTCCTTTTGTGGTGTCTGGGCGTAGCTGCCCAAGTGTACGTGCTCTCTGGATGCATGCTGTTGTGCTGAAACAAATGCCTCCAGGCTTTGCTGCATCTCACCAAATCAGTCATCTCTTCTGTGTTCCTGTGGAGAGGAAGCCAGGGCCCAACCTTCTCGCTCTGTGTTGGCCACTTACTGTGGAACAGTATTTAAACAGAAAGACTTCCACATCCTTGAGAACTCCCTCTCCATCCCTTGCTTAGGATTTTCCTCACAGCGGCTCACAGGGTGGCTGCAGTGGATTTGGGCCCCAAGGGACATCCCGCCCACTGGATTCCCCTGCCACGTCATGGTGTGGGGATATCCACAGAGGAGATCTGGCCCTTAATTATCACATCTGCAATGACACCTGTCCTTCAGCTTCCACCTCTGTGGAGACAGCATATCTTCCCATTATTTTCATGGAAACATGACACACCTCTGTGGTGTCAGCAGTGTGGCAGTAATTTAGCAATTTGTAGATTACTGATGGGTGAAAGTGGGAAACGGTTTAGGCAAACGGCAGAAACTCTGAAAAATGTACTCAGTTTTTTGATTTAGGATTGCAAAAAATCTCTTAAACCTCAGTTGTGTATCTGTTGACAACAAACACAGAACACGCCAAAAATGTGGCCGGATTGAAAGCTGCAAAATAATGGTTCCAATGCACTTGAGAATCCCAATCCTTCCCCTTTGGCAAGAGCACAGGAAAATGAGTAAGACTGTGTAATCCTACCTGCACCTGATCCAGGAATTTTTCAGGGACTCTTGTGTTGTATTAAGGAAAACTATGGAGTTAATTTCAGAGAATAATATTTTTATAGCAAGATTTTTAAATTCAATCTGTCATAAGAATGCACTATTATAATTTTCTAAAAATTGCAAAGAACTATTAATATTAATACATCGTACTTTCTCAGGGTTTTTCAATTCAGTTGTACATGTAACATACCCTCTGTTATTTTTTAGTAATATTCTACCACTATTTAAGTTATAAACTATTTCTCAGCCAACAGCAAAACTTTAAGTGATGGGGAAAGACAAGATAAAGAAAATCTACTGATTTGGCAAATGTACTTGCATGGACGTGAAGATGAGGCCTTCCTTTGCTGCCAAGTGCTTTGGATGTGCTTTACACACAGCCACGGGAGGGCAGTGAATGACTTGGATATGCAGCTTCTTTCTAGTTTTTATCTGTTTTTTAATCGTTTCGTTTCCCTTCCACCGAGCTGCTATCTTGTTGAGAAATAAAAATTTGACGCTGATGCGAGAAAGGGGATTTGATTTTCATTTCCCTCTGCGGGTTTCGCACATTTTCTTCATATTCCTGTTAGTTCAGCTTATCATCAGTGTGTGGAGAGCGTGTGATACCATCCCTGGTGCTGCATGCAGGGCAAGAAGGGAGCGGGGAAAACGTGTTTGCACAACTCCCGTGTTTGCACAACTTTCAAGGTCAGGACTTCCTTCCAAGAAAAAAAATAACAGAGAGCCCACAAACAGTTTAATGGTTGTCTGTGGTGCTCACAAGCTGTCCTACACACACTCTGAATTATTCCTTATTCATTGAAAGACCCGACCCTCATTCCACACAGGTTTCAGCCAACAAACAGTTTAAAAAAATCATAGCTCTAGACCCTCCTGTGGGTTGCTAATAGTCTGGTGTCTCTTTTTGCTTTAGCTTTTTGCTAAGTTAGCAAAGGGTAAAATTTGTAGTTATAATCAGAATTAGAAATTTTTTGGTAAAAGCAAAGGAAAACAAATGTCCTCATGATCAGTGTTAGTGACCAGAAGGTTTCTAACAACTAGAAATGTCAGAACAAGCTCTCGAGACTGACTCTATATGCCAATAAAGGTATAGAAATTGGCAAATAGTCAGGATCAGAGGAAGCCTAGCCTAAGAGCAAGCAGAAAGAGCCACATATCAGCTGGACAAGTGCCCCATAGAGACTGTGCACGAGTTTTACAGTTCACAGCAGAAGTGATGTTTGAAACATTTGGAAGCAAGTTAGGGAGAACAAAGGCTGTTTCTGTGGCACACGCAGTGAAGGGAGGAGAGGAGAGCATCCGCAGCCTGCCAAGGCAGTATGAAATATATGCCTGTGTCTCAATATGCCAGAAGCTTCTGGGCTTTATTCCCAGAACTCCCACTGGCATGCATGACCTTGTGCTAGTCACCCACGCTTGCCATGCCTCAGTTTCCCTATTGCAAACTGGGGACAAGAGTACCACTGAGCGTCTGTCGAGGAGCCGATTTTGTAACTTTGGGATTGTAGGGAGAAGGTATATTTTGAGCAGTATCAGCTCTCCAGCATTTTGGAGCTTTTTGACAGTTACAGTAGAGTAGCCAGTCTTTGCGTTGAGGCATCGCAGAAAAAGAAGGTCACAGCAGAGGCAAAACTCGCATTTTCCCAAGTACAATCTCTGCCAGCTTCTGATGGAAGGACCACCCTTAGCAGCTCACCAGGTGGGAGCTCTGTGACTGGTGCCGAGGCAGTTTTGACCCCATGTAGCAGACAGTGTGCAGATATACTGGCCAGATGCATAACAGTAGGTTATTGACCCATCCTTTCAGCTGCCAGGTTGGCTGGCCACCAGCTCCCGGTGCAAGGTGCAGCATGCCCACGCTGACAGGAGGGGACGTTCAGACGGCCCTGGGAAAGCAAAAGGAGCCTGACCCTTAACCGTGAAGGGCAGATGAGAAACCATGGGGTGACTGATGAAAATCTCGATTTGGCCAGCCTGATGCTTGCTGGGTCAGACTCCACATGCCCACTGTGAATGGATTGGACTTGCTGTGTAGGTACATGTGTGATTTATGTCTCAGTGGTTTTACACAGATTTACAAATCTGGCTTATTTTGCATGGAATTATGACCTCCCAGATCTGCGATGGGTTGCAACATATTTCTTTCAAATTAAGGTTTGGATCCAAAATCCAATCCATCTGGATTTTACATCCAAAACTGAATGTAAACTCCAAGAAGGAGGATTTCTCTGTGCTTACATTGCTTTCACAAATTCACCTGTATCAAACTGAGCCTTCAGGCTCATACCCAATAGTGGTGCATGAGCACAAATCCCTACACAGCCCTCCAGTAACTGATTTTTGGGGGAAAGAGGGGGAGCATTTCTGCTGTTAGATCCTTGTTCCCTTTTCTAATTGGATACCTCAGTAGTCATGGGAGTAAATTTGTTGACAGAAACATCCCCTAATAAAATAGATTGTAAAGGACTTTTTGTAACAAAACAGGAAGTAATACAGAATCCATATCTGCAGAGACACTTGTGTTACATCCCCTCAGCAGCAAATGCAGCATAGGGGCTGTGACCACTTCAACTGTTTCAAATATTGAACATCGCATACTGTCAGCTGGTTCCTTGTGACCTCTCTACCAATAAACAGACAGTTCCCCCTTTTTTTTTTTTAAGTATTATTTCTTTTTATACTTTTGATATCTGGAGCTTCTCCCAGCATCTCAACAACCAGTTCTAAAAACTCATCTCCTTCGAGGTCTTGGCAACCCACTTGGCCTCCAAGTTCTCTATTTATAAAGTAGGAACAATACTGTCTCATTTTTTCCTCTTCTGAAGAAAAATACACTGGAAACTGAGTTTCCCATGTCCTAAGATAGAGACATAAGAATACAAACAGTAGATTTTTTTTTTTTTTGTATTGAGTGTTGTTACCTTGGGAGCAATGTGTAAAGACATGGACAAATGATGCTGTGTGGAAGGCTGGAAACCTGCCTTGGTGCATACAGGTCCCACCTGGAACATAACTACAAAGTTCCCACTGAAGGAGTATTGATATTTGTCCTGTAAGAAACACGTTTTTCTGGGTGGAAAGGGAATTATTGCCGATGGCTGGTAGGCCTGTGTCAAGTGAAGGTGGAGGGAACCAAAGCCAACCCCACACCAATGCACCCCAACCTCCACCGGTGCCTTCAGCACCAGAGCACAAAGTCTTCCTCATTGTGACCTGCCCCTTCACGGGAGATATTTTTTGACAGTAACTTCACCCAAGTGATTTAGTCTTTACCAAAAATGACTCCAAATGCAGTCTAAATTCACTGAAAATACTGAAAAAATGTTAATCTGAGTCAACCTGAAGGCTTTGGTTCTGAGAGCTATTTCTGTTGCCTGTAGAGCTGAAAGCCAAATGCTTCTTTTCCCAGGCTATGCAGTGATGTGGGTGGTGGAAGGGGAGAGAAGAACATGAGGTTACCAAGATCAGCTAGTCTTCACTAAGAGTTTTGAGACAAGTCTGGATTTGTTGCTGTTGTTATTTTTAAGCCACCAAATAAACAAGAAATGTTAATGACATCAGTAATCCCTCATGGACATATGCCTGGTCATTAACTTCTCCTATTTTCCTAAGAAAGGCAACAACATTACATTGGGTTGATGCTTTTTCAAGAAAATATCACTGGCAAATAATCCTCTTAAGGACGTGGAAGTGGCTGGAGGCAATGCTTGGGGCTGAAAAACACAAAGTGGGCTCAAAACAAAACAACAGCTACCCTCCATGCTACTCTGCTGCTGGGCCACCCTCGGAATACTAATACAAAGAGGTCTGGTTAGCCAGGCACTGGCTCACAAAACAAAAGGGTTTGACCACCTTTTCCTATTGAAGAAAGCTATGTTTGATCAGTGAACACTGTCATATCTTATAAAGGGTAGAAGATAAATCAGCTACCAGATAATTATAGTGTCAGAAAAGTAGATCAAGTCCATCTCTGCTGTATGCCAGTGGAATTCTGATACATTTGACCAAATTTATTCAGTATTTTTACAACAGTCCCGGTTCAACTTCAAGTGAAAGTGGTCATAGCTGTCTTCCAGTGGGCCTTCAAAAGATTTTTTGAGGTGTTCTCAAACTCATTGCCTGTTTTTACCTCACCTTCATAGCATTCCCTTTCATTCTAAATAGAAAAACATCCTCATCCTCTAGATCTGATCCTGCTCTTTCAGATTCGTCTCTTACTGTGTAGTCAGTTCCGGGCCTTCTTCATTGCATCTCTTAATTTTGATTCAAAGAAACAAAACTGTGGTGAGATCTGTGCTTGTACAGCCCAGCCTGAAATGTTGCCTCACATTTATATTTTTTTCTTTGCTTATTGTTGTGGGTTGGCTCTGGCTGGACACCAGATGCGCACAACAGCTGCGCTATTGCTCTTCTCCTCAGCTGGACAGGGGAGAGAAAAGAGAACAAAAGCGTTGTGGGATGAGGTGTGGACACAGAGAGATCACTGAGCACTTAACATCATGGGCAAAACAGACCTGACTTGAAGAAATTAATTCAATTTATTGTCCATAAAATTGGATTGATTTGAGACAATGGGAAACAACCCCAAATCTTAAAAACAAGTCCCCACCCCTCCCTTCTCCCCGGGTTCAACTTTATTCCTGAATTTTCTACCTCCTCCCATGCGAGCAACATAAAGGGATGAGGAGTGGGGGCTGCAGTCAGTTCACCACATGTTGTCTCTGCTGCTCCTTCCTCCTCCTGGGGGAGGACTCCTCACACTCTTCCCCTGCTCCAGCATGGGGTCCCTCCCACAGGAGGCAGTCCTCCATGAGCTTCTCCAATGCAAGTCCCTCCCACAGTCTGCAGTTCATAATGAACTCCTGTGTGGGTCCCCTCCACGGAGTGCAGCCCTCTAGGAACAGGCTGTTCCACTTGGTCCCCCCACAGGGCTACAAGTGCTGCCAGCAAACCTGCTCCAGTATGGGCTCCTCTCTCCATGGGTCCACAGGTCCTGGCAGGAGCCTGCTTCAGCACAGGTATTCCACGGGGTCACAGTCTCATTTGGGCATCCACCTGTTCTGGCATGGGGGTCCTCCATGGGCTGCAGGTGGAAGTCTGCTCTCCCTGAACCCCCATGGGCTGCAGAGACACAGCTGCCTCACCATGGCCTGCATCAGGGGCTGCAGGGGAATCGCTACTTCAACACCTGGAGCACCTCCTTCCCCTCCTTCACTGACCTTGGTGTCTGCAGAGCTGTTCCTCTCACATGTTCTTGCTTCTCTTCTCCAGCTGCAGTTGCTGTTGCACAGTTCCCTCCTCCTGCCCACCCTGGCTTAAATCTGTCATCCCAGAGGTTCCATCACCATCGCTGATGGGCTCGGCTGTGGCCAGCAGAGAGTCTGTGTTAGAGCTGGCTGGCATTGGCTCCAGGGGACACAGGGGAAGCTTCTGGTGGCTTCTCACAGAAAGCCCTCCTGTAGCAAACACAACATGCTTATCAAACTACACCCTTCCTCTCCACTCCCCAGGAAGATGGGTGTATGATACACACAGATTCTAGGAAAGTCTGTGGCAAAGACTTTAGTAAAGGTAGTTTAAAAGCACTTTACATTTTGGTGATTTTTTTGAGCCTGTTTGCCTTTATTTTTGCTCTAGAATTCAATGAAATTTTTTTTCATTTTTTCTTGTTCAGGGGAACTAAATTCTCTAGGAAGTCTGCATATTTATACGTTCAATTAGCTCTTCCTTAAACCATGGGGTTATCAGGGCTGGGTGAACTTCTGGGAGCCCCGAGCAGAGCCAGGAGAGTGTGTAGGAGATGCTGCAGTACTGGCTGGTGGAACAGACTATTGCCTAGACTATGTTGTGCGGGAAGGCAGCTGCTGGAGCACAACCTTGTTCTGTCTGATGAGGTCTGATGGCAAGAGAAGTTCAGTGGCAACAAACTGATGGGGTTGTGATGTTGTGTCTTTAGGGTAGGAGTCTATTTCTTTATCTTGTTTTCTGCTTTTTATCATTCCCTGTCATTATCTGTAAAGTTCATATTGCACTCAGCTGTTTTGCCTGCGCTTGGTCTATACAGAGTTTCTACCAGAGCAGCATTTGAGCTGGACTCTTGGCCCGTGCATGGCCAATAGTAAAGCTGGCGACATGGGTGATGAGAATTATGAGCTTATTTCCCTGGTCTGATCACAGAGGGATAAACCAGTCCTTATATATTATGAGGCAATTATATGAGCTAATGATCGAGTTTTCCTACTCAAATTTTAATAGCCATGCTTTTTAATTCCAGCAAGAACAAATCTGACACAGACTCTAGCCAGGCCAATAATGATTGCCAGTTCCCGTTACACCTTTAAAAGTTGAATAATATATGTAGCACTTGCAGTGTTTTAGAGGCACTTAACATTGCCAAAGAGCTGAACAAGCAATATTGCATTTCACACTCATTTCTGTCAAGCAGGTGTGCACAGCTACCAACCCCACCAGCCTTCCTGCAATGAAACTCAGGTCTGAGGAGAGATGAGGGTGAGTTTTTAGCTCATGCACATCCTTGCAGTAACGCAGCTCTCTGTTTTCCATACTGGAGTGAGATTACATCCGTCTGCACCTAGTCATGTAAGTGTGCCTCTCATGGCTGCTCATGTTTCCCTTTCTTCTCTTCATTGTAGGTTTAATGGGGTATTGGGGAAAATTTTGCAGTTTAGTGTTTTGTTTTCTTCAGGTGTCTGCAAGCAACTTTGATTCTTTGCAGTGAATGCAGGTACATGAGGTGTTAGCCTGAGTCTCCCTGTGCTTTGCAGCAGAAAGCAGAACTATATCCTGGAGTCCTCCTAGCTAAAAAGGCAGGTGGCCAAGCTCATTTCTGGAGAAGCTGCTGCAATGTCAGCTGCTGCAGGCTGCTGCTGTGCTCAGCATCTCCTTGGGTCCATTGCACAGTGAACACCTGGGGTCACTGTGCACCGGAGTCACAATCTTTCTCTTCTCTCTCTTCTGGAAAGAAAGATGGAATTAAACAAAAGGAAGACTGGGTGAAATACATCCAAACTAAATCAGCTGTCTTCCAGTTAGATGTTTAAATCAAATCAAGTTCCGTTGCTGCTCTTGGGTGTCTACATTGGAATGATATCATGAAGGCACCCTTCAGTGTCCAATGTATAGAACGGGTATCTCTAGAGAGCATTTTGTATCATCCTCAGACAGACATCTACAACAGATGACAATGCATCACCTCTGCAGGCTTCTTTTTCTTCTTGTTCATAATTAAAAACCCATAAATCAACAAGGTCAGGCTTTGCCATCTTTTCAGCCCTGAAAATTTGGTCAGATGGCTCCTTTTGTCATATGATAGGTTTCCGTGTTTCATTCCCTCTTTCAAAATTTTGGTCTTTCCTCGTTACATAATTATATAGTGTCTTCTGACACTGTCCAGGCAGCAGTTTTTCTGTCATAGAAGTGGGTCAGTGATACTAGTTTATTGTTAAGAACTTTGGGGCCAGGCAGAATTGCACATTTTTCTCTTGTTTGTCTGTATTTCTAATCAATTTACACTCCAGAAGAGACAGGCCAAAGACATGCCATTATGGATAATGCATTGACTGTGGTGTCTGTGGTTATAAAACTTGATAGAAAAATTCGTCCACCTATTGCAGAGGATTAGCCATATTCAATCCTACTCATATCAGCAGGCCATGCTTCTCCTTCTCTCTCTCCCCCTTTCTCCTTTGGTGGGAATGTTAGAATTTGTTCTGCATAACTTTACTTTAGCCTTAAAGGAAAAGTAACCAGACTTAAAATTTATTTTTGGACCTTGTGTTTATTGAACTACTAGCTCAAGGCCCAACTACCAGGAAGTATCAGCACAATCATATGTTACTGACCAGGGTATAAATTTTCCTTCTTTGGATGTAAACTTTCATGATACACAGGGAGAGAAAATGATTCCACTATTTTATGTGAAGAAATAATGAAGGAAGGTGGACACGTCAACTCAGGCCTAGAACAGAACTCAGGTAGGAAGTACTGGGGTGAAAACCAAGACCAGTAGGGAAAAGTTCAGTGACCTGAGAGAAGAGATTATGCCAAAAATTGGTGTTGACTATCAGGTTTTGAAAAGAGGATTTATAAAAGAAAATAAATTACTTGATAGATTGTGATGTAGAAAGTGCTGATTTCTGTTCGTAGTGAATACAAGGGAGCTTAAATTATTCTTTTAATACAGTTCATTGGAAGGAGTAGATTAAACTATTCATAAATATTGTTGGGATCTCAGTTCAGCATAACTGAGAAAAGAATTTGAATAGCCAGTGGAAGTGGCTGATCAATACGCAGCTGTAGGTGAAAGGATTGAAAGGATTCCACATTCAGCTGCATTCTGGGCTGTGCACAGAATGCAGCCGAATGTGGAACACATTCCAGTCATACCTGACATGTCATGAAGATGCAAATCATAATCTATCAGAAGATGAAAATCATAAAATATGACATCACCCAGAATTCTGGTCTGAGTCCTGCTTTCTTTGTCTCAAAAAAGAAGCGTGAAGCAGAAGCTGCCATCTCAGTATCAGAGGTGGTTGCTAAAATAGAAGGTGCTTCCATCTGAGTTATGGTTGAAATGACTAAGACTGCTTAGCTTGGAAAGAAGAGAAGGAAGTGGGAACATATTGGCAGAATATATAACACTGAAAATGAAAAAAGTAAATAGACTGCATATTCTTTCTGGTAATGCCAGATGAAATTAATATCTAAGCTAGAAAGCACTACTACTACTACTTAAAAACCAGGAAAAAAAGCTTTTTAACATGATACAAAATAAACATGAGAAGCTGATGGTGGCTAGATATGATAGAGCTCCAAGTGGTTAGAAGGATTAAAAGCAGATTAGACATTTGCTATTAAGGCAATTGCAGATAACAAAGAAGTCTGCAGCTATATTACATGCAATAAAAAATGCAAAAGGGATATAAACCTTTTTGCCTCAGTGAATACAGAAACCAGTCAAGAGACGGGGTTTAAGCAGACACTTCCTCTGTGTGGAGTCCCACATTCCAAGTGCAGGTTTCTCCTTAATTATCTGTATGAAGACTTCTTGCATCTTTCTTCAAGCCATCTGTCACTGGACACTATCAAACTTCGGTTATTTGACTATTCTATTTTTATAGTGGAGATTAGGGAAAACCTGATCAAAACTTGTGAACGTGGCAACTGTACTGCATTCAGGACCAAAATAGTTACAACAGTTGCAGAAGATGTAGATTTCTTGTAAACCTGGTTGGAAACAAACTTTTTTAGGAGAGGGAGAGGAAGAGTTTGATGGACTATATAGCCAAGAAAATCTAAGACATTAGAAAAAAAGGAAAGAAGACATGATACTGAAAAAAGAAAAGGGAAGAGAACTCATTTTTTTGGGCATAGTGTGGGCTGGAAGAAGTGTAGAACTGGGATGGTGGAAAAAGAGCTTTGTACACATGCCTGTAAATAAAAACGACTCAAAGTGATAGCAGACTGTATCACCAACTTTAACTACTCCTAATTGGAGAATATAGGCTAATTGATCTGTACAAAGAAGCAACTTCTGTTCTGCTCTATCCTGTTCTCTCTATTCTATCACAATAACAGTAACTTTGGCATGTCTATACTAAGCTCCTCCTGACTTATATTGAATAATGTTTATTTAAATTTTTGGTTTTAAATTTTTTATTTTTTCCATGGCAAAGAACTGTGGAGGCATTTGTTGTAGGGTCTTTCAGATTTTTTAAAAAGGTACCTTGCTGATAGTGTTAAAGATGACAAGGATGGTGAAACGTGTTCTGCATACGGATCAGGCAGAATTAGCAATGGTTCACCACTCCTGTGAGAGTTCATTCGGCTGCCACAGACTGGCCCATGAGAATACTTCTGGAGAGATGAACTTTATCTAATAATAAAAAGTCCACTGACCTGCTCTCATGTCACAATTCCTATAGCATGAATAATTGCACCCTCTTGTATAATTGGCAACATTAAGAATGCTAAGTGAAATAATTAGGAAAGACTCAGATTTCGCGAGCACACCACACTCTTACTTTGAGGATTTCACTCCTACCTCTTCCCCTCTACTGGATAGTCACTGCTCGGCAGTGCTTCTGCTGGGAGACGTGGGCAAGCATCTGCCTTGGCAGCTCCTGCCAGCCTGACTCTGGCAGGGTGTCAGCAGGGCCCCAGGATAATGCATGGCATCTTCAGCATATCTGGCCTTCGGCGTTCCAGCAAGTGTGTGGTGAGATGCGAGTCCATGGCACGGAGTTTTACACCAGGTGCCTCTGGTGCCTGGAACTGGGGTTTTCCCTGGGCTGGAGGGAGCAGAATGCTCCCAGGCACCACAGAACAAATCATTCAGTAACAGCAAGGTCCCTGTTTCACAAATTAATAAAGATTGATCCTTCCCTCCCAGATCTCTTAAAAAAAGTGACAGTATCACATTTATGGGAGAGCAGCCATTCGAAGCTGACTGAGCGTAAGGACACAGCTCTGTGGTGGGTCACGTAGAGTTGATGGGAGAGTGCCATCTTTGCTGGGTCAGTCTGAAACCAAAGGAGAAAAATCCCTGACCATCTGGCAGGATGCAGCTGGCACCTGGGGTAGTTAAAGATATTTTTGCTGGTTGCAGGGCAAGGCAGAGCTTGCCACAGAGCACTGCATGAAGTTCCTAGACAACCCCAGGGAAAAACTCCAGTGATATGTTCCAGCTTTGACTGGGACTGATCCGTGCAGAAAATGTGTTTGACAACCATCCACTGCCTTAAAAAAAAACCAAACCAGAGGAGAAGGAAATCCACATAAAGGCAGGAAATACGAACTGCTGAGATTTAACTTGGAATTAGGTGAGTGGGAAATGTACTATGACAATTCGTAGGTCACATGTCAGGGCGGAAATCTGGCATGCTGAGTCATATGATGGATGCAGTCATGTGCACTGATCACAAAAGAGCTGTGTCCCGAAATATGCCAGATCACAGACTGGGGGAGCAGGACCCTGTAGGAGATGCACTCCTGGTGCCTTGCACTGATGCCACACCTTCCCAGCACCCATGTGTGACTGAGAGTGAGGGGCATCACACAGACTGGGGACTGGGAGAGGTGGTGGTCCAGCCTCTGTGCCTTTGCTTTGTGGCAAAGTGGGAGTAAGGGGACACCAGCTGAATGAGTCTTGTGAGAAACACCTGACACTTCCTCCACTAGGAAAAATCATGTCAGAAAATCTTGAAATTAGTACAATCAAAGTTTAATTTAAGAAGGCAAATGGGGGACAAAAGGAAGAGCTGGGTTGTTTCTGGAGAAGCCAGTAGTCAAACCAACCTCTTGTGAACAGAGAAGATAAAAAATTTGTAAGGCTTCTGAAGAACAGATGGTCTTTTCAAGATGCTGCATTGCCTAAGGTTTGTGATCTTTGCTGCTTGACAGCTGACCTCTGATTTTCTGACACCATTTGGGAGAGGCCAGGAGAGTAAGTGACAGCAGACAGTCATCCTCAGGTCCGGTTCTGGTGTATCTTTTCTATCATATGGTCCCTGTGACTTACCTTTTTTGTGGGTCTCCAGAACAGATGCATAATTCACACATAGTATAATTTCTCACACACCCCTGCCCTGATTCACTCGATGACCCCCACAGCCCCAGTTCTCAGCACAGCCCCCATGTCATACTGGAGTTTTCACCCCCAACTCATTCAACCTTAAATGCTGACGTGCACCACTGGTTCTGCCAGTGCCTCACCCTGTGGCAGCACTAGCCTGGGACTTGCTTTCACAGGCTTTGGGAGACGTGAGGACAGGATGGACAGTAAAAGCAGACAAACAAATGTGTCAGAACAGGTCTGAAACAGGGACTAATATTGTGGTTTTGTGCAGACTGCTGAGCTCTTCAGAGCATCTACTGGGAAAATGCTGAAAACCAGGTCCCAGCCACTCTCTGTTATGCCAGCTATTCCTGTGAGCCAGTCTAAAACCAGATGTCTTTTTCCCTTATGTTCATGAGTTTCCATACATCAACATAAACAATAATAAAGATTAAGGGGGAAAAATTTTTCTAGTCAGATAAAATATAAGGGGAAGGGAAATTAATATAAAGAGGGGTTCCAAGGCATGAGGCAACAGGCTGCCTGCTGGGAGTGGAGGAAATAAGCACCATTACAGATGAAGATTTATAGGGATATTACTAAATATGCTCAGCTGAAGCTGTTTCAGAAAGAGGATGGATCCAGTCTCTTAAGCTAGGTTTTAAACTGGATTGTGCCTGTTTTAACACTCTTTTATTTTGGCAATTATAACATTTGTGCTTATCTGCACTTCTCAAACTCCATGTAATCCAAAGAGTTTGTAGTATCACATAGTATGGCTGACTCAGACACTAGGAACAACTTATGTAGTGAGATTATGTAAAGAGATATTTAACGTTTTTGTCACATTCTTTCCAAAATGTCACATGAACAAATAATTTCTGCATTATTGTTTCTACCAGCAGTAGTTAAGGCAAAATCATTGTGCTCTACATCTTTTTTTGATTTTGCTACTTTTACATGGAATAGAGACCAGAATGGTGGGAACCACGTAATACTAAATGATGACTTAGCACATGTCTAGACCAGTTGTTTGCTTTTCACACAGTAGTAATATAGACTAATTGCCATTTCCAGCAGTAGCAGACAATTCTGATTAATGCACAGTGAGCTCATAATCAATTAATTTTGATTATGCTTTACTAATGACGAACTAATGTGCAACTAGTCAATAAAAATTAAAGGTGTGCCGGACATTCAAAACATCATAAATTTGCAAATATTTGGAGCGTATGGTTGGGGCTACCTTGCCTTGCGATCTAATGGAAATGCATAGCATTTCTGCATAGCCTGTTCTGGCTGTACAGAGAAAATCACTGTTTCACTGTGCCTGGGGCTGTCAGGTAGGCTGGAAGAGTGGAGATCAAGGGTGCACAAAGGACTCATAAAGAAGGATTGCAGAATGAAGAAACTGGTGCTTGGTGGCTGGGACTGGCTGAAAACTTTCCTTCCAGTCTGTTTTCTTCAAATGGGAAATTGGTAATTTGATAGAAGAAAAGTAATTTTCCTTGAAACTGTTGCTTGCAAAACAAAAACTATAAACTGCTGCTCTTTGGCAGACAATTGAAGAAAAAAGGGTTTCTAGACTCTCAGCAAAATTTCAAACTTCTGGAACAAAGGCTCCCACTGTCTAGTCAGCTCCCCATGGGCCTGTCCCTCCTGCCTCCTGAAATAGCTCCACAGTAGGTCAAGCAGGACACTTTAGGAAAGGTCATGTTTTGCAGATGACCTCTTTCATCTAGATGTAAGATGCGAAGCCTGACAAGTTGTGCTTCCATATCACTTTTTTGCCATGTCACACTTATGCCTGGGTCAAATGCTGCCTGCTTAAGTTATTAGCATTGTAAACTCTTATTATGTTCCACATGCACTTCATATGTCATTGGCCTCCAGCTGTTGGTGCTAGCATAGGAGAAGATGACTTGACCCTGGGTGGAGAGGAGGGGCATTCCTGGAGACCCTTGGAGTGAGGCAGCCTGGGAAGCTGTCCAAGGGCATGCATGTGTAAAGAGCAGCTGTGAAAGGTAAGAGTTGCACAGAGAGCCGTGCCTTATCACTCAGATTAGCAATTTCCTTATTGTTTCACACTTTTCCATTACATGAACCGAGCCCACAGCTGACGAGGCGGTGTAAGCGAGCCATTAATGCATTAGCTGCTGTGTGACACCACCACTCCCGAGCCATACCCGACGGCGTGGTGCATGAAGAGCTAACAGCCAGCCCAACCAGGGTGCCTCATGAGCAGAACTCAAGGGAGGGACACATTTCACTTTTACAAAACTAGTACTGAGGGCAGGCCATTGCTCTAAAGGGAAAGGAGTTTGGCCGCCTCAGTGGCTGCAGAATGGCAAGACTTTTTAATGTGGAAGAGATGTTCCTTTCACTCAGCTGGAAATCACTACAGAGTACGGAAGAGGAAATTTTGAAGGCTGGAAGCTACATGGAAAGACCAGGAAAATGGAGTTCCAACGTGTACCTTAACAAACAAAATACAAATGCATCCCAGAAGGCAGGAGGAAAGGAGAGAGAGAAGGGGTGAGCTGCAGAAGAGATAGGAGATGTTGAACAGCTTTGGTCAAGGCATGGTGACAAATCAGTTTGTAAGAGAGGAGAAAAGAGGCAGGGGAGGGAAAGCAGGTAGGACAATAGTAAGGCAATACAAGGCTCTTTCACTCCAGGTTTCCCTGAGCACTGAGCTGGAGAAGTTGCTCTTTTCTGTTGTCAGTAGTACTGTTGCAGTTTTCAGGAGCAAAAAGACTGCTGGACCTTTTCCCAGTGTGGGCCTCTTTGCAGTAGAGGATGGCCCTTTGTGTGGAGTTCAGATGGGTGGTGAGGTACTTTGAGAGATTTTCAGGAGCACAGCCCAGAGCCCATCGGGAATGGAAGAGGGAAGCATTTCTGCCACTAGTAAGACAGTGGCTTTACAGCTATGGGACCTGTGGCAGTCAGGAAAAGAGACTGGACTTGTGTTCTTCCTAATGCTACATCGGGCCCACAGGTGACAGGCTAGGCATGCTTTAGGACTAGTTTCTTTTCTGTCTCTTTCAGTTTGGCAGACTGTATGTTTGTTTCAGGTATTTTTATAGCTTTGGTAGTAAGAGCATAGCCATGATACAGTGACCAGGGGGCAGACAGTGACTCTTATGGGGAAACTTTAAGATCATTCCTTTCCAAAGTGGGAGAACAGAAAGTCAATGAATGCATGCTGTGTGTCACACAAATTTGGACACAAGGCTTGCACCTGAAAGACTAAACAGTGCTTTTTACACATATATATGTATATATGTATGTATTTATGACTCACACATGGGTGCACATGCAACTTCTTGTTACGACTATTTTTTCTAGTGAAAAAACCTAACCATGTGTCAGCATCCTATAAATGAGGTCTGTTAAAACCAAAGATGGATGAAGATCAGAAATGCCCAGAGGCCCAAATGACTTGGGGACATGATTGCCACCTGCAATCCGCCTTGGACTTTGCTTTTTGGGGAAGAGGTTGTTCCCAGTCTCCAGAAGAGACTGAAGGAGGACTGCACTGCTCCAAGACCCTGGGGAGGGTGGGACAGGGCAGTATCTGGGTTTGTGGCCCCCTTTCACTGCTAATTGTGTGAATGCAGAGTTTTGAACCCAACTGAGCACCACTGCGTTTCAGGTTACACAATACAGCAGAATGGGATGCGATTGAAAAGGCTACAGATAAAATCAAATGCGAGGGAAGGATGAGAACGCGTCCTTTCTTCTAGCCATGACTATTTGTTGTGTCTGTTATCTAACCCTGTAATTAGGACGGCATTCAGAAAATGCGAACAAAGTTGGTATTCTTTTCATAACCCCCAAATCTTTGCATTGCTGCATGAAACTTTTGGCTTCAGCTTTTCCCTGTTCATTAACCATGCCAAAATTTTTAATCTAACACCACTGTTAAAGAGTGGCAGGCTTCCAGGGAAATATATCAGCCAGGCTTATTAATTTCATGCCAAGTGCTGGAGGCGTGAATGTAGAGAACGCTGTTTGAGTTTGGATAATAGGAATCAGGCAGCTTAAAGGCAGGGGATAAAGATCAGGAGCCCCGTGTCTCAAGAGGAGGAGCAGGTGCAGGCTGCAAGCAAGGCCTTCAGGCCCAAAGGGGCAGCCAGTGCTTAAAACAATCTGCGGTGCCTTTCCCCCCCCTCCCCCCTTTTTTTTTTAATTTGGCATGTGCTTCTCACAGCTTAACAGACCGCTGCTCCACAAAGAGTGGTAAACAGAGAAAGGGAAATTAAAAAGGGAAGTCCCATGATAGACAAAAACAAATTAGGGCAAACAAATTACACAGAGTCAACAAATAAACAAGGGAACATCTGTGAATATATTTCTTGGATTTTCTGATTCTGAAAGCAACCTGAGAAACAGTGGAGGGATGTATAAAATTTAATCGGGGAACCAAGCCTCCCCTCCTCTCCCCAGCCCTGTCTTCCCTGGGAAGGTTGAGTTGCAGCAGGAGATACCTGTGCCATCCCTGGGGACCTCACTGGCAAGGCACATATTGCCACCCTGACCCCATCTCAATCCCTGTCCTGTTCCTGTCCTGCTGCTTCCACCAGCGCCAGCCCCGCTGGCTGCCCTGGGAGCACCAGCAGGAGCCAAGGCAGCCTCTGCCGGCCGTGGGAGGGGATGAGGATGCAGCCAGAGCAGTACATGAGTAGTTTCCCTTTCCCTGGTGCATTCCCCAGACACTCAGGCTGGGTCTGCAATGCACCGGGGAGTCAATATTTGGTTCTCTGGCTCTTTGATATCCCACTTGTTATATTAATATATAAATATATGGATATATGGATACATCTAAATAGAAACATAAATGTAATTGTATATTTAGTACATACATATGTGTTTTTATATACAGATATATAGACAGATTACTGGATATGGAGATATAGATGCAGATCCTAAACATTTTAGGGTTTCTCTTCTGGGAGGTTTTGCTGGAATGCCTCAGGATCTGAGGACCTGTAATTAGAAACCTGAACCTGAGCAGAAATTCTGTGACAACCTCTTCACAAATCAATCTGGAGAATCAAAAAAAAATCCTCAAACAGCTGTATTTGCTATTTATGCAAACACTATCAGAAAAAGACATTTACTTACCACTGTTTGTGGGGATGTATGGAAAAGGAAACAGAAGAAACTTTAATTTAGCAAACAAGTGTTTGCTTTAGCTTCTAGAAATTGATGGATTTTTTTCCTTTTGGAAAGTTCACATAAAGGGTCTGAAATTAGAGAAATCCGTGTAAGGAACACTGATCTCAGGGTCCACCCAAGAGCAGAAACCAAATATGTCTTTTATCTCTGGATCTTCACATGGCTCTAAATAATTTTCTCCCCCTCAATTACATTTATTACACTAAAAGATGCTTTCAGAAGAAATTGTTATGTGGATAAGCGCTCAGAAGAGATATATCAATACTGTCCAAGTTTTCTATGCAGCCTTTAATTCACCCCCTGCATAAGAAGTTTTAGTCATAGCATTGCACAATATTTTTCCCACAGAGTTGTGGCCTTATTTTGTACACAGAAGGGGCAATACTTATTTAAGAGGCAACTATCCAGCGCTTTGTTTTTGATTTATTCTGTGTGTGGTCTCTGCTTACTATTCAAACTTGCCTCGCAGGCAGAAGTTGTTAGTTTTTGTGAAGTTTTTCTGTATTGTCCAACACCATGCTTTTGAGGTGCTTCAGAAACCTTGTTTAATTTTCATGGCTCTCCAATGAGGGTAGTGATGGTGACAGTGCTATTTTTGTCTCACAGATGAGAAGGGGAGGCAAGGAGGAGCTGCAGGTAGACTTTTTTCAGGTGGTCAGTTTGAAATGTGTGGGTTCTGGGCTTTATGCACAGTTGCTCCTGACACATCTTTTCTCGTGAATCTCTCTCCATGACTTTGATAGTTTCTGATTTGCCCAGCTATTGTTTCAACTCATTTTCCTATTTTGTTACATATAGCCAAATATTTCTTTTGCCCTTGGGGTATTACACAGCAAAATCACAGAAAGTATAGGAAAAATCAGTCTGATCTTGCTATATAGACCCTGGTTGCAACACTGAAGAAAGCCCCCATGTGGTCCCATGCAGCCTCATATCCTACATATGTGAAATTTCTCCAAAAGCAGTAGTCATTTCAGGTGAGTAAGCCATAGCAGCAGCCTTGGGCAGTGACAGCTGGGGGAACATCTCCCATTCACTACTTTCTCTTTTGATGTAAATAACATCAATTAAAATGGTCAGTTAAAGCTGACTAATCAGAAGTAACTTCAGTGAAAAAGAAGACCTTTCCTGCTTCTGATAATTTTAGAATCACATAATCATAGAATCTCTAAGGTTGGATAGGACCTTTAAGATCATTGAATCCAACAGTTAACCCAGCACTGCCAAGTCCACCACTAAACCATCCCCAGGTGCCACATCTACAGTTTTTTAAATACCTCCAGGGATGGTGATTTCCACTTCCCCAAACTGTCCTTCTGACCCTTCTTGTAGATGGGCTTCACATTTGCCAACCTCCAGTCAACAGGGACCTTCCTGGTTAGTCAGGACTGCTGATAAATGACGGAAAGTCGCTTGATGAACACTTACACCATCTCCCTAAACACCCTTGGGTGCATCTCATCCAGCCCAATAGACTTGTGCGGCTTGTATCTGCAATTTTATTAATTGATCAGAAGTCCTCTGGGCATTTGAAAGCATCCAAAATTGTTATGATTAAACCGATGAAAAATAAATAAATTCCAGACAAGTCAAAAGTTGAAGCAGAAAGCAGAGTGCATGGGTAAAGTTCCTGCCTTACAGACTGATGCTGGAACTCTCCCCGTAGATTTGGACGCTTAGCTGCTCAACTTTCAAGAGTAATTTTTAAATGCAAAATCTGGGAGAGAAGTTAGAATTCAGCTTGCTCTGAGTAAAACGCATTTATCTGAAAGGAAAATCACATTTTTGAAATGCGCTTTCTGCCTCACAGCTTTCATGTGGCTCGGTATGCAGATCAAACTGAGTAGTAGGTGCTGGATAAACATGATCAGTAAAGGTTCATATCAGACCGATGCACACCAGGCTTGTGGCTTCCAGTGTTATCCAGGCTGGTTATACCATGCAGAGAGAGGAAAGTAGATGAGGCAGTGAGCACTGTCTCTTTCTTTCTCTGTGATCAGGCTGGCTTGGTCAGGTGTTGTAACAGAAATGCTGAAAAAGTTGAAGAAACTTTTCTTATCTAAGAGTTGCAATGTAAGGGAGATGGAGGAGGACGAGAAGTTATGAGAGAGTCTGGGCATGCCAGTATACTTCAGGCACTGAAGTTTCTGCACAATCCTGAACACAAGAGTGAAAAGTTTCATTAGGAAAAAAAACCCCCAATGTTATCCAGAAACTTAGCATAGATTTTCAACTGAAAGTTTTTAAATGGCATGTATTGCTTGCCTAGACTCCCTTTATTTTTCTTGGCATCCTTTCATCTGATTTCAGATAAACATAGCCCAGAAGTTTAATGAGTTTTGCTAGTTGGTGAGTCTAAGTGAAGGAGAGGAATCCATTGTGAATTTGTCTCTGAGGAATTTTGTACCTTGTCCAAATGGTGTCTATAACCTTGGAATTATCACAAAATTCTGCTCCGTCTCATAGGGGCATGGTGAGATGTTTAATGCTATCATGCAGTTTCAAGGCCATTTTTGTCACACCCAGACAAAGCATGTTCTGAGGGCCTGGTGTTTACTGGGACATGGACTAATGCAGCTGACTGACAGTTCATTCTCATGGACGGGATTTAGGAAACGTGAGTTGGGCAATCCTTTGGAATGGAGAGGACATAGCTGGTTTCTGCAAAGAAGGCTCTTCATCAAACAGTGAAGACACATTTTGCAATTTCCATTTGGTCCCCCTTACTGGAGGCAACTCTAATGGCCACCTGAATCTCCTTAATTAGTTACAAAAATTTCCTCTTCAAAATAGGTCTTGTTTCATTCATCCATATATTTGTGGTCTACTGGTAATGGTTTTCTTTACCTAGACTTCATCAGTGTAGAACATAAATTCTCTCTCCATCTGCTATAGGAAATATATTTCCTCTGCAAGAGCTGTTACAACTCTAATTTAGAGAACCACCACTGTATCACTTGATAAGACAGAATCCTGTGTTTAATGACTGTTTTTTGGTTTTAACTTTGTTTGCAGCACGAAATTGTGTATGTACCTTTAAAATTCAGATCTGTGTCCTGCTTATTTTCTTCCAAGTTCACCTGAGGCATCTTTGCAAACTGGTTTAAGATAAGAATGATTAAGGATGAAGTGCTGTGTCTCTCTTAAAACTACAGGAGCTTACTAGAGTCTGTAAGTACTTGACACACACATTCACCTCGTTTCAGGAGATGTCAAACAGCTATACTTTTGTGGTTTCTAAATAAAAAGGTTTAATTGCACTGCCCACAATTAGATCTTATTACTTAGCTTCTAAAACTGAAAATTTGACCATAACCAGCTAATCTGAAGCTTCCAATGTCGAAATTTAAATGCTTTAGCATTATCTGCATGGCACTGGTTTCAGTATCTTTGCCTTTTCTACACCCCCAAAAGTATTTTAACATATTTTGTGCAAATTTCTTCTCTCCTCCTTAACTTCTGGGCAATTTCAGGAACTTCAAAAGCTAAATAACACCTGTTACAAGCAAGTCCCATATGTCCCTAGGGATGATATTGAGTTGCCTATGGTTTTACAAGTCTGTCAATCACTGTGGTGCCAGTTACAGTGGAGGGAGGTGGAAGTATTACCTACTCAAAGGCCTGCAGTGGTATTAAGGGAGATGACAAAAGTCACCAGTCTTTGTCTCTGGATAGCCATGAAAACTCTGCTGCTAACATATAGCAATATTCTGGGAGACAGAAAAGTAGCTTAACACATCAGGCAGCTCCAAAATTTGCCTCTCCAGTGCAGAGGTGTGAAATTATTGCCACCTGCACCAGCCTGTGTCTCCTCATGGTCATCCTTCAAGCTGTCTCTGTGGCTTTACTTAGCTCTCCAGCTTCACTCGTCTTCTCTGGGCATCGGTGGCAAGAGGCTGTGGTAGGGAGAGCACAGAGACCTTGGGCCTTTGGGAAGGAGGTAAATCCCATTGCAGGAGAGGGACTCAGCTTTGGAATGGAGCTGGATGGCTATTAAAATGCAGTGGAGAGTTTCATGCTGTAGCTAGTGACTTGTGGAGGACACCACATTGGCTGGCTGGATATAGAAACAGCTGTAACTCTGCATAGAGTTGTGATGCTTTTTAAGAGGACTGCAGACTGAGGAAGGGAGATGTTTCATAGAAGATCACAGCTTGCTCTGCCTCTTTCTTTTCTGCTGTTGAAAGATATTTGGATGGCTAGTAGCAAAAATTCTTGCTTGAAATTTATCATCCCATCAGCAGGATTTGATAAGATTGTAAGTGCCACATATATGTGTATATATATATATATGCATATGTAGGTAGATAGGCATGTCTGTGAGCTCATGTGCAGACAATGATTCCAAAGGACTTGACACTTCACTTAGTTATTTGATCCATGGAGGCTCACAAGCTCCTTAGGTTGCTATGCAGGCAAAGGTTTCCCACACTTCCTTACTTCTCCATCAGCAAGGCTACTCGGGGAGTAAGGAGTTACTCTAAGTGAGGGAAGGGATTAGATCTGGCTCTTAGCTACTCCTTTTGGCAGCAAACACCACTTCAAAGGTTGATTCCCAGGGTGGGTCACGAAGGGAGGCAAGTATTTGGTGTTCTCTGTATGACTTGGTGCAATTGTACTCCCCAACTCCTCTTTCTTCACCCTTATTTTCAGCAACACATGCTCACAGGACTGTAAATGAATGTTATTGATGAATGCCATGGAAGTAAACTTTGAGGATTTGCTTTGGCTTTAAATAACTCTTCTCAAAAGAGATTTTTCTTTCTTTGACAACAGCAGTGAGTGTTTACAGAACTGCAGTACTGAACTGAAATGCAGGAGGTCTGGTGATAGATATCAGGAAGAAATTCTTTACTGTGAGGGAGGTGAGGCACTGGAACAGGTTGCCCAGAGAAGTTGTGGATGCCCCATCCCTGGAAGTGTTCAAGGCCAGGTTGGATAGGGCTCTGAGCAACCTGATCTAGTGGAAGGTGTCCCTGCCCATGGCAGAGGGCTGGGAACTAGATGATCTGTAGGGTCCCTCCCAACCCAAACCATTCTGTGACTCTGTGATGATTCTGTGGTGTCTGTCTCTCTGCACTGCTACAGATAACCCAGCTCCTTGCCAGTTCACAATGTAACACAGTTGAAACAGAACACTGGGTATTTTAGACACCTTGAAAACATCAGCCCACAGGTTGAGGCTGGAATTTCTCCATCAAACATGGCTGCTTTTCAATTAAACAGGAGGACAAACCCTGTGCAATATCTGCAAAGAGCAGAAATCTACTCCTTAAAAAAAAGAAAAAGCGCCTTTTATGAGCTTATTTCAGAAAGACTAGAAAGCACCTTGACTTTTCATTAAAGAAGAAAAATTTGTATCAGAAATTGGCCTTGATTGCAGTCCACCTGATTCCTAAGTTTAAAAAAAACTAACTGTGACAAAAGATTATTCCTAAATTAAATGGGCAGGGGAAAAGATGAAATGACACATGACTGGGGCTAATAAGGCCTGAATCATTCTGGTTTGATTCATTAAGTCCCTGAACTGAATGTCAGTATGCCTTTTTCTGTACTCAGTGTTAAATTCCAGTATGAAGTCTGGTCTTTTAAAGAGAGATGTCTTACCTGAAAATCAATGTACTAGTCTGGTGGGCAGATGTTTTTGTGACTCAGACCCTGAGCTAAATATCAGACTTTGGTAAAACTTAAGCCATGTGGATACAGACATTTTATTTGGTTCATAGTTTAAATAGTTTAAGAAGAAAGATTAAGGCAGGGATGAATGGCTGTGTTAATGAAAGCTGATAGGTCTTGGAATGGGCTGTTGCAATGTTGATCTCAGTGTCTCAAAAAATGTAATGTCATTATCCAGGCTTAGAGATTACAACTGAGAAAAAGTTTCTTTGTGTACATAAATTTTTTCTCAAACTCTCCTGATTATTAGATTGCACTAAAGACTTCAGCCTCACAATGTGAAACATATTATGAGACAGGCAGATGAAGAAAATAAACAATCAGGCCTTCTCTGAATTAATTGCAATATTTTTTTCCTCCTTTTGCCTATTCTTGACCCATAAAATGTGGCATAGTTTCAAAGATTTTATGAGAAGTGATTCTTGGCTTCAAATACGAATTTACAGACTCCAGGTAATTTCTCTTTGTCTGCAACCTTCTTGAAACTCTTTTCACAGTGTCTCTGATTCTGTGGGACTGCAAGGACAGAGGAACCTGCAGTGACCAGCTTGTGTGACCTCTCTCAGGACACAAGCCAGGCTCCTCTCCAGTCTCTGTGCCCAGACAGCTCCTACATTGTTGAAACCCAAAGTGCAGAGGACATTCCTCTGCCTGTTTTGAGCCATGTGACCCCCCTGAACAGTGTGTANCTGGAGGAGGCCCTCTCTCATATTGCCACCAGCAATACTACATCTTTAGAAACTTATCCAGTCCAGAAATTAAAGTTTTGAGGGATTCATAAAACTTCATCCTATGATTCTTTTAGATTTTAATGAAGCGTTTTTTAAAAAATGTGTTTCTACTTTTTTCTCTAGCTTTGGCTTTGAACACCTGGATGTCTTTTCCTGCTGAACCAAAAAGCCATGCAGCATCGGAGGTCACTTCCTCATGAAGGTGCCTGCTTGCAGCAGACAATCACTTCTTAGGTATTTTTTTGTTTAAATAATATGTAGTATTATTTATATAGTACATATTTATATAATATGTATTCTATAAACTGTATGATTTACATAAAAAATAAATCTATAAAAACTAAGATTCTGGAATCTTTTACTAGGAGGCAAATTTTCTGAATGTTTACTATGACTTGAGCTTTTTCTAGTGTTTCCATCTTCCACTTGCTCAGAGCCTTGGCATTCCTGACCACCAACTTCCTGACTTTGCAGCTTCACGAGGCAGTGCTTCCAGGGCACTGGAAACCCCAAGGCAGGTGAATGTCTGAAAACCACTGATCTAACTATAATTGTTTTTCTTTCAAGAGCAGCTAGACAACACACTAATGGAAGAGAGAGACAAAAATCAGGATGCACTATGCACCTCATGCACGGCATATGTGTTCCAGCTGTTGAGGTGAAAAGGGACAGTCTGCCAAACTATCCAGACCTGCTTTGCAACAGGCATCATTTGAAAGCTCAAGCTTTAACTAAGAAGAGGGCTAAATAAAAAGTGAGGAGGAACATGTAGAGGTATTTCATGTCTCTCACTAAGTTAGCATGATGACACACAGTTTCTTGAGATGCATCACTACTGGAGAGTTTAATACCTGAAGTGGAATCCTGCCATATTTGAGGAAGCTTTGTTTTGTATTACATTACCTGTTCCTGCAAGGTTTATGCAACATGAGTACCGTTAAATCATCAAAGTTGTCTTCCTTTTGAGAATTTTCCCCTTCTGTTTCTTCTGTTCTTGTTGCTTGAAGGATTGTTACAGTTAAAAAATTAAAGTCTGGATTTCTTTTCATTACAGGACAGTTTGTAAATTCCAGCTAGGCATTTCTCAATTTGCATTTGTCATCCTTCAAGCTAGTTTTCACTGCTGCAAAACAACTCGAAATATTGTTTGAAGCCCTTCACTGAACTCTTCTTAACATGACAAACACAACTTTCCTGTAGTGTTTTACTTCACTCTGACCAGCATTTATTATCATCACAGAAGGCAAAAAAGAGGGGAAACCTCTGTTTCTATGCACAAAAATAGAATGAAACTCTTTAAAGAACATGACTTGGAAATGTTTTTGACTGTCCAAAATTTTATGTTATTAAAAAAAAAAAGAGCTAAACAAACAGAAATCACAAGGACTGAGATGAAAGAGGGTAAATTCACAAATTTCCCTGTCTTCCATACCTCTGCAGTGATTAAACAGAAAACCCTTTAGCAACCAAGTTACATTTTCACTTTAAAAAATCTTCAGCAAAATATAACCTTGCAGCTGTAAACATATGTCTGAATAATTATTCTGGCTTTATATCAAAAAAACCACCTCTGCCAGAGCAGACAGATTTTAATTTAGCATTCCCCCCAGAGCTCTGGAGGGCAAGGTGGATGATTGAGAGGGCAAGGTGACTTGGCTTCAAGGGCTATCTTTATTTGCATGAATGAGTAACCGTAAAGCACAGAAAATATCTTTAAGTAAATTCTGCCTGTCACTGACAGTGATCTAAATGGAATTATAGTTGCATGAAACTCTTTTTGCTAATATATATATATATATTTTCTGTGAAATATCTCCCCCCTCCAATTTTAAAAACATGCAAAAAAAGATGTGAGAACAAAATGAGCATTATTAAAGAGCAACCAAGGAACATGATTAAGTACAGAGACAAATCTTTTAAACAAATGGAATTTTACCACTCCTAGGCTGGATGGAAGGTGTTGCAACTGCAAGCCTCCCATTTAAAACCCAAATAGATACTGCAGAGCCAAGTCTTCTCTGTAGTGGTCTGCTGATGTAGCTCAAAGGCATCCTGGAGAGGGCCCATGCCAGATGAGCATCTAAGTTAAGTCTATTTTTAAGATGGCAATTTAAAGTTGATGAGTTTCTGTACAAAGGAATTAGATTTGGGAATGTTAAATCTGAATAAGAGAGAGGGTATAAAGAAGGGAGGGTGCAAAGAACCCAGGCTGTTTTCAGTGGTACCCAATGGCAGGACCATGAGCACAAAACTGAAACAGAGGAGGGTCCCTCTTAAACATCAGGAAATGCTTTTTTTGTGATGGGGGTGACAGAGCATGGGTACAGATTGCCCAGAGAGCATGTGGAGTCTCCATCTTTGCAGACATTCAAATCTCAGCTGGATGGAGTCCTGGTTATTGCTATTTGTTTATCACCTCCCCTGATAAATTTCCAGTTTTTGGGGTAGAAAAATTGCAGTAGAAAGTTTTGCCAGTGAGCAGATATCCAAGTTGTAACATCCTTTGATGCATGACTAATTAATGATTGGGATTTTCCTCTCTCTCTATATATGCATCATTTGCTGAGAATTTACTGAATAGAGCATGATGGTTTGGCCATTTTGTACCTGAAAGTTACAAACAGAAGGAAGAGTTGTAAGTTTTGTTGTAAGTCTGAATATTTTCTGCAGAGACTGGCACATGGGAGCTAATGCCATCTACCTCAATGCAGCTGAGGTGACATTGCTACAGGACAGCCAACACAAAGACACCCTGCCTTTGACTTGCTGCCTTGTCAGCCGAGTTTACTGGCTTTCTGCAATTGCTTCTGGAGCAGGAGGAAAAGCTGGAGATGTTCTCAGAGCCCTTCCCAGCTTGGGAAGCCACTGCTTGTCAAGGGAAACACAGAAGTCATCTAAAAGGTCTACAGGCTGGCAAGAGTAAAGAAATTACATGGTATTTAGAGATAGATATGATTATGATAATTATTAAAGGCCATTTCCCAGAAAAAAATATGCATTTATCACCATATAGAATGATAAAACCAGGATCTAGGTGTACAAACAGTGGTAACCTTGTAGGTGTTTTGCAGTGACATTTGTTAGCCCGCTGGTCCCACTTTGACTGGAATAATTTTTTTGTGTGACAGTTCCTGGCTTCTTTTTGTTTGGTCTGCTGTATTTAATAGCTTCCCAATTCCACTAGATTAATAAAAGAAAGATATATTTAAAATATAAAATAATTGATATTCAAAGCCTCAGCATTTTTGCAATTTTTCCACGCTCCATCACGGTTTGGGGTCATTTCAATGTTATTCTTCTCAGCTCTGTGAAATGTCAGTCACAATGGGAGGAACACTGGGGAATACTGCTAAGGACTTGTCTACACGGGGAAATTTACCAGCAGAATGGTGCTGGGATAATACAACAGTGGTGTTTCATTGGCATTCACCATGCCACTACTGATATGGGATATTTAAATTACGTGGTAACTTTGAAAAACCTCTATTTGATTATGTTATGGAAAGCAATTTCATCTTCCTTTTGTGTTCACCTCTTAAAATAAAAATGATTTTTATTGGGTGTTTACTGAGTTAAGTGGAAGAGCAGCAAATAAAGTTCATTTTAAAAGATACCTGATTCTGAAAAGATGCAACTGGTAAGAGGAAGACAGAAAAAAAGCCAGTCCAGTATTCAACAGTGAGGAAAATCTAACAAGGAGGGAACCAAGAAGGGCAAAGGTTTTGGTGTTTCTTTTTATTTCATGAAGGATTAAATGACATGGCTAAAACAGTTTATAACAGTAACTAATGGCTAAGGACTCTGGCTAAAATCTGAAAGAAATTTACATGAAAGTTGAGACATTTCAAAACAGCTGGACAAGTCAGGGCTGAATAGCTTGGGAGCTGCCTGAAGGAGCTGGAGAATTAGCAAGACTTTGGGAAGGGAATGTGGGTGATGGCAGCTTGGGGATCTATTCTCTCTTTTTAAAAGAGAAGGAGGGATTCCATGAACTGACTAATTTCAACTTATTTATTTGATAATATTTATAATATTATATATAGTTTGGATTATTTGATCCATTTGCTAATGGATCAGCCACCTAGATAGAAACAAAAAAGTGACCAACAGCCAGGAATGGCCTCATCAAGCCAAATACATCCAGCCAAAGTAACCGATTTATGGGCAACAGACCTCACGGAGAAAGAAAAATGATATGCAGGATAGATCTTTATTCCTGACATCACATGACAGGTTCATGAGCAAATTCAGAAAAAAAAAAAATGACCTCTGGGCAGGTGGGTGAATGGCTAACTGGAAAGCTGGCCAGAGAATAGCAGGCAACCCTTCACTGCTACACTGCAAGTCTGCACTGATTGCAGAGAACTGAGAGACTTAGAGAAATACCCAACTGGGAAACACTTCAAGTGCATTGGTGGGCAGGGCTAGAATTCAGAATTACATTGAATATTTTAGGAATTTATCTGCAAAAATGTAGTAGACTTAGATAAATGCAAGCTCCTACACTTCATAAGCATGATTGACTGCAGAAATGCAAGGAAGGGAATAACTGTCAAGGGAGCAGTTTGGCAGCAGAGGAGCTGGAGGTTGGAATGATAAATGTATGTCCAGAGCATTACATAAGAGTAATTAAAGCCACATATTCAGTGTTAGTATGCAGATATTCAGATAGCATGGTGCTCAGCACTAGAGACAGTGTTCGGTACCACATACTCTGGAGAGAGGAGGGGCCAGGGAAGGGCAGCAGGAACAGGAACAGTAGACATGACCTTTGGAGGAAAAAATCTCACCGTTATCTTTGTTTCCTCTAAAGAAGAAATAAAATTAAGGATATGGGTCAATTTTAACACACAGTAAGCAAAAATGGAAGGTGTTAGAGCTATCTGGGTGTCCTCTGGAGAAGTCATGGAGGTGTGCATTATCTATGGGGAAGAGGAGTTTCCTGCCCACAAGAGCAGCTGAACACCGGATGTGGTCCATGAGAAGGAGTCAGGGGGTGAGGTCTAAGATGTTCAGAGTGGTTTTCTTCCATTCACAATATAATACATCAATATGCTAAGGGTAATAAGCCATCACTTCCTTTCCTTCCCTGTTATCATGTCAAATATCTTCAATTTCTCCATGAAATAGGAATTATTTCAAGAGCCTTTTGCAAATTTTGGGCACTTCCACACCGAAAAGTAAATTCCTCAAATTTTATTTATGCTCTTTACTTAAAGGAGTATCATACAAAATAATGAGTTGAGTGAAGTTGTGAAGTTTTAATAGAAATTTAAAGTTTTTGTTACTTATCTGGGATTGAAACTTCTTCTGCTGGATCAAACTCTCTTCTGTTTGTGCCTTTTAATAAACTGGTTTGAAATGGTTTTATTAAAACCCCAAAATAGCTTAATTAAGTATTACTAGGCTAACAGAAGAAAATTGAAAGTACCTGTCCTCAGTCACACATCATGTTTATTGTATTAAACTAGGCTCTTTAATTTGTGCTTTTATGTGACATTTTAAAATGTCAATTTGCCATTAAGATAACATAATAATTAAAATACACATTCATAGTCTGACCATGTAAATATGTAATACAATAAGAAAATATTTGCACTTAAATGAAATTCAAATAAACACAAAGTAAAATTTTTATATTCCAAATTACATTCTTACATCAAAATGGTGATTTTTTTTTAAATAAGGAAATTTCACTGAACTGTCAATGATTTCATCTGCAGTTACTTACAGTCAAAGCAACCTTTTCCTAAGCAGTACATTTTCTGAACATTTCTGCTTTTAGTGGAAGTGAGTCATATGTATGAACAGTTAGCCTTTTCTACATTTCAATAACAAGTACTGTGTTTTAATCATATCCTTTGTATTCTTGCATTGATTAAATCTATATATACTGTACTTAGTAAGCATTAAATGACTGTTTCCATTTATTCTGCAGCTTCCTGGAAATGCTGAAAAGCCCATTTTACATACTGACTTTTTATTTCAGTGTTCATACTGATTAATAAGCTGACTTTTAAAATACAGACTGGGCATAGTTTCATAAAGGAAGAGAACATGTGTTCTAATCAATTAGACTGTTTGCAAATTTTTTCCACCTCTGTGTGTATATATATGTATGTACAGGTTTGCAAATAGTCAGGAAAAGATAGCCCTTTTATAGCAGTTGAAATAGCAAAAACTGAAGAAAAAATGTTCTGCAGGGAGCAGAAGACAAACCCTGAACCCTGCAGTTAAATCTTACTCGGTGGATAGTGTCCCAGTACCTTGCCTGTGGTGGAAAGGGCTTCACAAATAAAATATAGATGTTCAGCATTCATTAAGAATACGTTTTCTCCCAGTACCAGCTCCTGCTGCTTGGGTTTGTCGAGGAAATTAAGAGGTAAGATGAGGATGGGGTCTGATAGAGGGAGAGAAGGACTCCCAGAGTGCCTGGGAAAGTGCTAGGAAAATACCTGTCTTCTCTGCTAGCATGTTCTTTGTGTCCCCACATCACCTGCCCTGAATGAGAAAGTAAAGCCAAATCAGTTGAACCACTTCATTGCAGCTGGTTTCTGAACTGATTTATAAGCAAATATGTCAATTACTTGCAAGAAATACTAGCACACGTAATACTGATTTATTCCACTAAGGATCTTTTCCAGGAGCCCTCACACAAGCCACCTCCCTACTGACTCAATCTGCAGGATCAAGTCCAAGGTAAGCTCTGAGTAACACTGTTTTTTCCTCTGGCTGCCAGGTGAAATGTCAATGAATTTTAATCAAATTATTACAAGTAAGAAATTAAATCTGCAGTTATGCTACTCAGAATAAATTGTTTAAAAATCAGAATTGTCTGAATAACTTCAAGAGGATTGGGCTCCTTAAACAGAGAGAAAAAACCACCAATATCCTGCTTCTCTTGCAGTTTAGGGCTCTGCTCAAAGGCATAGCAAACAATCTTTACCAAAAGACCTCTCAGGACCTCTGACTTTCTATTTCCTTTAAGCCCTTCACTGGAAACCCTCAGGACACACATTTTGTGCTCTCTCAATCACCAGCTCCCAGGAACAACATTATGTAGAGGATGCCTTGAACTGTGTTAGCAGTGCTACGAAAAAAATTATGTGATTCAGCTTGTTTGGGCAAGGAAAAATAGTGCAAAATTACTGATCAGTAGTGTTATAGGGTGATAACTCAGTGAAATAAAGCATTTAATCCATGAAGGCTAATTAGTAGCACCACTGATTCTTGTTCTTCTCATAGTTCCAGGTGGATTATACGTTGAAGGGCAGTAGGCATTTAAACAATGTGGATTAACATCACATGTCACTAACGTCTAAGCCTTAGATATGGCCAACTGGGAAAAATCTCCTAATTGTTGTTTGTATTATTAATGATGGTAGCTAGATCTAGGGTAACTATCCCTAACTTCAGTATGAATTTTTACTTAAGTAACCACTTATATTCACACTTTATAATCTCTCTTATATTTGGCCAATTCAAGGAAGTGATATTATGCATATCATATATGTATGGTATGGTTTAACTTCTTTATACAAAGACAGCATATAACTATTTGCAAAACTCTTTCTGAAGGTTGAAATAATGAAGAATGACTATTATTTCCCAGGAGTACTTTCTTTTTTTCTTCTAAAAGTGTTTATAACCTAATCCCATATGGCCAAAATCATGCTTTTTTTATATGCAATTCCATTTATCACAGAGGCACTTGCAGTGTTCCAGTGGTAAGAGTGGTCCAGCTGGGAACTTACAAGGGTGATGGACAGGAAAACCCTGCAAGGTCTGGGGCTGAGGTCTGTGACTTGGTATTCACTTTTTATAAGGTATCATGGTAGAATCATGGAATAAATCAGGTTGAAGGGACCTCGGGAGGTCATTAAGTCTAGCACCCTGACTGAAACATGGACAGAAATAAGACAGCAGCCGGGCTCCAAGGAAACAGAAGAGCGAGGATCTCTGCTCCATACTTCACTGCCCATGACCTCAGATTATTATCAGCAACCTGACAGAGGGTTTTGGCAAGTGGCTGATTCGCCACTGAGATCTCCAGGCTCATTATAAATATTAAGTGAGTGCTGAGTAGCCACTGTAACTTTTCAATTGCTGGTGCCGGTGATTCAGACTGAGGGACATTTCACAGATGATAAAAGACTCCTTTAAACCACACAAATTCCTTGTACCTTTCACCCTAATGCTTCCTTTTCTTTGAAAAGTCTCCAGACATCTAACACACAAACATGGAGTCCTGGTGCTTTGCCTTGCTTCTTGTTCATCATCTGTGTTGTGCCCACAATGGAGAAGCTGAAAAGCCCTTCTTAGCCCTGCTTGGTATTTCATTTATATATACATGGACCCTTTGCGGTCTTCTCCAGCGATGGACATTAGTGTCTAGGACTGTGGAGGCAAGATAGTTTGTGATTTCTACCAGGTATTTCTTTATACATACCGTACTAGTTTGAAAACAAACCAGTGGGAGATCATAAGTCAGAATTATAATTTAATAGGAAAACTAAAAATAAATGCAATACTACAAGAACACTGACAGAGTCAGGATACAACCTGACACCCTGTTAGTCAGGGTGGTGGCTGCAGTCCAGATGAAGTGGTCCTGTTGAAACAGTGATCCTGTAGAAAGGTCTGGGTTTTCACCTGAAGGTCCAGTGATAGCTCTTATCCTCTGGGAATCCAGTAGGTAAGGACTGCTTGTGTTCCAAACCCCCACCTGCTTTAACAGCTTGTGAAGATGGCAATAGAATACATACTGGTTACATCTTACATTGTAACCTAGGACACGTACAAAGACCACACTGTCCCTTCTGCAATATCGCTGCTGGGAGATCTTCTGTAGGGGCTCTCATCTTCAGTGGTTCTGAGTCTTTTTTGAGGCCCGGGCAGAGCCTTCTGTCTGCCCCCCAGTGTATTACCTGAATGTGTATCTGAATTACACATCATTCACCTATCTTAAAATGCACGTTGCTGACTTGCAACCATCCATCCAGGCAATTCCTGTCTGCCTGGAACAATAAGCTGTTCTCCTTGTTTACCACTCTACCAATCTTTGTGTCATTGGTGAGTTTTACAAGATTTCGTTTTATCATCTGTACTGCAGGTAAAAATTGAAATGTGCTCCTGCCTGGAAGCCCTCTCTTGTAGCAGTGGCCATCATTCAGATTTCTCTACAAACACTGGAGTTCCAGCCCTGTTAGTAAGGCTTGATACCTGCTCTGCTTGTTGTAGGTTTTGTCTAAAGGAGTTCAAAGTGCAGCTTTAAAGTAAAGGCAAAACAAGGCTCTTAAGATTTTGAACCACAAATAGCAAGTTGCCCAAAGTTACAGAAACAAATATTTTTTAAGCAGCAGGAGTGGAAATGTCTCTCTGTTGTATTCACCTGTGCTCAGTGTTCTGCTTGTGTCTTTTTATGTCTGGTAGTATCCCTAAAGCTGTACAGTAAATTCCTTTTAATGATAGCTTGAAGTGTTTGATATCATCTAATGTTTTATGAGTACACCCAGACCAGAATACAAGTCTTCGAATGTTAAAAGAAAAAGATGATACAGAGCTTTTAAGTTTACTTTTTTCAGATTGCTTTGGAATAATTTCTCTTAAAGATGTGCATTGTGGCTTTAAGGTTTTGAAACTATAGCATGTAGCCTCAAGGTACTCTTGATGTTTGCCAGAGCATCCTTGTCACTGTCTAAGCTATTTCTTCTCGTCTTCCTGTAACACCGAGGAGAGAGGAATATATAGTATTTTTATTTCCACAGGTGGGTCTCTGCTTGCTGGGTTTGCTGCTTGTGGCACAAGGGTGCCCTGTAAGATTTCATCCACTGGCACATATCCCTGTGGAGGCAGAGTACACTCCCCAGGCTCTCCTTGCTGGTGGGACGGGAGTGATCTGAATTTCAGCTGGGCATTAGCTGCAGTACAAGTGAGACACTGCTGCAGAGAGAGAGAGATTTGCTGAAAATAAAGCTGCAGATATTGCAGAGGGTGTCCTCGATGGGGTGCAGGATCCCTTTGCCTGCAGCTTGCATTGCCTCCAGAGCCCCCTCCCCAGAGCCATGGGTGCAACACCTCAGTGTAGGAGCTAGGCTCAGGGAAAGCACACATCCTTATGGCCCCTGGGCACCTCCCAGTCTGCATGTGCTCCTCCTCGCAGCCAGCTCGGGGGAGGAGGCAGGGCTGGCTATTATCCCAGCTGTGAAGGGAGGGCTGGGACACCTTGGGACTATGCAGCTCTCCCAAGGGTCTGGTGTGCACTCATGTGCCACGGGGGTGTGTCCCAAATCTTGCCACACTGGCAAGGTCAGAAGGCCCCACAAACCAAAGGAGTCTTGGCTTGTAAACTCACTGTTGTTTCCTGTCCCAGGTTAACACTGCAGGATTATTTAAATTCAGTGTTTTCCAAAAATGTAGCTTTCGCTAATGATTATTTTGCTAGGAGAAGACTTCCCTTTAGTCCTTTACCTTTTATGTTGCTGCATTTTTCTGAGAATTCCTACCCCTTTTGGAGCACACCAGCTCCTGAGGGTGGACCAAATCTCCTCCTAAGCAACATATTTGCCTGACATGTCTATGGTCGTGCTTGCTGCCTGCACCCAAGCACAAAGCTCAGCCAAAGCCACACGCTCCTTGCCCCCTGACTGCCCAAAAAACTAAGTGGTGGCTTTGGCTGAGGAGAATCAACTGAAAGACCAAAGCCTAGCAAAACCCAGCAGCTTTCGTTGTATCTCTGCTCGGCAGTGGAGGACAGATGCAAGTGTGGTGTGTGTGCTGCAAAGGAGGTGAACCCTGCAACTCTGCCCTGTGCAGAGGGGGTGTGTGCAGTTGTCCTGCAAACCAAACATGTGCTCTGATAATGCAGAGCTAATGCAGTTTATGGGGTTCCAGTGATAAGCGTTTGGCCTAAGATGTAAATTCAATAAATGGGGAGAGGGGAAATACATACATACATACATATATATTTGTACATATATATGGTGGTTTTTTTTTTGGCTTCCATTCTTGCTTATCTCAAGCCAGTTAAAAAATATAAAATCCCCAAGTTTCTATTGGACTTTGGATGAAGCAGAGACAGCATATTTTCCCTGTCTCTCCTGAAGCATCACACCCCACTTTGGGAACTTCATTTATATGCACATCATATTCAATCTGACTGACTCCTACTGTACCTTTGAACAGATCCAATCAGATACCCATATGCATGTAAATGAGGTTCCCAGAGCTGCGCTCTCTGTGCCGAGGAAGAGGAGTTAAAGAGCAGCTCTTCTTGAAACTTGTTACGGTGACAATCTCATCCTGCAAAACACAATAAAGCCTTCCCCATCCCCCCAGTCCTGTTCCCCAGCCCTTCGCTTTTCTCTCTGCCACACACGTCAGGAGAATGCCCTGTAACTCACTTTTCCAGGCTGAGGTAATTTATTTAAACATGGATTATTTGAAAAAAAAATGGGAAGGGATACAGGGTTTGATTTTAATCCCTGCTAACACAGAGGAAAGAATGCTCGTGTCACAACTCAGTGAGTGTAAAAATTAAAAAAGGCTGAGACTATTGTTTGAAAACAGGCAAAATAATTAAAATTATTATGGAATAATCACATATCACACAACAACCTCCCACTCTTCTGAGCAACAATCCAAAACAGCTCCTCCAAAGCAGGCCCAGGGGCAGAGGTTCTGTATATCATTCAAAGACCATCTGTCATTCAATTCCTGTAGCCCCTTTCCACTATTCTAAGGGCAGGCTGAAATTTAGTCCTGGCATTTCTTTTTCCATTTGCTAACAAACAGCAGTGATGGCAGATAAATATGGCAAACAATAGGTGTTTGTAATGAACTGGAAAGGGATATGGATTTTTGGAACCAGCACCAAGAAGTTCCCGGTCCCGCGTGATGCTCTGGGGACCCCCAAAGCCTGGTTCTGCCATGTGGCTGCACAGACAGACATCTGCAGGCTGTGTTAGGCTTTCAAGAATTCAGCCAACCTGCTAAGGGGCTGATTTAAATAAGATCAAATTTAAAAAAAAAAAGAAGGAAAGACTGAAAGCTAATTCCATTCCAGGGTAGGATAAAGAGGGACACAAAAGGATCATGGATATACAGCACAAGCAATGCAGAAAGGCCCCTGTTCTAACAATAATCTCTATTTTTTTTTTTATTCTCTGCTTTTCTTAACTCATTCAGCATTTCCCATTGATTCACATAAGGGAAAAGCAGCAACGGATCCTGCTTTTATGCTGTTCTTTGGGAAGTCACGCGTGTTAAATGCTATTTAAGCCAGTGCTCATTTTATATTTATTTATTGTTTGGAGACTGAAAATGAAGTGTGATTGTGCAGAGTCGAAGCCGAATGACAGAATTACTGCTGCACACCCCTTAAATCAATACCATTTCTTTTCACAAATTAACTCTCTGGGAAGTGCTCAGTTGCTGGCATCAGAGTGATGTGAGGACACTGCTGGAGAGGAAGGAGAATGTGGGAGCATGGCGCCTTACCTCCGTTCTGCCTTTGAGGAGCCACCTGGGCAACAGGAATGCCTTCATCATGTGCAACAAATGAGATGGAGGGGCAAATAAGGAAAAGGGTGCAGCTGGGCTGTTGAGAGTTTGGGATTTGAGAGGACACCCTTCAACACCCAACCCAGCAGCAAGGAGTCTTTGTTTTCCTGGGTTGCTTTTCTGGTTTGTGAGGCAGCCATGCAAAGGACTGCATCGCCCTTGTTTGGGACACAGACCATGAGTGAGGTGGGCCAGAGCCCAGAGTTGTTCTGGACTCATCTGGATACAGCTGACAACCCATTTCTCCCTGGAGGAAATTACCAGGAAATCTGTAATAGATCACATGGGGACTGGGATATGATGGCGTGTGTCCCCATCATCTGGATGCCTGGCTGTGACATCATGCCTTGTCTGGAAAGGAAAGGGCATTCCTGTATGGCGTAAGGTGCCATAGCCCACAGCTGGGCTTCCCAGGGCATGGACAAGGCTGAGCTGTACTGGGTGGGTGGGTGGAGGAGGAGAGGCTGGTCTTCTGCACCCTTGCCCACCACAAGCATGGGAGCCAGGGAAAGGGGAGCCCAACCTGACTCCTTGTGCTCTGCAGCACTGCAGGATGTGGCCACTTGCAGCCTCCATCTGTTGCCCTTTCCACCAGTGCCTGGGGCTGGTCCAGCTGTTACCATCACCCAGTAAATCCTTCCATGGGGGTTCAGCCACCTGCACCAGCCCTGCCTTTACCTCAGACAGAAGTCAAGAGCCAGCTCCAGTGGCCTGCCCCAGCTGTGGTGAACCAAAAAGACTGGCAAACAGAGGAGTTTTTGCAATTGTCACCTTTTTGCAGTAAGTTTCTTGCACACATAAATAAGCGAAGCTTTGTCCTGCATAGTGGTAAGGGAGAACACAACTCCTTTGATGCTGCCTCTATTTTTAGAAGCTAGAAGTCTTGGGTAAAATGGGAAGCAATAGAGGGAGACCACATATTTACACAGATACAATCTGGATCTTGTATAAAACTGGACTAGTTTTCAATTTTAATATAGATTCTAAGCAAGCCTTCTAATAGCTCTCTTTTGGTGTCTCTAACTATAAAGCATGGATAATTCTTAACAACAGGTGTGCTATCAGGCTTAATTAATTAATGTAATGTAATTAATGAGAACTTGAAAGCAAGGTGACATGAAATGCAAACTAGCGTTGTAGCAATCAGGCACTTTTTCCAAGTTGATTGTCTTTGCTACTACTAAAATGCTCCTCTAGAAGAGCTTGTAGCTGCTTGTTTCAAGGTGGAAAATGACAAGCAGCATGTGTGAAACAATATGCTCTTAATATTGCACTTTGTGAAGAACTGATGACTTTGTTAGATGGTTTGCAGATGACTGAGAGAGGACCCTGACCTCCAGAGCTTTCTATACTGCTTTTTTATAGCTTTTGCCCAGGACAAGTAAAAGAAAAGACTCAATGTTTCTGAGAGCTGGGACAAGGGGTGTACAGCAACACTGGAAAATAATTTTTTTAAACTGAATTTTTCTGAATACTTCACTTTCTATAGATGCCTTAGCCATGAACTCTCTTTTATACAAGTTAGACAGTCAGATCCTCAGAGAAATTCTTTCTCCAAAGAACTGAGAAAATGAATTAAGTTGGTCAGGGGAAGTGCAGATTGGATATTAGGATAGTGTTTTTCATCAGGAGGGTCATCAGTCACTGGAACAGCTTCCCCAGGGAAGTGGTCATGGCATCAAGCCTGTCAGAGTTCAAGGAACATCTGGATGACATTCTTAGTTATATGATTTAGTTGTAGGTAGTCCTGTGCCCTTCCAACTTGAGATATTCTATGATTCTATGATAAAGCTTTGTATTTCTGCCAGGAAGAGCTGAGTGCTGGGGAAAAAGCTGCTGACATCATAAAAAAAGGTTGTGTTAGACATTTGGATTAGAAATCATGACTGGAGCTATGAACGTTGTTGAAGACAAGACTGTGGGGCTCCAGTCTAGATGAGCTAGGACCAATGTGGAGCAACATGGAACAATGTGCCAGTGGCTCTGTCAGATCCACTTTCAGTCGCTCCCCATGTGGCATCATCATTTCACAAAATTATCTGGGTATGGCTGTGGCTTCTCAGCAAAAGAAAGAAAGGCCAAACATGAAGAAAAGACAGCACCAATCTCTCTCTGTGTCTAGTCATCAGTCAGTCCTTAGACCTGCTGGTTTTCACAGGGAAAACCTTGTAGATATCTGATTGTAGACAGCAACCTGTTTGGGTACTGGGCATGGTATAAGTAAACTGATAAACCACCTTCTTTTTCCTGAGCTTTTACATTACTTCAAGAGAATAACGAGTTATTGCTACTTACCTATGCTAAATGAGCAAGCGATGAAACTTCCTCGACAGTCCCCTGGGCCATCTCGATACCTCATGATCATTTTCAAAGGGTATAATTTACATGAGATTTTTTTCCTGCCTTGTGAGCCATAAATTTATAGGGAGCCCCTCTGAAAGACTTACTGCTTTTGTGAGGCCTCAGATGAAGTCAATCAAGCCAACCAGTATAAAAGCCAAACTCCAATTAATTCCATCCCTGAGGACCATGTTGTTTGCTGTCGAATTGCAAGGTCTGTGGGGCATGGGCTATCTCATTCCTGGATGGAGAGGGCCTATGTTGGACAAGGGGCATTTTTCAGTCCACAGCTTGAGTAGCTGTATGTGCTCTCTAAGGAGGAGGAGACCATTCACAGCAGTGTGAGTGTGCCATGCAGGTCCTTAGAAAATGATAATAAATAGCTGAGGGGTTAGTTTCCTTTTTTCCTCACTTGCTACCCTCTCTACTTGCTACATTCAATTATTTTTGGAAGCTGGATAATAAGCAAAATTGTACATTTCAGTGTTCCCAGACCAGATTAGAGAGGATTAAGCATCAAGGGGTGGCAGCTGGTCAGTTTATTGCACATTTTTAATGTGGAAATATTTCTAAATGAAAAAAATGAAAGGTGGGAGGTGGTAGCAAACTCAGACTCTTGCATCTGCTCTCCAGAAAGCCAGTGCATTCATGAGGAGCGGATGAAGGGCATGGATGATAGGGAAACTTCATGGAGCTGGTGGGGATAAGAAGCCAGGCTGAGGCATTCACAGCAGATCTAAAACCGGGATAGTTTTAGTCAAGGGCCACAGGGGGTTCTGGTGAACACCAGGGGTGTCAAAATATTGGTGCTGAGTCTTGTGCTTGCACGCAGCAATGTGGTGGTGGCAGCAGTGGTGGTGGCAGGGCACCCTTCTGCAGACCCTTGCTGCCAGGACGGGATGCTCAGCATCTGAGCTCACCTGCTCCGTGACCTCTCGTTGGAGACCGGCCACACGAGTGTCAATTAGTGCTAATTGTGAGGGGTTTCGTTTGTCGTGTGACCACCTGTCCTCCAGGAGCCAGGCTGAGACCCCAGCAGCCTGTAATGAGCAGCTGTCAGCCTCCAGCCACGCTCACACTCTCGTGCCCAGGGCTGCATCCGAACATACCTCAAGGTGAAGGCGTATGGACCTCATTCCTGAGAAATATCTGTGTCATCCCCATCATGTCTTAAGTGTAACCTATATTTTAAGGGAATATAAATATGCCTTGGATTTTTTTTTTTTGGCTAATTAAATTACACCCACCTCTGTAATTCCAAGATGTGCATTAAAGAGTGTAATTAAATGAAAGCTCAAGTCACTAATTAGAACAATTCTTGAAGGGATACATTCTCCCAGTGATACTCATGTAACCTCTATATGTGAATGATAAGCATCTTGGCATTGCAAAATACGTGGTTACCCTTATGCAAGACTTTTCTATAACAACAAAAAAAAAAACACAGAAGAAGATTTCAGAGGTCAGTCTGATTTCACTGCTGTGCTCTTTGCTGAAAGGCTTTGTTTGGCAGCGTATCTTCTGAAACACCAGTCAGAACACAGACACTGATATGTGGACTGAGGGTTAATGTCAGTGTGGGAAACCTTGACATCAAATCCTGCGATGTGCTGGGGAGGATCTAGTGTTGCAGCCCCAGGTATGGTAATTCCCAGCACTCCTTCCCCCTGTCTTTCCTGTGAGGCTCTACTGCCTTTATATCTCCTCCTGGTTCTGCAAATATCCCTTAAATTATTTCAAAAACCAGTCCTATAACCAAAATGTCTGTGTGTGTGTGTGTGTGCATATAAGCAAGGCTCCCTGATACTCAGTGTAAGGCTCCTGTTTCAAAGAAGAGGTGCAGCAAAAGCCAGTGGCTGTGGCCCAGCTCAGGGGCTGGCAACAACACACTGAGGTTTTCAACTATTCCTAATTGTGAGGGCATCCAAAAGTCCTGTGTAGTAGTTTTTAAGTCCTGCTTCCCAGCCATACATGAGGGGACAGGACTCTTTTTGCTTTGCTTTCATGTTGCTCCGGGGCAGTGATGAGCTGAACGTACATGCAAGTGGAGGCAGTAGCTGGTCTGTAGTTTCCTCATGAAATTTTAGGGCATGTCTGGGTAACACTGTTCCAGAAATGAGAAGGAAATTTTTGGCAGTCAGATGAGGTAGAAATATCTGTGGATAAGTGTGGACCAGACACTGACCTGACAGTCCTAGACACTGGGAATCGATCACCTTGGCAGAGGAGGCGATGACACACTGTGAAACTCGACTTGCAGACAGGGAATATGGGCTGCATTCATTATGCAGGGCAGCCATCTCTCTGGGACCATGTTCAGAGGGAAAAAAAGAGCATCTCTCTGCCTTTGCTTTTTTCCAGCAGCATGCCAAGAATAGCTCTGCAGGGACTGAGCAGAGGAAAGCTGATTACACCTTTTGATTGATGGTGCCTTACACATTTAAGAGCTATTTCATACAGAAGCCTGATTTACTTGCGCATCAGTTCTAGAGAAGGGCCCAGAGCAAAGCCCTGGACTCAGACACCTCAAGCTTTTAGGAAATTCAGAAGGGGATCTGAATTTTCATGTAAAAATTGCCTTGTACCAATTCTTCCTTTAACTGTGAATCTACTCTCTTCTTTTCTTCCTAGCTCCCTAAGGCCCCTTCCTAATAAACCATCTCCAGAGTAATTCAGGATGCTGAAGCCATTGATCACCGTGTAAATCTCACAAGGCTGGACATGCTCCAGCCCTGTGTGACTCACACTGCTCGGACCGTGGCCATGCCCTCTGGCTGGCACAGAATGCCCTGGACAGAGAAACAAGCTTTGTCCATGGATGGTATCTCTTATCTGCACACTGAACCTCAGTGTAAGGGCTACAGCTGCGATTGATTTCTGGATTTGTTATTTGTAAGGCATCTATGCCATTGCCTTTACTCTAATATGTCAAGTGATTCCAAATGACACAAACTAGAGACACTTTGCGACATGCAAACACACAAAATTACATGTAGAATTGTGTTTGAGTACATAATGAAGACGGCTGCTTCATTTACAGATATATTTTATATCTGAATATTGAATGCTCTTATACTTAATGTTTACTGTAATGAGCTGCCTGAAATACTACTTTTTTTTGTCCAGCACAGGCATGGAACCAAGTATTGAAATGAGTATGGAAAATGATGTCTAAAAATAAGACTGATTATAAAAAGGGTTAAAGTGGGCAGTATTTGCAGCCTCAATTATCACAGTTGCTATCTTTGCACAGCATAAGAAATGCAAGCCTTAACCCTATTAATAGTAACACTTGTGCAGTAATGTGTATTGCTGGATACCAGTGCTTTTACAAAATACTCCCCCCATGAATGCAATGAGGCTGGATTGCCAACCCTTTATCTGTGAAGACTGTAAGGCTGGTGAAGTATCTTATCTACTCACTGTATATTTTCTGTCCTTTTTCTGTGGTAGATTTTTCACTTTCCTTGCCAAACTTGTACGAGCATCAATCCCCTACAGTCTTCCTTGTCCCAGCTACCTGCAGCTTCCAGTGTTTGTTGGCATCTGCAGTTCTAAAGTATGGAGGCAGAGACCATCCTTTTAAGTATACCTAGCCTTTTAGAAGCAAAAACTACTGGGAATTTTTTAAAAAAGAACAGTTTTATATCAGTTTTTAAAATGAAGTGTATTGAACAAAATGACCTGCTTTTCTCCAAAGCTGCTAAGCTTCCGTATTTGAAGCTGGTGGAAACCATGGTAGCTCAGAGACCTCAGATAAGCAGCCAAAACATAATGTGGTCTGTAATTTTTCTAGTCTTATTATGGGGATGCTAAATTTCCCCCCAGCTCAAATCTCTCTGAGCTAAAGCAAAGCCTGAGAAAGAAACTGTGTGTTATACAGTTTAGGTGAGAATTTGGAAGGTTGGTAGAAAAGATACCTTCAGTAAGATGCAAGATAATCAAAGCCTGGGTAAAGATTTCATTCTTCAGAGGTTACTAACAGATACTGCTGAAAAAAACATATGGAGAGGAAAATATTTCTAGAAATCCAAACCTCTCATCTACAGCATTGCATCAGCAATATGGCCTGACCCAAGTTGCTGGGAGGTCCAGGCACGGGCTGGGACATTGTGGCTCCAGAAACTACAAAAGCACGGAAGAAGAAGAGAGTTCCTGTCCTGAACTACAACATACAGAAAAAAGACCAGGAGACACACAGGTACTGATAGACGCAGGACCAGCAAATCTGGTCATCAAGAAAAACAGACGTGCCAGGAAAGGTGAAGGAAATCAGGTTTTGTGATGCTGCGTTTGAAGTGGAGATGGAAAAATGAAAATAAGCCCCTGGATGCCTAACCATAGAGAGCTCCCTTTCATCTCTTGCACCAGCATCCTCAGAAACCAAGTGGATCTGGGCAGGATTGAGGATTACAGGTCATTTTTTTGTCAATGTCACTTGTAAGGACACCTAAGCATGGTGCTACCAAGGAACAAGGAGATAGCTATGGGCAAAGAGTTTTGGTAAATTTGGCCAGTAGGAGGAGCAATAGGAGGATGCAGGAGGAAGAAGAGGAAGAGGAGCAACCAAACTCAAGAGGTACTGACTATAATCATGAGAGTAGGGCACATACTGTCTGAAAGCCTTGTGAGGAAAGACATAGAGATTTATCACTTGCATGCATCAAAGGAACTGCATAGATCAAAGAGGATGAGAATAAAGAAGCAATCTTGTAAATATATGTGTTGCAAAAATACTTCAGGTAAGGGAGCGAGCAAGGCTTTATTGGACTCCTCTACACTATGAAGTGCTCCTTTTCCAAATCCATGTGCTTTCATATGAATCACACATCCTTTAGGTTCTCTTTTATGAGCAAAGTCTTGCACAGAGATAGTTTTTTGAAGCAAGATGGGCCCCTGACCACAATGTGCAGATGTCACTGAAATCAGTGAAAAGTGAAGGCATTTGTCCGAAGGGAGGCCAGGGCTTTCAGCTCTGAACTGCTGAGGTCCTGGTCGGGCTTCTTTGTTTGAAAGCTGAGCTCAAATAGCTCCATTTGGTCTTCTCTTTTTTCCCCTTTTCCTTCTTTGGCTTCATGTACTGCTTTTAAAACTAAACTGTGGAAAATGTTTAAACATTTGATATGGCATCAAGGAAAGAATAGCTCTGCTGATGGAAGAGAAACAGTGAGAAAAAAAAGAATGTTTTTTTTTCTTCTTCTGGACTGAAAATATAATAAAAGCCCGGGCCTGGTGTGATGCACTGTTATTCAGCATGTTTTCTGCTGTGAGATGACAAGCAGGGGGTGGGGGGTGAGGATGGAGTTTCAGCTAATTCTATGAAACTATGCTGATTATCTGAGGTGTCAGATGTATATGTGTCAAGGACCATTTGAGTCTTTGCTTGTTGTCAGATCATTTTTTAAATCAGGGTGCCTGGGGCCCTTCTCATAAGCAAAAACAGGATATAAGCCTTCCCCCCCCGAAGATTATTATCAGTTTTAGAAGTACATTTGTATACTTTCAGAAGTCTGCTTGAAATGTAACCAGGCAACTCATTTGGGGAAGGAAATGAATGTCAGCCCAAACTCAAGGCTGAACTGCAATGCAAGCTTTATAAATTCTGCCTTTGAATGAAAAGACAGTGGGTCAACTTTTGTGGCTAGGGAAGCTGGTACAAACTGGATTAGCTGCTCACATTTACTCTACTTAAAAGGTAGGAGATATCCATGCTGCCTGGGAAAGGCACAAGTTAAAGTGGAAAGTGGTCTACTTGAGCCAGTAATTCCTTGTTATGGGGATTCTGTGATTTTAGTAGATGATACTTTTCTGTCTCTTGGGTGCTTGACTTAGAGACTCCTGTAGTTTCAGATGGCCAAATTCTCGAGGGCATAAAGTCCATGTGAGTTTAAAGATCCAATTCTTAACTGTCCTGCTACATAGTTTTAATGCCTGCATTAGGCATGGTTACAAGGACACTAAGCCGACTTTAAGGCTTCTATTACAGAAGTGCTTCTCCAAAACTGCCAGCTCAGGCAGGTCTGAGATGTCTCTCCAAATGCTCTGCCCCGTGCAGAGGGTGGGAGTGTGCATGCTGCCATTCAGAAATGCTCTGCACTCATTTTCCATGGGTAAATGAAGATGCACAGGTCCAGACTCTCACAGAAGTAGATGTTGCAGCTACCTGTTGTGGGCAGGGTCTGGTGGTTTGTGCTATCTGCAAAGAACATTTTTCCCTTGCTTTGATTCACCTGTGAATTTGCCTAAAGGTGACTCTTGAAAGTTTTTCTTTTCCTTCTTGAAAACCTGCATGATAAAGTAATATTTTAGACTCTTCTCCATATGCCTGGAGCCAACTTCTCCAAGTTATTAAAATCTACCCAGAAGTAGGTATCTTTGAAACACCAGGGCTGCAGCATCCTGCTCCTAATGCACTTACAGCAGGTGATGTAAATAAGCCTGTTCATTCCCTGGGCATGTGCTCCTCCCCAGCTCAGCCCCCAAAGGTCTTGGACAGAGCAGGGCACTGCTCTGCTACTGATAAACCAAGGTGCTGCCTTCAAACTTCATCCCACTGAGTGTGCAGGGCACTGCTGCTGCTCTTAAAAATGGAAAGTTCCCATTTTGTTCTTGTACTTGCCTACCATGCTCCCTCTGGGGTTCTTTCCTTGCAGTGGGATTTCTGTCACAGCCACCAGTGGTCCCCCAAGGGTCTGACCTCAGAGGAAGTTGTGTTGGAAGGGGAGACAAACCCATGTGAGAAGCACTAAAGGCAGACTTGTTGCCCTGCCCTCTTAGGGGCCCACGCACTGTTAGGAAACAGCATGAGTGTAGAGGGTCCCCTCCTGTGGTCTGGGATCTCCCATGCTGCAGAGGTTTGTAGTGGCATGTTCCATTTGGCAGCTCCCTTTTCTTTCACTTGTCTTGCATTGCCCGTGTGTCTTTGTATGGAAAACTGACAGCTTTTCTTTTAAATTCTTTTGAGTACTGAAGACCATTCCCTACTTTCAGGACTTTTGCTTGTTAGAGCAACTGTGCTTTCTTACTTATAATTTCTGCTCCCTCAAGGTCTCCTATTTACAGACAATCCATCTTTGGAATGATTCAAGATGCTGAAGCAGTTGATCCCTGTATAAATCTCATGTTTCACAGCATATGCAGTAATCATGTATGACTCTAAAGCTTCATTGTCCTGGCACATAAAATTATTTTTTTATTAAAAAATCAGACTTTAGAAAACATTAGGCCTTTTCATTTGGGAACTGGATGAAAACACCAAAACTGGCAGTTAAAAATGTGACATTTTCTGAGTTTAGTGTTCATTCTGCTTGCTACGCTGATAGGCTGGGAGATGGACACCTTTTGTGTCTTGTCAGGACAGGCACTAAACCATCAATGGAATTTTGATTTTGTCCACAGCAATATAGCCTGCGTACTGCTCCACAAGGGTGGAACCAGACCAGGATGAAAGGCCACACTGCAAGGGCTGGCAGTGACCAGCCTGTCCCAAGGTGATGGAGCCAGAAAGAACAATAGGAGCAGGAGGGATCTGGTGGCTGCAGTACCCATCTCCTCTCACGGTCACTGAAATACATTCCATGCTTTTCTTTGTCACACGGCCTTCTTTGTCACAAGGGTCAGTTGCTACCTGCCTGGTCTTGTCCCTGGTGAGGGGACTCACAGCACAGGTAATCTAGTTCCCTCCTTCACATATCTCTTATCTGGCAAGTATTTGAACCATTACGTTAGATATTTTATGGAAATGAAGAGAGTACTAAAATTGCTGACTATTTTTGCAATGATTATTGAAAGCACACCTAGGCTACCTTTGGATCTGTGATCCAGAGATAATAATCCCTTATTGTTTCAGGTGGCCACATAAAAATGATCTTACTGGTCAAAAAGACAAAACTCAAACCCTGCAATATGGAAAAAAAAAAAGTGGAAATCTTTCACGTGGCCACATACCCTTTAGCACTGTTTTCTTGAATTTAACACTCCCGGGATCATTCATGGAAGTGCCTTTGTGTGACACCTTCATTGAGTAATAAGCCGTGACATCTCTCCACAATCTTTCTCTTGGAGGAATGGGAATAAAATCTCTGTCCACAAAAGGGAAAATACAGTGATCAGCAATGGGAAAAAGCAACATGGATGCCATGCTTTGTGTGCATGCCCTAAATACCATTTAAATAGGGTAAAATAAACCATGCTAGCTCATTTGGCAGCAGGACAAACACAATCTTAGCCACTCACAAGAACTATCTGAAAATAGTTTACACTGATGATGAGAAAGAATATGACTGTTTTAAAGGTGGCATTTACCTGGTTAGTAAACGGAAGGTAGTTGTCAGCTGGGACTTCTCCAATGAATTCTTGAAATGCAAAATATGTATTTATTATAGCATGCAATTTTAAGTTGGTGTTGATCATTCAATATTGTCCATCAAGTTTTAAAAAATATAGATTTCTTCTTCAGATCCAAATGTTTGTGCTATACTAATGCAGACGTCTCAGCTTTTATTAATTAAAAAAGAAACATAAAAGGCTGAGAGAAAGGGCTTTCAGATATTGCATCTTTCAGGAAAAATGGGAAGTAAGAATTTTAAAGACTCAAGAGAGGTCATTTATTACAACACAGCAGCATTTTAATTTTGGATAAAACCTTATCTGTGCTGGCTACTCTTACAAAAATTAAGGAAAATACCTTTCTAGATTGGACAATAAAGCAAATGCACAGAACATGAGCGCACCAGGCAGGAACATTGCAACAGCTCCCAGATGATATCCCACCACTCTGAAGTGGGTGCAAAACTCTCTGTGAGAGCACTGGGACTCAGATTTCCCTTGATGCTTTCCCTTCACATGCAGGAAAAGCCTGCATGGCAGCAGCATTGCAAGTCAATGTGCTGACACAGTGAATCATGGCATGAATTTATCTTGATACTCCTTCTGATACTGTAGTATATTTATAATTTAAATGATAAACTATGGGGAACAAGTATTGTGTCTTTTAAAAGCAACATTCAATATGCTAATGTTTCAATAAAGAACAGGCACACACAGAAATAAATGTCTCCTTGTTTCATATATGCTTTGTCAGGTTAGAGATACATTAGCAATAATTTTTTTTAATTTTTTTGCAATTAATTGCTTGTTGTAAAGCAATAAAAACACTACTGTGGACCCACTTCACTCCAGCATCTGGGACCTACATGTGTACTGCACAGTGGATCTTCGGATTGTTTTTTTGGGTTGGTCCCTGCCCATCAGCTGTTTTCTGTCTATCTGGTCAGCATCAGTGAACGTGTCCCTTCTCAGTTATCTCCCAGGCACAATTAATCCACTACGAGTTAGAGGTGGGAAAAATCTTAACAGCAGTAAGGCAGTTTTAAACCTCAGGCATCCAGATCTACTCAGCCACATAGGTCAGAAAATTCAGTCTTCAGAAAATTCTTGGTGATCCAATAGATAGACAAATTTGGAAAGCTTCCTGGAGACCCAAAGGGTTGGGTTTTTTTGGTTGAGTTGTTTGTTTGTTTTCCTTTTTTATTTTTCTTTTCCTTGGAAACTACAACTTCTCTATATGCCCAGGGAATTGAGGGAGGTATGGAATCAAAAAACGTTCATATGGCAATGTGGTGGCCCGAGACAAGTGATGCTGGTAACCATAATGAAACTTCAGTGTTACATTTATACCTATAGAAATTTGTGTGTGTGCATCTCTGGGAGGTGAGAGGGAAAGAGAGGGAAATGTAAAAATACAATTAATTTCGGTAACCTCCACAGGTATGTCCGCAGTCGACATATATATTCCCAGACAACAAGGAATGTGCTGCAGACTAGAATGATCTATAATTTCCTTTGCCAATGCCCCCAGTCCCACACACCAGCACGTAGCTCCTCACCTTCCACAGAGCTCAGTCAGGCTCTGCTCTCTCTCCTCAGTACACACAGTCTCAAAGACGCTCATTTTCCCCATCACTCCATCCATAATTCTTGCTTTCTGCTTCCCTTGCATGATCACCTACTGTGCTCTCTTTTCTTACCAGCTTCTTTCTCTTCTGTCCCTCTCACAGCCACAGATCCATCTCTAATTTCTCTCACACCTCCCTGTGTCTCTGCTTACATTAGCCAAAATTGCCATTCCTCCTCAGTGATGCAGAAGAAGTGATGTTCCTGTGCATCAGTTCACCTCAGGTAGCTTTTTCTCCCACTTGTCTAAAGCATTCCTAGTTGTGATAGCTCACTTCTGCTACCTTCATTTACTCTTTCTGCACTATTCTGCATGGATGATGGATAAACATGTGAAGTGACCTCCTTGTTCAGCAGGGAAGCCCTCCTCTTCCCTCACCTTCCCACATGAGTATCCCTGACTGTGCTATTCTCCAGGTTAAATTGTAAGCCCATCTGGGCAGGCAGCTTTGCCCCTGGGGCATCCCTGGACTACTAAGGCAGAAGTCTCTGACTACTTGGAAATATCAGCAACAGTATTTTCCTCTACGCTTCTAGACATTGTGCTACCCTTGTGAAAACAGATGCTTACCAAATATATGAAATTAAAGCAGCCTCATGGGAAAGGAAGCCCGGAGCACCCCAGGCAGGGAGCCTCCCTGCTGACACCCAATTTGTGCATTAGAGGGTGATAAGCGGGGAGATGCGATGCGGAGCCGTGCCGGTCTCCTGGTGGTTTTGTTGTTGTCGTCACAACATGGTGGAGAATATCCAGACTTGCCAGTAAGTCAAGGAACAATTTCTTCCTATTATGCCAGCTCGAATACTAAACCGGCTTACAGTCACACATCTGCATGATCCTAACCTTCCCTCATTACAAACACAGTAGGGATTTACTTGCACCACGCTAGCTGCATGGGGCCAATATTTTTATCCAACAAAATCACATATTGTTACCTCCGTATGTACAGTGGAAACAGCATGAGTAATGGAACCTTTAATCCTCATTTTTCAAAATTAGATTATAGTTTTACCTTCACTTTCTCTTAGTTTTTAAAGCTCTCTCAATGCCCAGCACTGAAGATGCTGCTCCACCTCTAATCACATTCTCTGGTGGCTCCAGTCATAGCTGGCTGGAAGGGGCTGCTTATGCAGATCCAGACCACAGGAGACTGCCTGTATCACCTTCAGTCACCTTCGTTGTGTCCCTTGAAGAATTAGTTTAATCGGAGCAGATAAAGTAAATGCCACATAATGTAAAATTAAATTAAAACTTATATGCAACAACAAAGATAGTATTAAGATGTATCCATCATGCCTCCCTATCTCTGCACTTGCAGAAAAACAGAGAGATTTATAAGAGATTTATAAGTTCCTGCCAGTACCAGAGGCTGGCAATATTGAATTAAGCTGCACATATTTTTCAAAAGCTTTTTGAAAGTAGTAGGGTCTGCACAGTGCAGTGTTTTGTACTTCCTGCCATGCTCTGGAGTGAAGCACGTTACGCAGCGTAACACGGCGGATCCCGCTTTAAGGTACAAAGCAAAATTATTGTGTGATCTACTCAGCTGCCTCACACTCCAGTTACATTGTTTTAGCCAGCACATATGTTCAGCAGTGCTGCCATGTAGTATTCTTGAGGATCTCTTAGTAAATTCCATTTAATTATTGTAAAGTAATTATTCTGCAAACTGCAGTCTGCTAGGAAGAACTAGACATCCTTGCATAACCATGAGAGTGACTATTTTTTCGTCCCATGTAACAATGGCTAGGGCACTTTCTCTGACCTGAAAATTGCCACGTTTATCCTGATAGGAACAGAAAATATTGCCGGAAGCTTTGAATACTCTGTGCCAAACTGGTCTTGAATTAAATGTAAATGAAAGTCACCTGATTGAGCCACCTTCACTAACAGGAAGGTTTATATTATCATGCATTAATTATTATTGTTGAAACTGCAAGATGCAGTATGGATCTGCAGCAAATACCTGCAGACACCTTTATGCTACTCACTTTACAAACACTGAATAAAATTATGGTCCTCCCCTATATGTCAAATGATCTCTTTCATTCACATGCATATATATGTGTATATATGTGTAGTATATATGTATGCAGTATCACAGTGTACAGTGTCTCAGTGATTTTACCTTTGTCCTGTTCGTCTCCCAGTAGCCACAGAAGAACACTCCGGTGGGTCAAAAGGCCTTGGGATAGAAGTCAGGTTCTTGCCCTAGATGTGAATTCCTAGCCTCTCTGTCTCATTTCCAACACAAACCAATTAGTCCAGAGACAAACTTCTGCTCTCCAGTGCTGCGTCAAGAAATCAAAACTACCTCCAGGTCAGAATTACTTCTCCATCTGTAAACAGCAGCTTGGGCCTTTGAATGTGCTTGGTGCCCTACACCTCTCTGTCCACTGCATTCAGGGAAAGATGCATCCCTCCCTTCCACTTCCCTAGAAAAATATGCTGACTTCTAACATGTCTAATTTAAAACTGTACCTTGTGTTCAAAGTCTGTGCTAGCATGCCTGTTATTCCTCATGCCTTTGCTCTTCCTAGGCATTTTTAGGTGTTTTAGTGCTGCTTGGTGTCTGCCAGAACCTCCACAGTGGCGGCTGGCCAGGATCCCAACTTGACAGAGACTTTACTCCTTTTTTGCCCCTTTTTATTCTTAACCCCTTGTGCAATTTTCATTCCACTCCCCATATCCCTGCCCTCTTCAACCACCTCCACAGAGCTCAATCCCTCCTGGGACAGGCAGCACAGGGAAGGCAGACCCGCAGGCGGCAAGCGCGTCTTTTCCCTTGCCTACGAGCAAAACTGAACGTCTGGGTCACAGCAAAGCCCCCCAGGGCCTTCCAGCAGCCACGGTCTGCTCTGTGCCCTCAGCCTCCCGAGCAGACTCAGCTATAAAAAGCCTTTTACTCCACGAGTTGATAGGTTTTCACCCAGGTTCACCCGTGGATCACTGCTGTGGGATTTGTAAACTGAGCTCTAATTAACTTAAAAAGCATATTAAAAAAAAAAAAAGAAGGGGAAGTTGGAGGATTTGAACCAGGAAGCCTCATGAAAGCAGATCGCATATTTAATTTGCTCTGTCAGACAATAAGAAGATCAAATGATTTAAACAGTTGATGTGTTGTGAAAACACATCCTGTCGCAGCTGGGATGTGGATGGAGTCCTAATCATTCATTTCCCCTCAGAGTCATTCCCCCTCTCTGTTTGCTGTGACACCATGGGGTTTGGAGTTTAATGTGCTGGTAATTGAAGGGTGCTTCTCTCAATATATTTCGAGTCAGATTTTTCAGAGAAAAAGACCCATTGTGTTTTCGGTATGTGAGATAATGCCATTAATTTCTTGTACCCCAGTTTTGTCCTTTGCCTTGTCTCCTTGGTAAATTATCAGTAAGCTTTGCTTGCAGCTTCAGTTTTTTATTCATATCTTCATAGCTTCAATTTTTTTGCCCATATCCTGGTTTTCTCCCCCTCCTTTTCGCTTTCCTCTTGTTCTTTCTGCTTCTCACCATCTTTTCTTTCCCCTTTGAGTCCAGCATCTCAGGAAGTTCGGTGAGCATGCCCTACTCAGTATTATTCATGCAGGTGTCTTACAGGACTCTTTTAAACATGCTGTGAGGAATTCAGTTCACTCTTGGGCAAAGGTTTCTGAGGAAGGTGACTTTTACTACTCAGATGTACTCTGCAGAATACAGATAAACTTCAGTGCTCCCCTCTAACCCTCTGTCCTCTTCTAGCACTCCCAGCACAGAGAGTTATCTTCATTAACAAGTTCAAACCAGTACATACTTGCAGCATCAGTGGTCAATGAGTGCACGTTTTACTCGGTCTGTGAGATGAGCTAAACGGGCAAGCTACTTTCCCTGGTCAAAAACATCCTCTTTCCTTAATGGAACAGCTTAATTATTCCTTCTTTCTGTTGGTCCTGGGGGACAGATTATTGAAGACAGATGGGCACAGAAGTGTGCATATATTAGCGGGTGAGGCTGGATGCAGCCATTCCGTGGATGGGAGGGCCGACAGCTGCATGGTCGCATCCAGACACCCGGGAAATTGCCTGAGCCTATGGAGCGTGTGTGGAGCGCTGGTGACCCTGCACTGCTCTGATGCCTTCAGCTGGGGGCCCACGGTGGCACATGAGCCTGCACACGAAATCCTGCATGGCCCCAAGGGCTTGGCCACGGCCATCAGTCCTGTGCAGAGGTGCAATCACATAGACACGACTTTTTAAAAAGGTCATCTCTTTGCATCATCCTCATGTTCTCCCTTCCCTGCTGCTTTGTGACAGCCTTTCAAAATTGATGTTATTGCTGTCTCTTTTGCTGCCACTAGTTCCTGTCCTTCCGCAAACTCTCTGAAGTCACTTGTCTGGGAAGTGGCTTTGCCTTCTTGTGAACAGAGAAGCCAGCAAGGCTGCCATCAGAGCCCACATGAGGAGGGGAACCTGGATGCTTGATGCTCAGTTTGTGCAAGTGGAGTTTGGGCTGTGCTGAGTGAAGAAATGTGATACTAATGTTCCATGTTTAAGGACAAATCCAGAATGATGATAACTATATACTGATCCCTGCCATGAACGGCAGGACTTCTGACATTCTGGTCCCAACACTAATATGAAGCCTGTCCTTCAAGGCTGGCAGGTTATTAAGCTGGAGGTTTTAAAGTGTCCAGATGATTTAGGAACAAAAATTCTATTAGCTGTATGGTTTATGTTTCTTGGCCCATTTACCACTATTTAAAATTTGTGGCATTTTGCGAATGACCTTCTTGGATGGTGTCTTACTTGAGCAACAGTGCAACCATCACTTGTGTGCAGGTGAAACAAGGCTTGAGTCACACGAATCACACAAATTCTCCCCAGGCTGTGTTTGTGACTAGAGTCACCCACTGCAAAGTCTCATAACTAACTTCAAACATTCATCAGCCTTGAGTGGGACTCAGCTATCCAGATCTAAGAGCTTGGTTACTTGTGCTGTGGGGTTGCTTCAGCGTATCTCTATAAAAGTGCAGCTCTGCTTTGATAGTGCAAATGATCAGGATGATAAAAGTGCATACGATCAGGATGTTAAGTGCATCCATTGCACTTCAGAGGGGGGCCCAAATTTTTTTTCCAGGCTGCATCTCAGGAGCCCACTGGCTCATCACTGAATGGTGGTGTGTAAGAAATGTGCTTCATGTCATCCTGTGTGACATGACACGATGAATGCTTTATCGGAAAACTCCTTGGGATGGAGGGGCCATGCTCCCTTTTGTCTCAGTGCAACATCTAAAACCAGTTTCCCAAGCTGTAACTAGGATTGTGACAAAAAGCAACCAAAAGAGCAAATGCTCTAACAGTTAGCTCAGACAGTAGCAGTGCTCTCTAGCTAGTGAGCAAAGCCAAATACAGATTGTCAGCCCTCCTTTTTTTTTCCCTTTTTTTTTTTTTATTGAGAGGACCCTGTGATGAGTGGTTTCATTAATCCTCCCACAGAGATAGTTAGAAAACTTTGAAATAAAGTCAGCTGCTGGAAACCCTGTCTGGAGTCTGCGCACCCTAATTTGCATTTTGATTTCTGTGATTTAACTGAAGGCACAGGTTGTCACTGCCAAATATGCCTCGCCTACCGAGGGATATACAAGGTAGAACTGCCCAAAGCAGCCTGACTTATGATGACTGCCACGGCAACACAACCAATGCATCCCTAAACATTTAGTAATAAAAAATCTGTTGTTCTTTAGTCGCCAGGATTTAACAAGCCTAATCCCTAGGAGAGGTGATAAAAATTCATTAATCTAATTAAATACTTCTTATTGCCAAAGTGACTTTGTAGAGGAGCTTTGCTGAAGGATAAGTGCAAAGTAAAATGGAGTCCCAGCAGAGAAACAAACGTTAGACTTCAGCAAGCTGGTACACGCTTCATTAAACTCATAATTATCCTTTGGTTCTAAGTAGCTGATAATATTTAATGAGTATCCAAGATAATTTAAAGAAAATGTTTACTAATGAGGAACAAACAGTGCTATGGAAAACTGATATCTGGGGTACCATAGCCGTGTATCTTACCTGTATCTTGTGTTCTTGCTTTTGTACAAATGATTTAAATGTTCTTTTTAAACTGTTTTAGTACCGGCTCGTGTTGCTGGTTTCATTGAGATCCCCTGTGAACTACAAGGCACCCAAGGGAGAAAAGGATGTGCTGGGGAGAAGGCAGCGCTGCCAGGGATGACAGGGAAAATAAACCCGAGAGGCTTGAGCACAGACTGGGGAGTAAGGATTGGGATCTCTCAGTGATGTCAGGAAGCAGTTTGGCTAGGATGTTCCTAACATTAACTTCTGGGTTCTTAATTGTGAGGGAACCTAGTTTTTGACTCCTTATGGGATGTTTGTGTTGTCAAGGTGAATGCCCTGCAATCTGTGTAGTTTTTATTATTAAATATAATAGAAGAATTATTTGAGTCCTGACAACCTACATATCATCTGTTGGCAAGTGAAGCAGGAATACCAGCCAAGCACTGGCTGATTGCTTTCCTCCAATATTCCCTTACAGGGATTGGTTTCTTCTCCACTAGGGACTTGTGGCTTCCAGATCAGAATACTCTATTGGAGATACAGTGAGCCTTTTCTTTGCCTTGCATCCTGCGAAGATGCAGCTGTGTATCTTCCTAGAACAGAAGAGTTGACCTGTATTTAAAAGATGTCAGGGAAGAAAATTAGCTGTCTTGTGCAGATGCTAAGGTGATGAGAAGTAGAAACTGAGTGGGTGATGAGAAAGGGATTACCACTGGAGAGTGAGCTGAACCCCTATCCACCTCCTGTTCTTTGCTCCTGCTTTGGGCAGCAGCATACATCCCCCCTCACAGACCCAGGAGCCCTGACACAGCTCCCTCTTGCTGGCTGGCTCCCACTCCTGTTTGCAGACGTGCTACTTTGGGAGGCCTGTTTTGTTTGCTCCCCCACAGCAGAGTGCCCAGAGTGAGCTGTAGTGACTCAAATCAGCATTGTCACACCACAGCATTATTTACTTTATATGCAGCAGCCAGTGTAAAAAGAAACAAACTATATTGCCCATGCCTGGCTCGCAGTCTGCCATTTCCCTTGGGATGAGAGCTAGCCTGGTTTGTCACTGATGGATCCATTTCTGGGAGCTGGCACTACTTTTACTAACACTATGTCCCTCCCTGCTCAGTCATTTTTCTGAGGCTGTCCAACTGAAGGGGCAAAACCCTGCCTTCAGATCAGGGTGGTTGTGCCCAGTTTGAACAGGACAAAACTTAATATGTGAGTTTTCGGGTGAATATCAGCTGCTGAGCTCTCTAAAGTCATTGAATGCTTTCCTGCAGTGTGTGGCAAACTCTGATAGCAGCCAACACTTTGAAACCAGATAGCAAACAGCAGGGCAGAAGCAGGCATAAATACAAAATTAATGTAGATATTTCTCACTTTCATCATAGCAGAAAAACAGTCTCTTTTCCAAAATGCCTGCATATAGCCTTGTGTCCTGGTGGCGTATGTTTATTATTGCAGGTATTTTGGTGCTGGAATGAAAGGAAATGGGGGCTGTGTGGATTAGGAGACCACATGAATGCGCCTATTTTATGACTGTGATTATCTTTGTAAGGTGCTTAAATGCTGCAAGTGTAGCATCCTATAAATGGGTGGGCAGATTAGATTAGATCTGCAGTTCTCAGCAAGGGAGTTTATACCTGCTTGGCTCACTTGGAGGCTGAGTTTCTCTTTAAATGCAGTATTGCTGGCTGTTTCTTATGCCCTTTATCAACTGAGTTTCCAACCGGCAGCCTCATAGGGCTTGATGCTGTATCTTTGATCTCAGATAGATTTCAGTATATAAAATCATATTTCACAGCAGCTTTGCAAGCTGTTATGTTAATTCATTGGCTGTCTACTATCCTGGCTGCTATAAACACAATAAATACAGCATAAGGAATATATAAAGTACCACCCATCCATGCACCCAGTCTTGCTCCTGAAGCAAAATTCAGGGCAAACCTTTCATGTGGGGGAAGGGAAGGATTTTCTTCCACATCTGTATGTATCAGATTTTCAATTTTTGTCTGATGGAAGCCTGATGATTTCAGAGGGGTTGAAAAATAGCTGGTGCTTGGTCCATAATGACTGTGTTACTGTTATATCACAGTGCTTCACTGAAGCCGGGACTCTCGTTCAGACAGATTGGTAGAGTGCCTGGACATGTTTTTTTTGTTGAGTGTGTTGGGTTTGTGAGCAGGAATTGGGTAAATTGCTCTTTTGCAATATTTGTAGGCCTTGCAACTGGTCATTGGCTTTAAAGCAGGAAAAGCATCCTTCTGACAGCTGCCTTTCCTATGTTTGACAGCAGCACTGCAGCTGAGTTTCCTGTTTTGCCCCCAGAAGATTCCAAACTAGCAAGTGGTCATCAGCCTACGGAAAAGAAACTGCCTGATCACATTTGGAAAATACAGGCACAGGAATGAGAACAGCTTATGCACCTCCTCTTGGAGGCAGGGAAAGAGTCACAGAATTGTCCCAGCTTTTTACAAGTTGGTTCCTTTCAAATTCCAAAGCACTCTTCCTATTCAGCATCTTACAGCTGAACAGATATGTTGATGTGTTTACAACTGCCGTGAAGGGTAGAGTTAAGTGTAACAGTGATGTGAGCTTCAGAGCTCAGTGTAATATAACGTTACCCTTGTGAAATGCAATTATTTCAGCTCTTGTTTTTAAATGGTTGTTTTTCTCAGTGTGAAAGCTAAATCACGTAATATAACAATGTTATTCATAAAGATACCAGTTTTCTGTTCCCAGCAAATTTGCTTTGATTTTAAAGAGGAAATCAGATGTAAACAAAACTCTTCTTAAAATCTACAAGGACTACATAAAGCAGTAGCCAAAAATGCCTTTCAACAAGCCAGCCCATTCAAGCAAGCCTAAAAGGAGCACCTATTCCTTTTGTTTCACATTAACACATGAGGTGAGGGTTAGCATGGTTTTAGAGCTTTCTGGTACATCTAATTTTCTCTTTGCACCAAAATTGTCATTGGTTTTAGTGAGGAAATATTGTGTAATAGCATTTAAAGTAGATTGTGATTATAGGCTTAAGGCCTTATCCCGACTCTTACTGTTAACTCGAGGTGTTTCAGTGAGGTATTTGAAAAAAAGGTGACTACTGTCCTGTCCTGTTGGAAGCTAAAGTGTGTTGAAGGACTGCTCATGGGTACCTGCTTCCAGAGAGGTGCAGCTCTGCCCCTTGCCTGTCCTGCTGGCACCTGATGGGCTGTCGGGACCTGGAAGGCTTTGTATGGGCTCTGATGCCCACCTCAGCTCACACAGGGAAGCAGCAGTCAAGGTAACTGAAGCAGTGAGTTTGCAGAAATACAGATAAACAGAGAAACAAAAAGCCTTCTGGATTTTTTTCTATGCTGATGTGAAAAAATATAGCAGTTTCAACTCTTTGAGCCCAAAACACTGCACCCAAAATACCCGCAAACTGGAATTTGATTACAGTGATGAAAACATAAGGAGAAAATTGTAGAATATTAACAAAAAAATGAAATTTCAGCTGAGGAATGGACCCCTCTTTTACCTGGTAAATTAACCCTTTAATGTGTTTTTCATTGTTTGGTATATAACTTCTGACTTCCACAATTGAGATTTAATTGTAATACTGCCAAAGTTTCAAAGGTAGCTTTTAAAAACACCCATTGTTTCAGTAGGACAGGCTGAAGGGAAAGACTTTCTCCTCAATAATTTATGAACTGCTTATATTAAGTATCCAGTGTGTGCCAGGTAATTGCACTGAGATACTAGGTTTTCACACTAGGTAAACAAATAACTATAATGGAAACCCAGCTGATTAATGGTCAGCTAAGAGCAACCGTAAGCAGTGGGCTTCAGTTCCAAAACCCAAGAGAGTTTTTGGGGTAGAAAATAGCTGCTGTGTCTTATGAGTAGACAGAAGGTTGCATGGTTTGCTGAGATGGAAACTAGAAGCCTATAAATAGGAAGGCCATAGAAGGGCAGAGGAAAAGATAGTGGATGCTGATGTGTGAGATGTTCTCGCACTGCTCAAAGATTAAAAATTAGTGTGGATGATGGTTTGTGTGTTAAACAGAGTGGGAAAGTTGATCTGACAGCCCTGTCTCTGAAAAGTTTGAGCATGAAGGAAAATGCTCTGGTTATGTCTGCACCATGGGCAAGGGTAACAATGTTCAATATGCTGTGTTCATCCACTTGATATAAAGTCTGTCTGTCTAAAGTCTTTGTGTAACATAAGAACTAGGTATAGGGATTTACAATTTATTTCACTGTCTGGTTTTTCCTCCTCTGTTTTCCTCCAGCCCTTTAAATATCTATCCATTCAAACTTTTATCCCATTGGCTGGGCGCATAAGGAGAGGGCACTGCACTGAAAAACTGACCATGTTCAGGAACCTAAATGCTCTTTTCAGCCCTGCCACCAGCTTGCTGTGCAAGCCTGGGCACATCAGCCTCCCTGCCTGCAGCCTGGCGCCAGCTCTGCTGCTCAGCACCCTGGGATCGGCTGGTGAGCAGCGCTGCATCAGCCCTGGATTTATTCCATCTGTTATTAATGATGACCCCAAAGGGCTGAAAGGAAGCTGCCTCTGCTTCCCTTGTGGGTCAGTGACACACTGGTGAACCCAGTTTGTTTTCCAGCATCAGATGTCTGCGGCCGAAGCCTTGTCCTCTCCCTGGCCATTTGCAGGGCAGGGGGGCTGGAGGGTGTGAGCAGGGAGCCTCCGTCAGTAGATGCTTGTGCACGTGGGACATACACTGTCTGTGGTGCAAGGGCTGCTGCAAGAGAAACTTGAAGGCTTTATAATGCCAGTCATGCATTTCCTATGGAAAGTGTGTTCATGTTGTCTGAAGAATTGAGTAGAACTAACCTGCAGCAGGGATGTATTCATTTCTGCATGTAAGACTTCACAGCTCTTATGTCGTGGGCACAGCCTAGCATTCTCTCAAATTGTTTGTAATTCAGCATTTAAAATGATATGGTGGTGTAAGTTAAGCAATTATCAAGACCTCAATTCCAAGACACAGAGGTGCCAGGTTATAGGTCTCATGAGTTTTATTTACTTTAATTCATGTCAGCTCATTATCAACCTCATCAGGGAGTGCAGACTTAAAAGTAAGCCTGGATCAGTCATTATTCTAGGTACACACATGTGGATTAAGGGTCTTTTCATCTATACAGTTTGGGAAAGCAGAGCAGAAATCTATATTGTTTCACTTTCCATTATTCAAATTTGTAAAATAATTTTTAGATGAGTCGGGGAGGCCATGGAGATCACTAATAACATCTCTTGTATCAGAAGTAATTTGGTTTGTAACTCTCTGTGATCAGATCAAATAATCCTTTTATATCTGACCAAAATTGCTTTGTAGGGTTCATATGCTATTGCTAATAATTATCATCACAGTGTGTCTTTGAACTATTAGGCATTATGTTATACACATTTTTATGATGAGGGTGTTAGAACCAGAGACCTGATGTTTCTTTTTGATGGATTCCCTGAAACACAAGTACTTTTCCTAAAGTATATCCATTATTGGTACCTCTTGCAAACTGCAAGTCAGCCTTCAAGTTCAGAAAGATGTCATGGTAACCCCATAACCCCAGCCTCCTTGTTCTGCTGCAGACATCCACTTGGTTTGACTTAGTCTTACTGACTTCTCTTGATAAGGATAATTACCAACTTTAAAAAACAGATAATCTGGTATTTAATTGACCATTATCTTTTTAATTCTAACACATGTTGTGTCAAAGTAAGAATGCATAATCTCTAAATTACTGTGGGAAGGTGTGAACTTAAGCTTCAGTCCTTTTTTTCTTTGGTAAAACTGTGGGCAAACTTCTTAATATTTGTAAAGTTATGTCTCTGTCTCTAGGGATTTCTTGCTGCATTAAATCTCCCAGCTATGTTTCTCATTTGGGGCATCATTCTGTACAGGTGGAGAAATATGATTCTAGTTTCTTCTAGAAAGCTTCCTTTTATTCAGATTTCAACATAAAACATAGTAACTGTTGGTGTGCTAGTCAAGATTTTGTAATTTATTGGCCTTGTGCTAATGAATACTGAGGTGTAGACTTTTCACTCCCCCTTCCATTCACGTGTTGATCCAAATCCTGTAAAATACAAACCATTTTGTAATTTTAACCACTATATTAATTTCAATGCAAGACTGACATCCCCATATGTGTTTATGAGATGCATCTGTCACTGTGACATTATACCTCGCATATTTTTGATAAAGCTTCTACTGTGGGGTCCCCCCTGGGATTTTGCAGTCCTCTGATAGTGGATGAGCAGACCCTGGAGGCTGAAGCCTGCAGCTGGTCAGACTGCTGAATCCTAGGTGCCAGCCAACAGGATATTTAAGCCTTATGCATGTTATAACAACGAGGGCAAATAAGAGAAGCCAGTATGATGTACTTTAAAAAAAAAGGATTCAAGCTTTTTTTTCCCAGGGCCAGGGAATTGCAGAGTTTGAGGGGCAGCCTGAGCCTGGCTCCTGCCAGCTTTACCTTTGAGTTAAACAGCCAAAGTGTCCTATTTAAAAGCAGATGTAAAAATGAGGCAGGTAGGGAGAGATCATTTCTCAGATAATCTGGAGTCAGGCCATTTAGGCCTTAGCAGATTGTAACTGATATCTTGATTTTCACCAGGAAGAAAATGGGTGGCCAGCACAAAGTAATGAAAGGCTTTATTACCATATGGTACCTTAGAAAGCTCCTTCATTGTACAGTGACAAAGAACTAAAAATTGCTTAATCAGATCAGTCTAAAAAGGAGAAAAAAAGTAAAAAAAGAAATCAAACTTTGCCAAGAGCTTGAAGACAGAAGTAGAAAAAGGCACAGGCTGGTGCATCACAGGAGGTCCCTTCCCTCCCTGGTCCTTTGCTGCACAGAATCTCTGGCTCTGAGGATCCCCCCAAGGGGGTACCTCTCTGTTCTCTGTCTCTGTACTCATCCCAGAGTGCAGATTCTGTCTCTGCTAAGTTGATCACTTCTGAGTTTTATCCTGTTTGCGCAGAAAAATAACAGGGAAGACAAGCAGGGAATAAATGCTCCTGTAAAGGCTGCAGAGTCCTGTTATGTGAGAGAGCCTCAGCATCAGTGTCTGGTGCTTGTTTTCCCTCACTTTTGGTGGAAAAGTATGTCAACGGATGTCAAGGTAAATTCTTCTCTTCTTCTCTTTCTTCCCTTCCCCCATCTCTCCTCGTTCAAGTCTGTCTTTGTGTCATCTCTTCAAAGTACACTACCTGTAAAATATTGATTCACAGCAGGCTGAGCTGCCAGGTTTAGATTTCTTTTTCACTGGCAGCAATAATAAACTACTACAGACAGTGCAGGCTCAGTACCAGCCTCATCATTGCACCACAAGCACATCGGTCTGTCTTATGCGTGACTCAACATAATGAAACAAGGACCCAGAGGTATCTCTGAAGGAAGAGGGAACTGAGAAACAACCACAGGGGACATCAAAGGAGCCTAAGGAGGCTGTAAGCTGAGGATGTAGCAAGTGCTACCTTAAAAAGCAGTAACAGCAGCTCTGTTTATTCAAAATAACTTGTCAGAAAAAACCAATACAATAAAACAACTGGTGCCACTTGAGACTGGAAATCTAGAATAAACACTCTTCTTCCTCTGTTCAGCTTAAAAACAGGAATACCACCCATTCCTAGCTATCTTCATAGTCTTTATGTTGTTGAAAAAAAGTGTCAGGAATGATTACAGGAAGGTGAAAAGACCCTCAATAGCTTATGGCAGTTCTATGAAAATTGTGCCTGGTGGGAACAGTGGATAGACATACGCGGTGTATGAAATGTATTCCAATTTGATCAGAGGCAAGGGTTTCTTGCCTTATGAGCTGTACAAAGAGTAAGGCAGAGGTTTTGGTGTAAACCAGGGTCCCATGCTGGCACTTCCCTCTTTGGTGTGCACTCACTGGAGTACTTGAAGATGCAAGTAATAAAGCCAGGCAAAGGACAGACGTAAAACGTTCTTTCCTGAGGGGAAAAAAGAAGGAGCAAGGTATTGTTTTCCTTACTGTAGTACCCATATATATATTGATTTGTTTATACTTGTATTTTCCTTTAACTGTGACTGTTCTAAACAGTTCTCATGCAGAAGCAAATGGGAAAATGTCATACGATCTCTTCTAGATTTTTCTGCCACTTGCCTCACATCTAAAAATTTGGGGGAAGGGGAAGAAAACAAGCAATGCCAATAAATTGATAGGAACAGTCAATGATTCCAGCTTTGCATTCTTGTTTTCCTGAGGCTTTCAGAAAGCAATGGAGGCTGTCTTGACATGCAGTGTTGAAGCTCTGAATGGCTGTGGCACCCTACAGATTTTACCCTTGGGATCCTACACTTCCAATGGAGCCAGAACGCATATTTGAGCCCAGAAATTACAGTTCTGCAAATTGTCATCTGATCCCTTGAACTTTCAGGGCATGGCCCCTTGGGAACCCCTTCCAGCATGGGACTCAGATAAAACAAGAAGCCATTGCTGCAACGTGGCCAGTAGGTTGGAAATTTGGCTGTGTCCAAGCAGATGTTAATACCTGAGGGTCTTTGAAAAGCACTGAGAGAGGGGCTATTGCCTGGATTTAGATATCCTCACGTGGCTGTGTCCAAGACAGCCACTCCAGCATGAGCTGATGTAGAAGAAGGGGAACTTCCAGGATAGTACATTTAAGCTGCCATCTGAGAGAGGTACCCAAAAATTGTCACATGCACTGACATTCATGTAAAAGCCTGGCTTGGTGTAAAGTACCCAGAAATTACAATCTGTGTACCCAAAATAATGAAGCCAGTTTAAGAATATTGAGATTTTAAAAAGAACACATATAAAGGATTTACCTAGTTTCAAATACTTTGCAATTTTAAGGTGCTCTAAGATAATGTTTCTGGCTTTTTTCCATGATCATGGGCCCTGGAAAGGCAGTTATCCCTAGTGAAGGTGGATTTGCTATGGATGTCTTGCTTCCCTCTGCTACAACTCCCTCGTATCTCTCTCACAGTGTCACTGAGTCATGTTACCACTGCTCCTCCTTGTGTCCCACAGTCCCCTCAGTGCCAGGTCAGCCACCAGCTGCTGGGATTTGTGGCCAGTTTCTGGCTGCAGAGCTGACACTGTGTGTGGCAGCAATTTGTGTCTCTTCTCTTTACCCAGCCACAGATTTTCTCAAAGTCAGAATACCTTGTCTTCACAAAATCTCTCTGCTCTGGCCAATGTGTCACAAGCTGCGAAGAAACAAGGGGTGTGCAAACATCATCCTATGTACTGAGGCTCATACTAAACACAAACCCACTCAGTTCTGGGGTAAATCCTTTTTCCAAGATTCAGGTCTCAATGATAAAAACACAGCCAAGAGATAGAGATGATGCAGTTACAATTTCTGCCTGGCCCTGACTGCTACCTTTATGGATTCGGTGTTCAACAGAAATAATTTAGTGCCAGATTTTGTCACTGCCATTGCTGCTGAGCAGTGCAATAGAGCCACTGCCCTGCCTTCAGGAGCAGGTTTTTCTTGCTGCATCCACATACCATTACTCATGGGTGCAGCTCATCTCAGGAAGGAGAGACTGCTGCTGCAGGAAACCATCCTCAGAGGAGCCAGGGTGCCTCTGTCGCCTTTCCCTGGTCTTAAAATCAGAGCCAAACACAGTTAAAAGGGAGAAGGGGTTTACCTTGGTATTTATTTAAGGATCCTTAAGGTGCACTCTCCGTGCGGGTGGAATGCGCTGAGCAGCACACACCGAAATGCACACACACAATACATCACATATACAGTTATAGGCCTTGGGAATTAGCACATCTATCAAAGATTCCCCAGTGAGAGGCCTGAGTGAACCCTTCATCCAAGGAGCCTTCCCCCTGGATGGGCCTATCTTAGTTTACAGAATGTGCTCTGGAGAGGACCATGGTATCTGGGGCTTTCTGACCCCCTACTGCGAGGCTTCCAGGATGTTTGGTCTCCTGGCTTAACGGAATATTGGGTCTATGCTAGTTATCAGACCTAAGGAGTTAAAAATATGTGGGCTAAAAGCACTAAGAATACATAAAAGCTGTATAAAAAAGAGATAAAAAGGGGTGTATAGAAAGACAAAAAACCATCATGGCATCACCTCCATCAGCAGTGCCGGAGCTGCTTGGCTGGAGTAGGTTCCATCACTGATCTCCCTGCAAGCTGGCCCGTTTGAGTGGTGGTGTAGCAGCATTCCTCACACTGATAGTCCTGCCCCCAGGTCTGCCCGGCCATTGTCACTGCCCCACTGGGAGCAAGGGGCAGGATTGCAGCCTTCTGGGTCAGGACCTCCTTCATGTAGGCATGCAGCAGCAAGGAAGGAATAACACAAACATGCTCATGAAGCCACAGGGGAAAAATAAGACTAGAGACCCTGTGTTTGTAGTTGTCTTATTTTGACAGCATTTTGGGTGAAACCTGGGCTTAGGTGTAGTCCAACACCTGGGTGTCCATTACCTTTTCTAACCGGGTCTCCAGATGAATGGTTGTGTGGAAGTCCATCCCTGGCACAGCAATTTCATCCTGCATGCTCCCAAAGGCACAGACTTAGTGGGGGGTGAACACAATAGATCCCTCCATTGCCCCTCTAATCCTTTCAGTGCTGTGCAGAAGGCTCTCAGCAGATAAAGCATCCGCACCCAGATTTATTTTTCAGCATCATTAAAAAAAATATGAGGATGGCAGTAGCTGTCTTCCAAGGCATGCTGTCCAGTGTGACCTCCTTCTTTATCGTGGGCTATAAGCTTGGGTCTTCATTTTGTGTCCTGTTCAGCAGTGAGCACTCTGCTGTCAGTCAGGAAAGGATGTTGGCAGGGAACAGCACAAGATGGTGCTGCTGACAGTCCTCTGTAAAGCGAAGTGAAGAGCTCAATGCATGCATTTCCCTCTCCTTCACTCTCAGAAACAATTCAATGCCTTGCCACTGGCGGGATTCTGCTGAGACCTTTCTGGGGGTGATGTAAATCACATCAGTGCTCCCAGCCCTCTTCCACTGGAGTAGGTGGGAAAGGGCAACAGAAGTGTTGTTCCCTCCCTTGGGCAGACCAGGTGAGGGTCAAGGAAACAGCAGTTAGCTCCTTCCTCACGTGGCAAGGGAGGTGGTGGAGGATGCAGGAGAGGTGGGATGGGTCCCTGGGTGGGCTCGTAATGTTTACTCTCAGCTCTTGAGGCTGCCCCTAAAGCAAGGATTTCTGTTTCGCCTGTGCCTCAGCCACCACAAAGATCCTTGAGATTCAAGAGAAGTTGGTAAACAACTTAAGATCTGATAGCTCATTTTTAACCCTTTGCCTATGCCCTTCACTTCTCCTCAGTGTGATGCCATGATTTTTTGCCTTTTTTATATGCCCCTTTTTATATACTCTTTTATATAGCTTTTATGTATTCTTAGTGCTTTTAGCCCACATATTTTTAACTCCTTAGGTCTGATAACTAGCATAGATCCAATATTCCGTTAAGCCAGGAGACCAAACATCCTGGAAGCCTCGCAGTAGGGGGTCAGAAAGCCCCAGATACCATGGTCCTCTCCAGAGCACATTCTGTAAACTAAGATAGGCCCATCCAGGGGGAAGGTTCCTCAGATGAAGGGTTCACTCAGGCCTCTCACTGGGGAATCTTTGATAGATGTGCTAATTCCCAAGGCCTATAACTGTATATGTGATGTATTGTGTGTGTGCATTTCGGTGTGTGCTGCTCAGCGCATTCCACCCGCACGGAGAGTGCACCTTAAGGATCCTTAAATAAATACCAAGGTAAACCCCTTCTCCCTTTTAACTGTGTTTGGCTCTGATTTTAAGACCAGGGAAAGGCAACAAGTGCACGTGGGCCCTGCTGAGTGGGAGTGGGGATCTGGTGGATGGGGCGAGAGAGTGGCGTGATTGTGTTGCATCACTCCTGGAGAGGGATAATTGCAGCTCTCAAAGACCAGTGGCACTGAAGATTTGTTACATTTACCTTTTGTCTATATTACCAGATTGCAAGTTGCTCTAGAAGAAAAGGAAAAAAAAAGAAAAATATTTGAGGAACCTTGAAAGTGAAAACAATTGAGTCAGAGCAACATATTTAAAATGGAGATATTCTCTGTTTTATTGCAGGCAATGTCAAAGGCAGTCCCTGCCTGTGTTCCCTCCCTCCCTGACAGGGAACAGCCCTTACTTTTCTCTTCCATCCCTGCTTTCCCATTTCTGGTTTACAACATCAAAGCTTAAAGAGCTGTGGTTCTCCTCCACTAAAAAAACCCCAACGAAACAAAACCAACCAACCAACCAAAACCAAAACCAAACAAACAAAAGCCACAAAATACAGTGAAAGAAAAGGTATGTTCCAGCCTTTTTCTTTGAGGCTGCCTGGCCATTTACTTACAGTCCACTCTTCCTTCCCTGCATTTTTAATAAGGCAGCATAAGCATCTTTGAGATGAGACCAGCTCCCTGGTCTGCACTTCACTGCCTGATACTTGCAGATCTCTTACCACTTTTCTGGCTTGTGTCCATGGGGCAGAAAGCAGGCACAAGCTTCTGGTGAGGATGCTGAGCCTGGGTATAGAGATTCATTGCTCTGACACAGTGAGTGTCAATACACAAAGAAAAGGTAAATGAGCACCTAAAAAGGAGGAATCTTTTTCAAATCTTTTTGTAACCATGGTGGTTTGACCCTGGCTGGACACTAGGTGCCCACCCAAGCTGCTTTGTCACCCCCCTCTGCAGCTGGACAGAGAGAAAAAACATAAGGATGGCGTGTGGGTTGGGGTAAAGACAAGGAGAGATCACTTGTCAATTACCATCATGAGTCAAAACAGACTCAACTTGGGGAAATTGGTTAAATTTATTAACAAACAAATCAAAGTGGTATAACATCAAAATAAAACTACACCTTCCCCACACCCCTGACTTCTTCTCAGGTTCAACTCTACTCTCAAATTTTCTACCTTCTCCCCCTCAGTGGTAATGGAGGCTGTGGTCAGTTCATGACAGGTTTTCTCTGCTGCTCTTTCCTCCTCACTCCACACTCTTTACCTGCTCCAGAAGGGGGTCCCTCTCACAAGAAACAGTCATCCACAGACTTCTTCACTGTGCGTCCTTCCCACTGGCTGTAGTTCTTCACAAACTGTTCTAGTGTAGGTCCTTCAGGAACAGACTGCTCCAACATGGGGTCCCTATGGGGTTACAAGTCCTTCCAGGAGCCTGTTCCAGCATGGACTCCTCTCTCCACAGGTCCAGAGGTCCTGACAGGACCCTGCTCCAGCACAGGCATCCCGCAGGGTCACAGTCTCCTCTGGACATCCACCTGGTCTGGCAAGGGATCCTCTATGGGCTGCAGTGGAAATCTGCTCAATTGAGAATCCCCATGGGCTGCAGGGGCACAGCTACCTCACCATGGTCTGCACCAGGGGCTGCAGGGGAACCTCTGGTCTGGAGCCTGGAGCACCTGCTCCTCCTCTTTGTCCACTGACATTCATGCCTGCAGAGATGTTTCTCACACATACTCTCACTCCTCTCTGGCTGCAGCCACTGTTGCAGAGTAACTCTCCCCCCACTTCTTAAATCTGTCATCCCAGAGGTGCCACCACCATTGCTGACAGGCTTGGACTTGGCCAGCAGTGGGTCTGTCCTGGAGCCAGCTGGCATTGGCTCTATAGGACATGGGGGAAGCTTCTGGGAGCTTCTCACAGAAACCACCCCTGTAGCCCCCCATAACCAAAATCCGGCCATGCAAAACCAATACAGTACTTCTCTTTCTTTCCTTAAGAATTTATGAGTTTGTCCTAGCAATAATAGTGTGCTTGATCTTTCCTCCTTTATTATGGGTTTATAGCAGATACTAAGCCTGTCTGATAAATTTAGACTTGATTCAAGTTCATATTTAAAATCTTTTGTGTTTTCTGTGAAGGCCTCACGACTGCTGTCTTTTAAATCCATTCTTGGTTTTGTGCTATAGACATCAAAATTTTGCTCATGATTTAATTCAGAGCCTCTATTCCTTGTTCTCATCAGTCATTAAAAGCTCAGCCATTCACCAGAGGTTTGTCTTTTGTGATACTTTCTGGTCACAGATTCTTTTTCTCTGAGGAAAGGGTCTCAATGAAAAACTGTGATTTAAGAATTAAGGCGATGGCTCTGTGCAGAAAGCATTGCAGAAAGCTCTTTTGATTTCCTGTTTCCATACAAGGGCCTTTAAGGGATTTTTTTTTGGTGGAAATCCTCTATTTTTGTTGAAATAGAATTGACAACACACTTGGCAATGCTGTCTTGATTATAGGGGAAAGTTAATCTTGATCATTAGAAACAGCATTTTGTCACTTGTGTTGGTGCTGATTTCTGTTTCTCAGGTGGTAATTGTTCCTCATATTCTTTTCTTGCATGGTAGCAAGGAAGAAACAGTATTCAGGCAATTTCTTCACTTATTCTATATCACTTATTCTTTTTCCCCTTTTGTTGACTCCACCACAGTTTTCCCACAGCTGTTTTACAAAGACAAAATAATTTGCAGAGCTGAGATGTATTCTTCCATAAGTGGCATCCTTTCCCAGCCTTTTCCAAAGCACTTCTCCTACTGTTGATGTTACAGATGGATGAAAGCACTGCGCAGTGCGCTCAGGGCTTCATCATCCCCTGTGCAGACCTGGTGCCCATAGTACTAATGCAAAGCTAATAGGCACAGAGAAGTAGCTAAAAACGTGAATGAATGCTAGGGAGGAGCACTTGAGAGGAAGAAAATTAGAAAGTCAAAAGCACAAAATGCCATTTTAGGACAATAACACTGAAGAACTAGAAAGTAGACCCTTACAAATGCATGATATATATAAAAGCCAGTGCAATCACGCCTTAATTTCTGGCTTCCAAAGGGAAGGACACAAGTGCACAGGCTGTTTTGAGTGTTCTTCAAATTGAAGAACTAAGACAATTTGGGTATTATGTTTCCTTTGCCATTTCACCATATTCCCAAGAAGGCAGTCCATTGCTAGGTGTTGACATAGTTTCCTTCAGCTTGTTAACCCTAGCACTGCTCTGTTAAGACTACCCCACAAAATCCATCATATAAAATAGCACAGCAGGACTGCTACTTGCTGAAAATAATTTTGACAGGGCTCTGCTCCCAGATAGTGGGAATACTCAAGGCTTACACCAGGTAGCCAAATTTGGCCACAACATTCATAGGAAAAAGCGTGTCTTTTGAAACTGTACCAAACATTAAACAAAGCAGAAACATTGGTACTGTGCATCTGCAATGCTAAATATTCAGGTGTGAGGATTTTTTACTCGTTATGCAGTTGTAAAACAATGGCAAATAAGCCACTGAAGTCATTCCAAGCTGAGGGAGGGTACATGTCCCTAGAACCTCTCTCCCCCAAAATACCTTCATGGTAAACAAAAGCCACATGTAATAATTAAAACAGTCAAAATCAATCTCTTTAACATTTAATGATTATTCAGAATGTTCTAGGGTATATGCCAGAGGGAGGCAGGGAAGAATAAACCAAGTTTTTACTAGGCCAATGCTTTTTAAAAAATGTTTCTGAATTTAGTGTAATACACTCATCACTTGTCAGGCACAATGCTGGTCACCAGCGTGACTGAGGGACAGGAATAGATTACATTGCTATGTAGTAGGAGCTGTGCTTAGCTATTGTTCTCTGAAACAGCTGTCGGTAAAATCCCCCTGCTGCACAGGGAGATTTCAACAGCTGGAATAACTGACGTTGTCAGAAGGTGTGATGCAGTGACTCTCCTGAATGGAGACAAGTACAGGACATGTGGAAAATGGGGTGGGAGGAATGGGAAATTACTGGGGCAGGGCATTGATTGGCTCTTTTCGTACTCTTCTTGCTACACCCTAATCTTGGTCACTGCCAAAGAAAAGACAGAGAGCCCAAGGGTCCTTTGGTATATATCTGAAGAGCAGCTCTGTTGCTCTTTGTGAAATGTATCTGTCTCATCTACTGAGACATTTAGAGGCTGTAATTTGCAGAGGCTTCCATGCTCAGTTGGTGCACACCTGCCTGATGAAGTTCTTAGTGCTTTTCCTTGGCATGTGGAGTCCGCACTCTTTCTCCCTCCTTCCTGAGGGCAGCACACACCTTGCCCCATATGGAGCTTTGCTAGCACTGCTCACACTCTTCAGTCTGTTTTATATTCCTGCAGTGTAAGACCAAAGGTTTCCACTAAAACAGTAATCCTGAAAAGCTGGAGCCAGGCAGATGAAATACTTTGATACAAAGTGTATGTCTTACTCCTTTGAGCAAAGGCAGATGGAACAGTAAACATTTCAGCACCATCAGTACAGTTTCAGCTAGTGCTGAATATTGACTGCAGAAATCTATCTGACTGCACAACTGCTTTAACAAAGCATCTCACCTTCAGAAGGGAAACTGTCCATTAAACTTGTTGGCTATGCTTCAGCTGGCTCCCAAAGTGAAGCAGATGTTCACTCTACTTTCTCTAGCAATGTTTGCCTGTTTTTGCATACCTGTTAGGTCAGTGCTGGGCAGGGACTGGTGGTTCCCATGTGGTTGGGTTTGCTGGTGGCTGGGAGACACCAGGGGTGGTTTTGTCCAGTTTGGGCACAGTTTGACTGTAAAAAACTGTGGCTGATTTAGGGCCCGACTGAGAAATGTCTGCTGACAGGGTGTGCTGCTCTACATCTGCTTTCCTGGCTCTGGGTCCCACCTCTCATCCTCCAGTATATTTGTATCAGCTCTGTGGGGTTTCCCAGGAAGAGGGAAGAGAGCTGCAAATATTCCTTACTCATTGCAGAGGCCAAAAGGATTGCTGCTGAAGATGGCACTCATTGCCATCACAGTTTAAGCCTTTTGTGCATTGGAGGAGGATTATCAGAAAAGTTACAGTATCCTTCCTAAGAACAAAACTTTGATGATTCTTTGAAAATATCAAGTTCCAATTCAAAGATATTTACTCTGTACTCTCTCTTCCGATCTTAATTACTGCATATGTAACTACGAGATTTAAAAGGTAGTAGCAGGTCTTTAGTGGGTGCCTATGTGTTTCTTTTCCTGAACTTTGCAGCATTTACTCTGTTTTTAAGAATAGTTCTTTTCTACACCATCCTATAGGCTGTGGGCCAGATCTAAAGCTGCCATCAGTGGCCTTGATCAGCTCCCAGCAGTGAGACCCCAGCCCCATGCATTTGCGAGGTGCCTGCAATGAAGAACTGGGTCCTAGGTGTGCATGCCAAGGTTCCCTGAAGAGAGGTCCTGTTTCCATGAGATACAGAGACCAAGACTGCTGTTCGCAATAGAGTGGTCACTGATACTTGACTGAATATTTCGGCAATTGTAATAAAATTGTACCCACAGGAAAGTGATAAATGGGGCTTGATCCTTCCTATGAATCTCCATTGTCCAAGCACAGAAATTCTTATTAGGTGATTTAGCCACAAAGTATTAGATTTCTAAAACTCCTGAGGAATTACCTAAAAGGCATTACCACAAGCTGCAAAACATATAATCCTTTCAGATGGATTGCAATTAAATATTATTTGTCTGGTGCTTTGGAAATGTAAGAGGCAAAACACAGTTCTAAAGTGTTCCTTTTTTAGGGGGACCACCCTGGAGGTGGCAGAGGCTCCAGGCAGGGTGTTCTTCCTGCTCCCATCCAGCACCACTGCTGCCAGCTGCTTCAAGTGGGAGAGGAACAAAGCCATCCATGACTCCAGATGATCCAGAAGAGTGCTTTAGAGTCTCCCACTTCCTTCCTGCAATTTAAGTGTGATGTTCTCCCTTCTGCCTCAGCCACATGTAGTGTGTCTCTGATATACTGATATAAAAACCTTAAACTTTCATGCTATTCACTGTAGATCTTGGAGAAGCCTCAGGAAATGTCCTTAATTTTTTAAAAGGAAATATCTAATAATAATAGCATTCTATCTGTGATTAGGTGAGCGGTGGCAGCATGATAGATTTTTTTAAATGCACTGAAGTAGAGCACTGGCTTGGTGGATCCATGAAGACCATGAAAGTCATCTGATGGAACAGCTCTGGATTGTCCAGACACTTTGTATAAAACAGCCATAGAGGAAACATTTTGCACATTTCTGAGGTTTAAAGAGAATGTGATGCTTGTGGAGCTGATGACTGGTGGCAGCAGTCACAGATTTCACCCCAGTTCACCCTACTTGGCTGTGTCTGGGCCAGTAGGCAGCCTGGTTTGGCAGGAGCAGGTAAGTGATGTTACTCAGCTGGTGCCAAACCCTTCCATTCACCCTATACAGGTTTAGAGGACACTATTAGTTCTAGTGCCATGGGCTGAATGCCCACAGTATTGGAGAACATGAAGTGTGCTCATCAAGTGCACCTCCCATAGAGCAAATCTGCTCTGGGCATGTGCTGTGGTGACAGCCAGAGCTCTGTGAGTGGAGAGCAGCCAGAAGGCTTGCAGTGAAACCACTCTCTGGATCTGAATGGGGAGTTTGATATGGACTCATCCTTCTTTTGCCAAATTGGTGGTGAAGGCATCCTCCCGTCTGTGATGTTTTTCACTCCCCCAGCTCAGTATTCCCTAAGGTCTGGAGGAGCCTTTGTCCTGGAATGCTACTGCAATGGCACAAAGGCTGTGCAGGGCTTGGTGTATCTCTGTCATGTCTTCTGGAAATGTAAATGTCTAAACCCTCACTGATAAAGAGAAGTGGAATTTGTCGTCAGAGCACCAGGGCCTACCAGGAAGGGATTGCTACCAGAAACACTGTAGCAAATGGGATTGGCAAAGGAGACAGGAGGTTCTTCGTTTGAAAGTGTTGCGAATACTTGTGAGTGTTAAAAGAGTCTTTCGTAAGACTGACATACAGCGGATAGAATTAATGCTCCTTCTATTACTCTCTTGATCTTTTGTAACTCCAGATTTCCCCAAATTCACTGTTGCTTGTAAAATTGTAGGCATTACATCAGATATCATCAGTGTGATGCTATTATTTCATTAAAGTCTGGGAGACAGAAACCTGTTTTGAACTGCTTGGGATAAAATAATAATAATTATGATTATAATAATAATAATAATAATGGTAATGATGATAGTAACCACCTGTGATTCTGTACTTCTGTAAATGGAGGGGAAGTGAACGCATTTTGCCCAGAAGTTCACAGTACAATATGGGAACAACTACTTTTAGACTTTGCCTTTCTCAGCAGAGTACACATTTAAAAATTTGAAGTCAGTGGCCTTAGAGAACCTTTATGCACAGCTTGTGAACATTAAGCCCCTTTTACAACATGCTGCTGGCTAGGACAGCATGGCAAGGTCCCACCCCAGTCTCTTGGGAATCGATGGCAGTCGTCTCCTAATGAGAAAGGCACCGAAACTCAGCACCGATGTCACGGTGGAGTCCCCACTGAGAATATGACACCAATGGGGAAAAAAGTTCCTCTTTTGGCAAGGTGTATGAATATAAAGGAACTTATAATTGGATTTCCTTAAAGACTTGTAGAACTAACACTCTTACAACTCTTCACATTGAAAGGAAGTTCTTTTAAATGCTGTTAGTTCTCCAGCCTACATTTTTTAGAAAAGTAAGATGTGCAGCTTCTGAAGAAAGCCAGGAACAATGAAGTGAGCCATATTTGCATTCACGAGTTATTCTGTGGTGGCACATTGTCATCTTTTGTTGAAATATCACAACTTTCAAAAAGAGTCCTTTGAAGCTAAAGAATTATATTTCATCTTGTTTTCTAAAAAGTTACACTGAATACACACTTTGAAATGACAACGTGAGATCTGACTGCCCTTTAGCATAGGTCTGTCACCTAAGGTGCCTGTGTTCAAATCAAGGTCATTGTGTTTTCTGTTAGCTGTGGATGATATTACACATCACTCTGTACCCACGCCACTGGCATCCCAACATTTGGTAAGAAAGTCTACAACATAATCTATTTGGAGGATGAACAAGAGTGAACTAATAAGGGCATTAGATTTAAATACTAATCTCTGCTTTGAGTGGTTTCTCAAGATCAAAGTTGAAACTGATGCAGGGCTATGTGCCATACAGAACTAATGCTCTACAAGACTGAAAAGGTGTTTTAAATGTCTGAGGTATGCAGTGCTGAAAGACTTCTGCTCTCACTAATCAGTGGGATGGCACAGTCCCAAACTTTTAAGACAAAGCAACCATGGCAGAATTGTGAACCAAGTGACACCTCCAGCCTGAAAGAAGTTTCTTTCTTTACACAAATTGAGAACAAATAGCAACAGTTTACAGACAGTCTTAAAATGGGCATTAAGAGTGTATCTGCAGTAGGAAACCACTGCAGCCACGAATGGGCAGTCAAGAATTTGTGTGGGATGGAGATCAGGTTCTCTGAACGACCTGTTTCTCTCTACTGTCTGTAGGTTTTCACCCTGGTGTGCGCTGGTGACTAATGTAGGCATAATCAAAATGTGCTTGAAACTTTCAGTGAAGAAGCCCAGTGAGCTGCTTTGCATATCCTAGATTTTAATGTACTCATTGACTGTCTTGCTGCAGTCTGGTCTTATTAACAGTGGGCTTCTATTCAGGTAGTTACCATTCTGCAGAGGTCTGGAGTCCAGCCCAAAGCCTGCTGCTGACTTATCCTTCATGACCCAGGCAGAAAGCTCAGCTCCTGTGCTGCCAATTCCCTGTTAGCTACAAGGAGAACATGAAATTAGTGGTAAACTTGTGAGGCCTGTTTCAACTGTCTGGGAAAAAATGCTTTTTAGCATTTGAAAATGAGGTATATAGGGGATTTGGTTTTCTTCTTTATTACTTTTGGTCTAAATCCTAAGCCCCTTACACAGGCAAAACCCCAGTCTGGAGTACTTCTGAGAAGAAATAGTGACCAAACCAGCATTTGTTGCAATGACTTCGACAATTCTCTGGTTATGATGCCCAGTGAGCGCACTGCTTTCCAAGAACATGCCCAAGATCTGGCAGAAACATGTCAATTCAGGACTGACTTGCTCATAAAGAGGCATCAATTTTGCTCTAAGTGCTATTCCATTAAGAAGAGCTTCAACTGAAGCTAGGACTTTATGTTAATATGGAGTCTGAGAGCTTAAAAACATAGACTGCTCAGCAATTAGGAAACTGCACATCGATTAGGAGATCTGAATCTGGTGCCTTGCCAGCACTACAGATTTCATATATGACCCTGAATAATCACAGGACCAAATTTGTGAAAGGGTACATTAACCCCAGTCAAAGTTGGCCTCACTTTGCCGTGGCTCATCTAAGCAACAGCTTCTGCTCTATGCAAGACATCTCTGTCTCACAGAAAGAAAGATCCAGCCCACCTGGTTTTCTAGGCAAAGAAAAATAGCTACTTTTTGCTATTGCTGATCATTTTTGTTCTGTACTGAGGGAGCCTGGCCCATTGGGACAAGAATACCTTCCTCAGCCCCCAAGTACCTTATGAGAGGCCCCTTATTTTCTGCTGCTGGATTTATCTAGTCTTCTTCTGCACATGGGTAGAGCATCTGCATTGCAGACTTTTGTGGCAGAAGGGACCACCAGGGTACTAAGCCTTTCACTGCACTAAACCCAAGGGAATCTGGCCCTTCTCTCCCAGCTGGGAACCCTTCATCTCTCTGTGTGTCTGTTTCTTATTTGTACAGTGGAGATAACAAGACTACCACATCCCACAGGGATTTTGAAAACAGAAATCTATTAATATAGTCCTTGGGATTAGCATGAAAGTCTGTGATGATTGGGATCACAGAAATACCCAGATAGATCTCTCAGGGAAACAGCTGGTAAAGGTATTGGGGGGGATTTAATTGCCCTCTGAACAATTAAAATAAGAAAAGGCCATAGTTCCAACTTACTAAGTAAGACTAAAACTGAACTATTGGATTTTACTCTGCTTAGATGAGAAAAACTACAGATTTTGTAATTAGGTAGTAGAATTCTCTGATACATTCAGTTGCTTTTATTATCCAATAGTTTACAAAATAGGAGTAATCTCTGAGACCTCTTGTAATGGGTTTAAATAAACCCAGTGCCAATTAACATGAATGGAAAAGCTTGCACCCGAACAATCTCAAGCTTGGAATGGTTAGCACTGTCATATATGGGGAAATCAGGGCTGAAATACATGCAGCAGAATTTGCTCGAGATTTGAGGAGGAATAGCATAGTCCACTAGTGTTCCTGTCTCTAAAGGTCAGCTGTGGAAACGGATGATCAAAAGAAACTGGCTAGAAATCTTATTGCAGTGGATACTAGAAGTGAACATAATTTCTAAATCAGCAGAACAGAAGGTACAAATATTATGACTTGTGATCACAGCCTGCATTGCTCCATTTCCACTCTCCTAAGCTTTTTTACATCCTACCATGAGTACGAGTCAAGCGACCAGACTTGCTGTGCTGAGACACCCTGAAATCTTGTGGCACCTCTTCTCCCATGGGACAGGGGCAGCTCAGGGCCCTGGGACCTGAGCTCAGTCATTGCACACAGTTTCTCTTGGTAGCAATGTTTCAGGTGAGCAGAGCAGCCCTGGCAATAACTACTTGTGAATTGTGCCAGGAGCCAGCACATGCTGCTGCGGCAGGTAATGCCATGGAGCACAGGCTGCACCAGCTGCTGGGACTCTCTTTGTACACTCTTTGTTTGGGCTTCAAAAAGTGTATTTATTAATGCAATCCAGTTGTTTTGTTTTGTTATTTTTTCTTATCTTTCCATATCCTTTCATTATGAAGCCTATTAACTTGCATTTATTAGAATTTAATTTTGCTTTTGCATAATCAATTTTTGCTATAATACTGGCATTGTGCTGGTATTGAACGAATCTTAATTCCACCACTGCTTATTTTCTTGACCTATGGAGAACTACAGCGTATGGATAGTACTCATTAAACCCTGTCTGCACACAGTTTGCCTTGCTGTTTCTGTCAGTCCTACGCTTAGTGAGAGCATAGGAGAACAGCTGAGAGAGCACAAAGAAGTAGATAGGGACACTTCCAGGCACTGGAAATGAAAGAAAAGCAAGATAGTGGCATGTCCCACGAAGAGGGCTGAGTCCAGGCAGTACATACAGTTGATTAATTGCATATCTGCATGATGCTAGACACTGTGCAGATGTACTGTATCTTTCTCTAAGCCCTCACGGCCAATGCCCCTTAAATCATCCATTCCAGTGGTGTCATCCACTGCACAAGCTGGCACATATAGTTACATAAACATCAGCTGACATTTCACATAAATAGGGTGATCAAAGGCAATACAAGGGGTTTTTTGCCTATGAAATTAGGCAAATCATGATTCCAGAAGACACTCTGTTCTGCTGGCAACTGTTCCCTGAGAGATATTGCCATCTACAAAGTGTGATTCTCCAGGAATACGATGTGGAAGCAGAGGTCCCCAGAGCAGGCTGTGTAATTAAGATCAACCCATTTATCCCAGGCTTTGACCCCCTGTTATGTCTGTGTGTGTGATGACTATTTCTGCGAGACAAGGTGTTCAAGAAGATCACTCCTTGAGGGATGGTGGGGGCCAGCAGCTGGACCTAGTCAGGAATATGGACAGGCTCATGTTTTGTGAGAATGAACTTTAACATGGGGTGGGAAGGCTGAGAAAGCTGCTGTGCCTGGAGGAGGGCTGGATGTGGCTCTGATGAGGGCAGAACAGACACTCTGGACAGTCAGTGATGGCCATGCTTAAACTGGGGTGTTTCCTTAGTGGATGATTGCCCTGGCAGGGCTCTGGCTGTGAGCACCCTGTGCCTGTGCAGCTCTGCAATGATGAGCGTGCCTCATGCCTGAGCAGAAGAGAGTTGCAGCGAGTCACTCCCTTCAAAGCCTTCTGGGGAACCCTTCACACGCATCCTATTTCCTCCAGCCCCCTGACAAAGTGGCAGAAACCGAAATCTGATTTACAGCTTCCATTCACTTGCCTTAATAGACCAGGGTGTGATACGAGCTCGCACGCCTTGCTGCTCATCGCATCTGACAGTCCAGACTTGCACCTCCAGGACTAGGAGGGCCACATCCTGCAGCCACTCTCATTATTTCACTCCAGTTAATAATGTCTGTCTCTGTATGGGAGGCTTTTCTTTTGCATGGAGAAGTTAGGAAACAACTCAAGCCCTGTGATTTTCTCAGATATTACATTCATTATTTTCTCATCAATGTAATAGTCAGATTCTCCCATGATACGACAGGAGCATGAACAGAGATTACAGCTGAACAATCCCCTTTTACAAGAACAGGCCCTTTATCACTGTCTCCTACCCCCTTCTGCAATATTCTGTGGTTTTGACAGAAACTCAGTTTCTGAAATCTTAAAGAACTGTATTAAATACCACTATTGTGATTTCTTTTCACTGAGCATTTGGCTTCCTCTTTCTTATTCTGAAAAGAGAACCCTCAGTTCTGATATAGGATCTGCATAACAGGAACAATAAGGGGAGCAGCAAAGCATGCGAGAGAGCCTTTCACAGTTCTTTTTCTTGTATTTTTCCATCCTCCTCCTCCTCCTCCTGCTTTAGATTCTCCAAGTGTTCTTCTACTTGCCATTGAATAAACAACCCTTGTGACACTTTGGGGTCAATTAAAGTGTTAAAGATGCTACTACAACCTTTCTTAACTTTACTCAGATTTGATTGTATAGATCTAAAGGTAAAATTTCTATTTCAACCTATATGTATTTGAGAGAGCACCAAAATGCATTCTGAAACGGGAAGAAAAAAGGCTGAGATTTTCATGTTAAGAGGCAATTTTGAGAACACTAGGTGAGAAATCTGCCAATCTGCTTTACATATAATGTTATTGTACTTAAAAAAGATGTTACCACACATGTAGCATGACTGGAAGCATGATGCAAAAGAATCATCAAGCAGGTGTGCCTATAATTATTTTGATAATTTTAAATCTTTGAAAATACTCATATATTTATATTTGTTACCTATTCTAATTTGTCTTGTTAATAAGTCTATTTACAACATAGAACTGAAAGTATCTGAAAGAACGAAAAAATTCCCACTCCCATTTCTCCCAGTTTCCACTTACATTTCAAAATCTACACAATCCTCTACTTCAGATCCCAAAGTTGGAGGAGCTAAATTTCCCTTCCAACCTAACACTTTGATTCATTTTTCTTCTGTTTTAAGAAGTAGAAGAAGAGAAAAAAATATTCCATGTTCTTGGTGGAGAGGTACAGAGTGGATATTATCTAAACTTCCAGTGAATCACAGCTGACAGTGTTGCTATTTCTAGGCCAGAGAATCACTCTTTGAACAAAATGCAATTGCTGTGTCTTTTCAACCTGCGCTTCAGCAGAGTGAAACAGCAGGATTCCCATACTGTATAATAACTGTCAGAAACAATTTCTGCTCTGTAAGTGAGGTGAAGCAAAATGTCAAAATATTTGAATACATTTCATTGAGGATATCTTCTTTTAAATTAGTGAAGGCTAGAGGAAGAGAATCCTATTCTCTCGCATAATAAATATGCATGGAACAGTGGGGCCAAGTGAATTCTAATAAAGCTGGGTCCTTGGTCGTTAATGCGTTAGAGAACAACAACAATAAAACACAATAATTATTAGTTAAAGAAATGCCAGCACTGGCCTTTTACCAACAGTCCTGAACATATAAATGGCTATAAATTTAGACTGTCTGAGGATGCTGCGTTAATTACCATATTTTATAAAATGCCTTGGGTAGAGGGGAGCAATCTCAGTCACCGAGGAGGATCCCAGCCTGAGTGTATACATCTCGTTATTAGTACAGCTGCTTTCCTTGGAAATCATTAGCCAAACCATGTTATCTATGCTCCTACCCAGAGAAGAATGCTAAGGAAAGTTTACTAACAAGACCTCATAATTTTATAGGATTTTCCAGCAGGTTATGAAGAAAATGCTTGAGACTTTGCAAACACTTAGAGTTGAGACACTTTCAGTGTAATTATCTTGAATTTGCAAACAATTCTCTTGTGCTCCCACTTACTGCTTGCAAAGAAAGACTGCACAGGTTAACAAGTCTCATGCCCAGTGATAAGCAGCAAGGTGACACATTTGTGCCCAGGAGGATGGGTGAGCAGAGCACCTAATTCACATGCCCCAAGAGCTGCCAGTCATAAAACCCTTTCAAGCAATTTAATACAAGATTCAAGAAAGCTGCAAAGTACCAGAAGACTACCTGTGACATTGAAAGGCGGAGCCTTTATCTGAAATCCCACAACAGTGAAGAAATGACATGGAAGCATCTCAGCAGCTCTAACATCTGGATCACTCTTACACGCCATGGACAAGTTGGCTCCCTGCTTTTCTCAAGTCCCTGCCAATGCGATGCGGAGCACCAAAGCACTAAGGTAATGGATGCATCCAGCACAGTGTTTTGTCCAGCTATAGCCAATTCAGAGTAAGGTAGAAAAAAGCCTGCCAGAAGCCAAACTGTACGGTGAGGAAAGGAAAAATTATCCCCAGCCCCTGCAGGTCACCTGTGGAAACGGAAACATCACACTAATGTTAAGTAAGGGAAAGGTCAGTGAAATATATATTTGTACAGGTATAATTCTAGCAAGAGGAATATGAATGCCCATAAAAAACCTCCCTCTGGTTTCCTGAGTGAGTGTTCTTGCTGACTGTATTGAAATGCTGAAGTGGCTCCATCATTAAGGTGGTGAGCAGAAATAATAAGCACAATTTATAATGACATGGGCACATGAACACACACATACACACACAGAGGTAGGAATTCTCTGTGTCAGAGAAAATAAGACTGGCCCTGAATTGATTTAGGATTCATTAGTTCACAGAGCTCGTTATGCAACATCATGAGACAACAGTTCAGTCCTATTTTTGGTTTACTACTGTAACCCACTAAAGCGTTATTTTTGCTGTTGATGCCAAAATGTTCACATCTGAAAAAGCCCATTTCTAATAAGTTTTTAGATTACTATTTTTTAAAAAATATTGATCTGAGTAGCTAATACTGATGGACTGCTATGTAATACACTGATCTTCCCACAAATTCCTACTCTGCTTGGCATTGTGATCCTTTGCCCATTTAAGACCCTGGAAAAATCTCTCAGGAGGTGATCAGAACAGGTTAATTCAAATTACCATACTGTTTTGTAATGGAAACCAGAAATCCTTCCTGGTAAAAAGTTTGCGCTTACAGAAAAAATGAAAAATATCTAGGTTGCAGGGTTTTCTGCTGAAGCTAATATCAGTCAATAGCCTCGTTGAGAAATGTCGACCAAATTCGTTGCATTCCAAACCTCTACTAGAGAAGGAGATTAAATCTAGTAAATATCTATCTAGACACCCAGTTATCAGAAGGCATTTTGATAGCAGTCCAGTGTGTAATGACAGATTACAGCATATTGACTGTGCTGAACACACTTCCAGTTACACCAGTTCTACCAAAATGCATCACTTTTAGCACAGGGCTATTTGTATCTATCCAATATGTTTCCTCCGTAGGGAAGAAAAAAAAAAGAGAACAGAATTTACACTTGTTGTTTACATTCTTAAGACGCCTGGGTAATTTTATTTTGAAGACAAGTGATAGCAAATAAATAATGTTGTTTTCTCTCAGATAAAAACTTCCTAATTTGTGAGTATTCTGCTTGTTGATGTGATTGCTGGGCTGCATTATTTAAAATAATGTAGCTAGAGATTACAGGTTCCTTTGGTAATACTGAAATAAAATTACAAACCATTTTGCTGGTGTTCAGAGGAAGATAATGGTAGCCCTTGGTAATGTACAGTGGTCTGCCAAAATTGCTGAAAAGAAAGAGAAAATTTTATCTAATCCGCATAAATTGAGTGTGGGGATTATCAGGCTCTCTGAAAAATGCTTGTTTTAGTTCTGGTGTGTGGCAGGTAGCTGTCCAAGATGAAATATGTATCTCTGCTCATCTAACCATAGCATATGCAGGATTGGTCTCAATTGTGTGTTTGCAAGTATGTTGAGTAAATTCAATAATTGTAATTGCCTTGTTTTCCTCATAGTTTCTTTCTGTTACCGCTCAGCCTAATCTCTCTCTTCTTCTTGTGTTTTCTCACCCTGGGGATCAAGGGATTTTCTCTAATATAGTTTAATACCTCCCTCATTATCAATTTTTGATTCTCTTCTCCATCCCATTAAAACTCTGACTAATTGAAACCTCTTCTTATGTAATATTCCTTGCTATGGACTTCTTGTTGACTGTTCTTTTACCAGTTTACACTGTACATATCCTGTAGCTGAGCATGCACCCTGCTCACAGACTGAGTGAAAAAAAGTTGAAAAAAGGTTAATTATATAACTAAATAAATATAAATAAAAAGGTTGTCTTTCAGTGAACTTTTTAACTAGTTTCGGACATGTATACACAAGGGTAACACATTGCTTTTGGAAGAATCAATCTGGCATGTATTCAAATGGCTTAAATTCATTGAATAGTATATTTTTAAGGGTATGAAAGCAGATTCCTTGGTAAGCATTAGGAAGCACACCATTTTCAGTTCAGATGTCAGTATTTTTTGCTGTTACTGTAGCACCAAAACCACGCAGAGTTACCACAAACCTTCTAAAAGCTTAGTATGTTTTTATTTTTGCTTATCTAAAAATATTGATGGGATTCTGTTTGTCTTTTCCAGAAAATGTTCTACCAAGGAGGCAATCAACAATAGGAATATTTGATGAGGTAAATGTTTTGACAAAGTCGTAACCTTTTCTTACTCTTTTAAAAGGAAAAAGTGACACAGACTTGAATGGGAGAGTACAATGCACAGTGAAATAAAGATGACTCTGAACAAACATAAAGGAGAAGGTAGCATAGGACTGGTGTTGTCTTTCATGTGGGTTCCCAGTATCTCATAAACCCCAAGTCCCTCTGAGATGCCAAAGCAAGAACTGATGAATATAACTGACCCTATTGCAATTTAAATTTCCTGGCTGATGTGATATAAAAGGTTTGGATCGAATCTGTTGAAGCAGGATAGCAGGTTTGGATCAACGCTCTTTCATATTACTGTAACAGTTGAGCATTGAAATTCCTGTAAATATTTCTCTTGCAGTTGCCAGTAATTATCTGTGTAAATGGCAACTGAACAGCTTTAAAATAAATTCAAATCATGAAATCACGTGCCATCTCTATGTTTCTCACTCATCATAATCTTTTATCTTTTGTTCTTTCCTACCTCTGTCTGTGTTTCCTTCATCGCTTTTCCTTCAATCTTTACCTAAACATGTTTGGTTTTGAATGCCAGTCGTTCCTCAGGTCTGCGGTCTCTGTAGGGCCTTTCATTTGAGCAACAAATAGAGTGAAACAGATGGAAATGGGACTGGAGCTACTGGATCTATAAATGAATTGTAAAACATGTCATGTTGCTTTGTGGAGGAAGACTGGGATGAATAGCAGTGAGTGGCAAAGTGAAGCCTTTGTTTCAGGGAAAATAATATTTAGCCTGCCTGGGATAGCAAACCCTTTTCAAAACTTGAGCCATAAGAGGGGCCAAAGCTGGGTCAGGTACAAGAGTGATTCTTGTCACTTGTGTAAGTTTTAACTCATCAAGGTGCAAAAGACAGCTGAGGTGAACAGATTCTTTCTTCTTGAGGGTTTTCTCTGTCTGACACAGGTACACAAAGAATCACAGAATCATAGAATAGTTTGGGTTGGAAGGGACCCTAAAGATCATTTGGTTCCAACTCCCTGCCATGGGCAGGGGGACCTTTTACCTGACCAGGTTGCTCAAATCCCTCCCAATCTAAAAATCTGTAAGCTGCACAAACACATATTTCCCTAATTGTGACATATATTTAACTTGAATTAAAAAATTTGCTAATGAAAAATTATCCATAATACATATATTCTGAAAAGCAGAAAAGGTAGGAAGAAATGACAATGAAACAGAACTATCAGGAATGGCAAAAGGCAACTTAGCTATGAAAATAAGAATAAAAATGTCTCTAGAAGCTGAAACTGAATATACAGTAGAGCAGCCCCTGAAGTAAAGTCTCAGACCCTTTCAGAAGGATTTTGTTACAGACATAATTCAGGAAAAACGAATTCATTTGAGGCACTTCCTTAATCATAAGATTCTGTCTTACAGGAGAAACGAGACCTACAAAAATAATTAGGGGCATGGAGTGAATTCATTTACAAGGGGAAAGATAGCTAGTTATCTTTGCTAGGTGATGATTAAGAGTGGGAGAGGGATGCATAATAAGAATTTACAAATATTAGAGGCATAAATATACAAAAAGCAGATTATAAATATGCAGTGAAGTATTTTTAAATCCAAGGACCAATGTTTGGGCTGTAGGTGACTTATTAACTAAGGGAAAAAACACATGATAGAAAGCCTTTTTCTGCGTAGGTTACCGGTTCAAACCTGTCCCTGGCATGACATGACTTTATAAGTTAAAGACTATTTAGAAATCTGCTTGAAATAAATTTACTCCTGTTTCAGGAGAAAATGTCTTCATTACAAAGGCTGAAGGTTGGACCAGCGCTGCTGCTTGTTGACTTAACAGAACAGCAACTGCCACGCACAGCCCCTTCCCAGGGCTGTGAAAGGGAGGTTTGTTGGTGTGGGAAGCAGAGGGAGATTTGCACTAAACCTGTGCACTTGCACCTTTACTTCATCCTGCGGGAGTGTCAGGATCTTATTTGCAATAAAATGTGCAGGTAATTAGTGAAACAGTGATTAGTGAACGTGATTTTATGCACCCAGGTTTCTGCAAAAATTGCACACATTTTAAAGCCTGTGGGAAGGGGTTTGCAGGAACAGATTTGCATTTATTGCGCTCACATATAGAGTTATGGATGTGCAATTTCAAACAGATGAAAAAATTTATTATGTTTCTCTCTAAAATAATCCTAAACCCTAAGCATGACAGGACACTCATGTCCCCACTGACACCTAGACAAGCACTAGGATTTATCAAGTGTCTCTGCTTAAGGACTGATCCATCTGCTGCACTGGCTGATGCCTGCAGGACAAAGAAGCACTACAAGCCAGTACCCTTCTCACTTGCCTCACTAGCCACAAAACAAAATGCCTCCAAATCTGCAAAGTTTTAGCCCATTTTGTTGTGTAATCACAACCAAATTGCATATATACTGTATGACGTATATGGAGAGCCAGAAAAAAAGCTAAAAACCCCCCTCCAATCGTAAACAGCAGCAGCAGGTGATTTGGATGCTTCTAGCAACGTGTGTAAGTGAATCAGAATGCTCTTGCAAAGCAGACCGACAGATACTCCCTGTAGGAGAAGTAAAAGCTGCTTTTTCAGCTACCTCATATTTGACAAGGGCAATCTGCTGTGTACACCTACACTAATCCAGGTGGCATTAAATATCATTCTCAGAAATGCTGTACATAATTTGACTTAGAAGGGGGAGAACAAATAAGTCATTTGCTAAATCTGAGAGAGGTTTGTAGCACTTCCTTTTGCTGCACCAGAACACACATTGCATTAGGACTCCTTCAAGTAGGTATTGTTTAACTGTGAAAGGATATTGAAACTAAGAATTTCAGAGAAAATTGATTTGGTAATAATTAAATACATTCCAAGTAGGAATAAGCTTATCTCTTTTAAGAAATATAGTAATGTATTTAATTTTCCAGTTCTCAGGTTCCTTTACAGACCATAACATGCATGCTCCTTTTAAGCAGAAATCTCTGCTGGTTTGGGTTTTACTGTCTTTAATCAAGTAAACCCATTCCCTGCATCAATTAAGATCTGAAGAATTAGCACTTAGTGTCATAAAAGTATGTATTCTAATTTCATTTACAGTGCACAAATTGATGACATAAGGCAATCTGTACCTCTCATCTTCTGCCCCTTTCTCGCTCCCTCCATCCTCCCATCTGAGTAATGTGGTTCAGAGCAGGAAAGGTCAGGATTTCAATACCTATGCGAATGAAGGTTTCTTTTTAGTGTGATACAAGGTCTCCTTTTCTCATGATTGGAAAATTCAGAATAGATTTTTTTCATGACTTGCCCTTGACCATAGCTAGCTCTTCTCAGTGTAAAATAGGATCTACCCATGTTTGAATTATCTTTATTATTGATAATGAAGGGTTTTTAGAGGGAAGATGGATGAATACCAGAATCCTTGACTGCAAGTGGTGCTCTGAGAAGAGATTTTTCTGGAATTTCCCCTAACATGTCAAAGACCTTTTTTTTTGTTTGAGTTTTGGGAGTTTTCTTAACCTTTTTTTAATCTCTCCACAGAGTTCAGTATATGGAGTTCAGAGAATGGGGAGATGTTGTCCTCTGTCCTCCCTGTAAGTGAATGCCTGTATCTACTGTCCATGTGGGTTGAAATGAAGCTGCTATGTACTTCTTTTTCAGATCAGTCAAATTTTGGTTTGGAGGCTCTCTTTTGTTGCCAGATGCAGTCCTAATATTTATCTTACTATCTGCTTTTCCCTTGCAAAGGTGGCAGCAAACATACATGGGTGGTATAAATTGACAAACCAGCCCTGACTTGGAAAGGAAATTGCTTTACACCAGCTGAAGATTTACTGAAGAGCAACCTCTCCGCTGGTTTGGGGGAGGCTGGATGGCTGGTAACAACCAGAAAAAGGAATGTCACTACTTGTTTTGCTCTCCATTTTATCAGGGTAATAATGCTTGTACTGTTCAAGGCTTCTCTTTCAGTCCTTTTCTGTCAATACATTTCAAACCCAGCATCTAGTGGTACAAGCCAATTAAATCCCAAATTCACTTGTCAGAGCATTCCCTCTATGTGTCTGCCATATTCCAGAGCCAAGTTCTTCAGTTTCTTGGGTTTAGTCCAAGAGGAAACATTAACAATAAATAACGATGAAGATCTGTATGCTGGGAATTAAAACAATATCTATTAAAGGCACTCCACAGAAATGAACTTGAAATGCACGATGTGAAAATTAAATAAAACTTGTAAGAATATTAAAGCTCCAAAGAAATAAATGGGATGATTGCTGAGAAAAACTGAAAATGAGGTGCCCAGTGTTTTAAAACTGTTTGGATTTTTGGCAGCTTGCACCGTAAGTAAATGCTTTGAATCAGAAAAATTCCAAACAACTTTCAATTGCCCTTAAGCATATTTTGGACTCAGTTCTCAGTGTGGACAAATGTCACGGAGGAGAAGAAATCTGGCTCAAAACTATGAAGTATGAGTATTGAAAAAAACTTAAATATGCACAATGTGTGACTTTCTACTATATTTTTAACAACATTTCAAGGTTGGATACATAATTCATGGCATTTTGGATATCTTGAGAGAAAGTACAGTGTTGTAAAATTTCTGGATCAGCATCTCTTGGCTTGAGAACAGACCCATACCTCTGAAACTCTTTCATTTCCCTTAAAACTGTTCTGAATTTAAAAATTTTGATGCTATGATCCAAAGACCACTGAAATAAAATTTAAATTCTCCTCATTCCAAAATGTGCTCTGAATCTGCCTGCATTGTGTAAGGGAAGGGATTCATCCTTTATGTGGAATGGGTTTTAGAAATACAAGGCAACAAAGCAGCGTGCACTTCAGTAATTTCTTCCTTAAGAACGCAGCAATCGTCTCCTCGTGGAAGAGACCACATTATCTCAGAGAGTTTATTTGTTGTTGTTGGCTTTTTCATCACAGCAGCAGCCACAACAAAACATGGGATGGCAGGTACTATGACTGGTGAACACCTTGGTTCAGCACCTCACTGAGCCGTGTTTTTAAGGTGATGTTTGGACAACTTTGTCCCAAAGCCACAGGTGGCTCCCATGCTGAACTTGCATGTGGCTGGTGTGGTGTTCATGGTGCTCATCCCCCTGTCTGAGACTCCTTCTTGAAGCATCTAGAAGGAAATAAACCTCAGTGCTTGCAAACATCTGTGGGATTTTTTTTTCCCGTGGGTGTTTTGAGTCCATTCCTTTTTTGCTGTTGAAAATAAAAACTGAGTTGTATAATTGTACACAGCTCCCAGTCCCTGCAGTGCTGAGGTCAACCCAAGCTAAAACATGAGTTGCGTCTCCAGGCTCACCCTGCAAACAATCATCCTAAAGCCGACCGAAAACGGAGCCCAGTGCAAACACTTGAGTTGCAGTCCCTTTCATCCGCTCTGAAAGGCTTTTGGCGCGATGTCAGATGGCACCTCCCGGCCCCGCCAGTGCCTGGCAGCTCTGCCGTCACGCAGGGGCTGTCCGGCTCACCAGGGCACTTCACCCTCTCCCCCTGCAGCCTCTGAAGGTGGGAGGCACCTGCTGCCCCCCTCCCCACAGGGGCCGCTGGGGTTGCTCTTCAACACGGTCTGCTCGACAGTTGTCTCTCGACTGGAGACATTCAGGGAGGTCCTTCAGCGCGAGACCCAGCCATGGGATAAAAGCCACACGTTAAATAATAGCTGTTATTCTCAATCCTCTACACACAGACTTTAAGGCAGGAAAGAAAAGAAGAAAGGGAGAGCGAGTGCTGTGAAAATAAGTAGTGTTCTGTGTGCTTTAGACTTTGACAAAAAAATGCTGCTCGAAATGAAAATAAAGAGCAGGTAATGTCCTCACCACCAGGAATGAAATATTCCTTTAATAACTGTTTTCCTCAAGTAATCTTAGAGCAACTTCAGAGCCTTGTGGTCTTGGTGTTTTACATAGATTTTTGGTGGACTAAGATGGAACAGGATCAGCGAAGACCCAAAGCCTGTTCTTTCCTTCACATAATCCCAGAATCAAATCAGGATCTCAAGGGACTTCAGTCACCATGTTCCTCCCCTGGTTCTCCCTGTCCTCCCCAACAGAACAATTTACAGCTGGGTAATGTTATAAACATCTGGCCAGAGGTTTTTAAATCCAGACCTTGAGGGCAACCGAACCTCCTGGATCTAGGGGTCCTTGCAATTTGCCTTATTTCCTTCTGGTACTGTGATGATAATTAGCTGCAACACCCTCCAGGGCGCAGTTCTGCATGCTGTCCCCTTTCAAAGGAGGTCACCAAGAGAACAAGCTTGTCTGGGGCAAGAAGGAGATCACCCATACCAAGCTGGCTTGCTTGAGTACCTCCTAAATAACCCTCTCCCATAAGTACTACTAGCGCTAGGGAGTGCCAAATTAAGAGCAATGTGAAACCTTTGCAAATGGTGACTAAATGATGGAGACAATAACAGTGTAAATAACTTGGTAATTTAAATAGCTGGTTTATAAATAAACCAGAGTCAATATATATTCCTGCTGGTCTCTAAAGAAATTAGACCAGTAAATTCCTGTGAATCACAATAAGGAACATATTTTGTGCATTTAAAATAAATCTCCAAGCTGCATGATTAAGTACTTTTAATTATTGTAGAGTGGTACAGGCAGCAGCTTTATATATTATATCTCTCCAATCAATAACAAAAGAAGTGCTTTGCAGGAACTGATGCTGTAGTTTTGCAAGAAAATTAGTTGTACTTCAAAAGAAAAAGTCAATGATAACTTTAGTTTGTCCTTGCTAGTCATTTTATTTGACACGTATTTTAAAATTCAGTTGGCTATTTCATGAAGAATTACAGTGCTTAAAAGAATGCAGTGTACCTTAAACTGGGAAAAAGTTCAGTGGCTTTTTGCATTTTAGTTGTAGATGATGTGGGAAAAAACAATGGAGAAACACTTTTCTTTGACTTTATAAGCAACATGTATGAATGCAGAGATAATTTCTCTAAACTTTCTTTTATTTAAAAAAGTATGAAAGAAACTCTGAAAGGTGGGCACTTAAGAATGGTATTTTATTTTAAAAGAAACGAAAAAATGCTCACAGTAGGCAAAATCCCCAAATGAAGTCTGTAGCCCGTTGCATTCAGCGGGTAGCCTGGATTGTTAGCATAATAGTAAAACTCCAACAGTGACACTTGAAGCAAAACTTTATGCATTTTTAAAGACAGCTAAAAAAAACCCACCCTCAATTTGATTCTTGCATTCTTGTTTTCAAATATGCCACTGGAAAAATAAGCCAATATACAGTCCTAGCAACCAATGTCAGCAGCCTGGACTTATCTCTGAACAGCTTTGTGCAGCATGAACACTTGAGAGATACTGGTCCCATTCAAGGTCACTGTAGACCTTTTTCTCAGAAAACCCACCTTGCTTATGGGTGGCTTCATGTTTAGATAACCACATCTGTCCTTCTGTGGCTCTTCAGGATCATTCTTTTGCCTTGCTGTCATTCCTAAAACAAGTCTTTTACTCCTTCTTACCTGAGCAAGGAGTGATCACGCTATCAGAAAGGAATAGCATCCTCCGAAAATGCCTTAGTGGCACCCAGCTAGTGTCACTGCTGACCACACTCAGAGGAACTGGACATCTTGGGGCTGCTAGCAGAGCTTGACCCAGACGTGTGGTGGGAGAGAGACTCATCTCCAGACCTGGAGCTACTGTGCTAAACTGCATTAGCTTTCCTTCTCTTGGCAATACAGGTTTTTTGCTCAGAAGAGAGTCCTGCTTACTGCCAGTAGCAGAGCCCGCAGCCAGAAGCGCTTGCTTTGCCTTTGATATTGGCAGGTATTTTGCCCAGGAAACAGCCACTATTAGCTATTCATTGTGTCATTTCACACCTCAGGTCTTTCTCAAGCTCCAGCTGTGTTGTGGATTACTCCAAACATATTGGAAATGGGCATCAGCTCAAGATGGCTTCAAAGACGTTTTCTCCATTTAGCCATCATAGAATATTTCGGCACCTACTTTCTCATCTTTGTCATGTTTAGCACATCTGGCAGAGTGGTTGCACTCATAACAGCTGATATTTCAATGGCACCCCTGCACAAGGGCATCCAGCGAACTTTGCAGAGAGTGTCCAGCTGCCCCCAGGGCAGCAGTTATCAGTGGTTCCTCAACTGCACGAGGCAACATCCAGCCTGTGCTGCAGGAAAGCTGAGGATGGGCAGAATGAAACACAAAATTTTATATTGACTCCAGGGCTAACATCATACCGGAAAGATGTGATAATTTTAATGACTGCAGCCATTCAGGAAAAAGTCTCTCCATCAGATCTCATTCTAGTGTGGCATTTTCTCAACACTGCCCTGAACAGCAAACAGCAGTAAGGAGGTGTCCTCTTCCCAGCCTCTCTGTCTCAGCTCTGCTCCTGCTGTCCCTGTTCTCCCACAGCGCTCTGCATGCCCTCACACACTCCTCCCAGGGATGGAAGAGGGGTCTCCCAAATAAAAAGAGTAGTAGTTGGCCCAAAATATTCAGATACTTGCTCTGAATTTCACCTGTATGTATACTAAAATGCCCTGCCCACATAGCTCTGCCAGTCAGAGGGGTGGGATTTCTCAACAGAGGGACAACAGCAAAGTGGCACTTTCCCCAAGAACAGCTTAAATTTTGTCTGTGGGAGGGAAGGGCATTGATTTCAGAAGACATATCAGAATGTCCACAGGAGTGCCTTCCCAGCCCAGTGTATCAATCCTCACTGTCTGATAGAGACAGATGCACTGCTTCAAAGTGAAAGAGAATTATGTCCCGAGCAGTGGTGCTTGCTGCAGCTCTCTCCCTTTGCCCACACACCCCGCCAGCCAAACTGCTCACAGAATGACTCTGGTTGACAAGAGTCACTGTGATCACAGTCCAAGGTGACAGATTCACCCTTTGCAGGAAGTCATGGGTTAAAGTACGATTGACCTTCAAAACCCACCAGCACAGGCAGTGCTATGCTGAAGTGAAATGAAAGACTAATTTATGAATGGGGCAACTCATCATCAGCATTTTAATGAATAAACGATGTGCCCATTCATTATTTTTCCATTTCCAAGTGTTAATAAACAGGCCGGTGATAATTAACTGAAATTCTACCTTTATAGAAAAGTGGCACTTCATAAATATCAAATCGTGCTATTATCGTACATATCTGCTGGATTTCCATGAATATATAAATTCGGCAATTACCTCTGGAACTGTTTGCTAAAACGTAAGAGCAGGTTAGCGAAGAAGAGGAAAGTCATACAGCAATTAAAATTTGAGAAACAAACAAAACATCCTCCTGATTCAAGAATTCAATGACAGTAAACAGGGCAATGCAATCAGGAAGGAAAGCCCTGTCCTAATCAACAGAGGTGATTTTTCACATAGCTTGAGATGTGGCTGAGCGAGCAGTGGGGGAAACTGCCTGCAATCAGCTGAGTGAGGCTTTAAGGCACTGAGCATCTGAAATTCCTACTCAAGGAAGCAGAACCTGGAGTTGCACAATTATATCAGAAGGGCAACTTCCTTTTAGAGAACAAACAGAAGCCCCCAAATTTTTGAGCCTTCCCAAAAATTACCCTGAAAAAAAAAATTTAAAAACGAACTGACCTTTACCAGGACTAGGCTCTGCACACTGCTGGCAGAGGTGGGAGCTGCATCTCCCATCTCAATGAGATGCTAATTCCCATACTCTCTTTCTGCAGAGTGACACCAGGTCCCACTGGAGCAGGAGGCTCTGGGAGCAGAGTGGAAGCGAGGAATGGGACCCTCAGGCTGCAGCACTGGCTTGGTTTGGCTGAGCCCAGTGCAGCAGAGTCACTGGCCAGCTGGTTGGGTCTGAGACCCTACACCCTGGTCCTGGGTTTGGTGATTCAGCATCTCCATCGTCGAGTGGGGTGGTGGGGGACACATACAAAAGTAGTGACTAGTGGCTAGTGACAACAGGGCAGACAGGTGACATAGGCATATTGGACTAGAGGGTTAGGGCTAGAACTTAATGTTTGTTGCTCCTTCTTATTGCAAAGAGGTGTTGTGCTCTCCCCAGGGACAATGCTCCTTCAGCGAGTGGAAAAACCTGGACATTCCCGCTCCCACATGAGGGAGGGTATCCAAGGAAAAGCACTGAGACAGGAAAGGTGGGAAGGGGCTCACATTGCTATTTCAGCTGCAAACCCAAGCTCTGGCTCTGGGGTGCCCTGTGGCGAGCACAGTGACCCCCTCGTGCTCTGTATCTACAAGCACAACCCGAGCAGGGCAGTGCTGTGGTCAGACCATGGCTGCGGAACACTCGCCTGTGTGCAGCAGTTATCCCCCAGCCTGGACGAGGAGGAGATTATCTTGCCCACAGCAGGTGACAGTGTTGATTCATGGCTCAGCCAGCCCTGGTTACTTAGCTATGCAGCTGCCATCCCCCAGCTTCCCACATCTCCATACAGTTCCTGAAGCCAAGACTACTCCAGCAAGGGAATGTACTGGGCCTAGAAGGGCAACTTCCTTTGATGAGGACCTTTCAAACCTCTTTGACCTGACCTCACTGACAAAAGAGCCCTTCAAAGAAGATGAACTGTTTCATGTGGCAGCAATTTCTCATGTCAATCAAAAAGATTTTTTTCTTACAGCAACAACTCTCTGTCCTTTCCCCACAAAATTATTCATTTTAATACAGCTATCCTCCTCTCTGCAGTGAACACCCTTGGGTAGCATCTTCCAGTGTCTCACAGAAATACTCTTCAATTGGAATTTTCGTATTTTCTTTTCTTTCAAAAGGGGGGGAAGGGAATGAAGTGAACTTTCTTTGATTAAGATTCTTCTTTGCATTTTTAAAACACATATCTTCTAAAAAGCAAATTTCTGCATAAGATCTGGTGGTCTTCTCAATATCTTTTAAGAAATAGATGCTCAACTTCCTTCCTTTTCTTTTTTTTTAATGATAGAATATTTGACCTGTTGGCCTCAAAATTTTAACTCGATTTTCTCCCTTAAAATATTGCTGCAGCAGTGTTTGAACTTCTATGACATTGGGAGATACAAGTCAAACAAATATTTCTGATGCTGAAGTAACTATTAAACTTCAATGTGGATCCATAACCTTGAACCATATTTTTGCCAGGAAGGAAGTATTACAGATCCACAATCCAGAGGATGACATAAAATCTTCTTGAAATGGCCTACAATAGATTTTAACCCATACAATTGTACTGCATGGAAAGTCCATTCTCTCGCATTCATCCCAGGCTCAAAGGGAGCCTCAGCCTCCTCTGTGACTCTGGTAACCTCTACATCTTTGGGAAGGAGAGGTTTCCTTCCCAGTGTTATAAAGCATCTGTCCTGGTGCTTGAGCAGGAAATAAAAAAGAAATGATCTAGCAAATTAGTTTAGAAGAAAAGCCTTTATCTGTTTAGAGGTTTGGAAGATCTCAAGAGCTTCAGCAGAGATGGATGGATGGTCAGGGAGTCAATGAGGTGGTCAAATACGCAGGCATGATTTAGTCATACTGTCACTCCTGGCAGTTCCACGCTCTGCCATATGGCTGTCATTACCCTGAATGTGTGACATGTGTGCATGTTGAACTTGTTCATAAACACAACTCCAATCAGTGCCTGCAGTTAGGACCATATAACCATTTTCACTTTCTCACCCACCTCTGATTTGTTACTCTTTACCTCCTCCTTTGCAACTGCCAGCATTTTCTCAGTTCTGTAATTATTTACTTATCTATTAATTTGGAAAGGTGGTTGGCTTAGGCAATTTTTAAACTTTAAAAACCCTAACACTTTTTAAAATGAGACCAAACTTGTCAAAACAAACATAAACTGGACATTTTTGAGAAAGAGGATGTGTAGAAGAGCAAAATGGGCTTCCTGTCAGCTGGTGGAAATTAGCTGTGATTTGAAAAAAATGGTAAGGGTTTTTATAAAATGTCCTGGTTTTGTCATGTTCTCTGCATTTAATAGTGTGCTGTGATCACAGCCTAGTGGTTCTGTGGGAATGCCTAGTGTAGGAGTATATAAATCACACTTTGCTTTTATCAATGGCTATTGGAGTTGTATGGAAATCTTTCCGATAAGCTGCCAGAAAGATGCTTGTCACTGCTAGTGTCCAAGTTTTATCCATACAACTCAGGAAATTTATCCGTATAGCTCAGGAAATTTTACATTAAATGAGACAGAAAGTTTGATCCCGGGTTGTACCTCCTGGTGCTAACAGATCCATGTATGTGGCACACTAGATCTATTCCAGTCATTTTAAAGAAATAAAAAAATATCCATAGGCATTCTCTTAGAATATTATTAATGAAGAAAATTTAAAGGTCCAAAAGCAGGGAAAAAGCATAAAAGTGGCAGATGAATGTTAATTCTAGTCTCTGAATTAGACTTTTAATTATGCCATCAAGCAGTCCTGTGGAGAATCCTGGGTCGCTGTGAATGCTGAAACCTCTTGATTACCCCTCGTGTCATATCTGCCCCAGTTATCCCCAGACACCCTGGGATGAAAGAGTGGGAGCCTCATGACTCCACAAGTCACAGTTAAAATGAGGAATATGGCTATGAGCCAAAGCTCAGACTGAGCTATACATGCAGCTGCAGTTTTTTTTGAGGGCAGCATTACTTTTTCCATGGCATACCAATGGCTGAGGAAAACTGAGGCTGTTTTAGTTGTTGGTCTCTATTTACGCGGATTTTATGTTATGCCAAAATGTACCTAACCTGAATATCTCTTTAAAAGAAAAATGAGCTTTTGAAAGAGGCTGTAACTGAGACTTTTGATCAGAGCTGTTTGTTGTAGCTCTCATTTGGAAAAGTAGATACAGGACAGGAATTCTGATAAAGTTTCCCTGGTTTGCAAGGAAAAAAAACAGACTTAAACCTCTACTTCCTAAGACTCCATCCCTCATTTTATCCCATTCCATTCCTCATAACTTCTTTAATCCACTGATGATTGATGTAAACAAGTTTTACAGGCTGTAGCTCTCAGATATGTGATTTTATCAGAAACTGTGAAAAGCAGCATCTGCAAAAGGAAGAAGGATCCAAGGCAATGCGTGCTGGAGATTTCCTCAGGGAGGAGCTCAGTGGCAGGAGCTGGAGCTCAGCAGTTATCTGCAGGGTTTGGTTGCCAGCTGGCCAAGCAGGAGGTGCTCACTGGCCAGACAGCCGGCACCCCCATCCCTTGGGATAGGCCAGGGCACACGCTGTCACTTGGGCAGCATGGGGGATGGCAGAGAGGTGACAGTGCTGGGGGACGACAAGGGGATGGAGGGAGGATGCTGTGGGAGGCCATCGAGGCTATAGGGAATGTAGTGAGGATTTGGGATGGTTGGTGGGGAGGAGGAGTGGAACAGGAATATAGGACACAGTTTCATAGTAAACTAGGCTTCATTAACGATGCAGCTCTCAGAACTGCTTGTTTTCTAACTTGCAAAGAGTCTGTCAAGTGCTGCCTTTTTTTCTCTCTTAGACTTTTCTCCTCATTACTGTGTTCTTTTCTTTATTGCCATCCCATGCTGTGACTTTGATTCTCTGCTCTGAGTCACAACATATCCACTGCTGCTTTATATTTTGAAATGTCTTCACATCAGCATTAATATAAGAATGCATTTTGGCATAATAATTGTATCCCGTTATTGACCACATAATCAATAGTGTAGAGTTGGTAGAACCTTTGCTGCCATTTAAATCAAATCATTAACCAAAGCAATAAGAACCTAAATGTATAGATCTGTAAATGGTCCTAACAGTTGCTTTATATTAAAGGGAAAAAAGGAACTCAAGTTTGGGGTTTTTTTTTCCTCCCAGTCCTATATAAAGCTGCCAAATAAAATGATTTCATCCTTTTGTTCGTCTCTTGAGCAACACAGGATTAGGCACAAATTACCACAAGTGTCAGGCTGGGCTCCCAGAAAGAGACGGGCAGCAGTGGAGGGGACTGCAGGCTGTGTCACGCCTGGATTGCACTGGCAGAGTGATCCAGGAGTCACAGTCACACATTACACCCCACGGATGAGCCTGGCACTTGCTCTCAAAGCTAAAATCAAGTTGTCACAGGCTGTGTCCGTGCTGCTAAATTACACAGGGCTAGGGAGCAAGCCTGACTGCTGGCCGTCCGGGCTGCTTAGTGATTAGCTGTGAGCTCACACATCGGAGTGGTCTTGAGACGTGCCGACTTCTCTCCCTCAGGGAGCACCGGGATGCAGCTGGAGCAGTCAGCGAGGGCACACCAGGTTTTGCTGCCTCTGTCCTGCAGGCATCCAGGATGCTCTCTTCAACGCCTCATCCCATGCGGTTGCAGCACAGTGCCTGGGGGTTCCTGCTAGGAAAACATCACCCTCATGGTCTGCAACCCATTCAGCAGCCAAATACAGCAATGACAAAGCCAGAACATCACATTTATATCCCAGGCCTGTGGAAGCATCCTGCATGGCCCAGGGGAGAGCCAGAGCCTAGTGATATGCAGCTGGTAAGGCTGTGCCTGTCTGAGCCAGAGAGCCAGAGAACAGGTCCTCCATTTAATTTAGCAGTACAGATATGTCTGCTGTGACAAGGAGCGCAAACATCTCAGGTGGAGGTACTTCTGCTAGGGCTGGTGTGAGGTGATGCACTGAGCCCTCTCATCCCATTTGCAAAGGTGTGTTTTTAGGCCAGAGCAGCCTTTCAGTATGGAATGTTGATGTCTTAAGTTTTAGACATTGTTAATTTTCAGCATTATGGACACTTAAGACCCTTTATAGACACTTACACCAGGCATCTAGGAACTGAGGAGCCTCAACTCACAGGTTACTTTTGAAATTTCTGGTCTGAATCTGTGGCTCACCAAATTGCAGAATGGCTTGGGTTTGAAGGGACCTTAAAGTTCATCTCATTCCAACTCCTGCCACTGTGGGCAGGGGTGCCACCCACTGGACCTGGTTGCTCAAAAGCCCATTCACCCTGGCCTTGACCCCTTCCAGGGCTGGGACACTTACAACTCATCTGGACAACCTTTTCAAGTGCCTCACTGGAAGAATTTCTTTACATAGTTTAATCTAAAACTCTGCTCTTTTGGTTTAACTGTTCCCTGTTGCCTTATCACTATCTGCCCATGTAAAAAGTCACTCTCTCTTTTTTATAAGCTCCCTTTAAGTACTGTAATGCCTCAATGAGGTCTCCTCAGTCTTCTGTTCTCTATCTATACGATACATCATCATGATACATAAGAATATCTCCCTGCTGTACTTTCTCCAAGGGCCTGACTCAGTTCTCGCTCATTCCAATACAAGGGGAATTACTCCCACTAATGGTAAAGGGGATTCATCAATGTAAAGTTTCAGCACCAATGAACAGATGTTTCAGGGGTCAAGAAGAAATCACACTGACACTGGTACCTCCCTCTACTTGCTGCCAAACAGACAAGACAGCCCAATATTGTTTTGCACTCTGCAGCATGCACTGGCCGTGATGGACATGTGCATCCTTAAAATACCTCCATGCTTTTGAGACTACTTGTTTGTATGGAGTGCTTCAGAAAGGCTGTGTTTTTACAAGGCTGACTAAAGATATTTGAGAAAACAGAAGACAAGGCACTGCTTTGGTCCCTTCAAGTCTTCTTTTTATATAACAGAGACAAAATTGTTTCCGTTCTCCAAAGCCATCCTTGCCGTGTGAGCACGGCACCCACAATTCAGGCTTTATGGTCTCACACTCTCGACTGAGCTCTTGTCCTGACTATGGGCTCTTTCTTCTCATTCCATCCTTTCTCCACCTCTAGGATCAGCTGAGCAGTTGTTACACCACAGCCCAGAAGACAGGAAAGGAGAAGAAGCCTTCAGAGATCAGCTGCATTGGGGCAGTTCACATCTGCATCCCAGGCAGGACAGCTCCCAAATCCCCCTCTCAGGCGTCTCTCTTGTCTCTCGGCCTCTCACCCCAAAATTAATCTTTTTTTATAATCAAAGGGTAAAACCTATAACTCAGACATCAATTTAATGTACAACATAATCATAAACTGCTCGCATAACAGAGAAGCTCTAAGTCTGAGCTTTGATGATGATGGTGATCTGGAACATTTTATATGTGTGCTTTTAAAACCATAAGCAGACCATAAGTGGTCCTTCCCTAGTGGTTCACAGATCTTTTTGAAATGTGACTGCAGCATCTGCTGGCAGTGTTGTGTACATATATGTGAGCTTTGTTTTTCATGCATATTCATGTGGTAGGTCATTTAAACACAGCATAAACAATAACAGGCCAAGGACTATGTCTGATGGACCCCAACAAGACTAGGCTGAAAAGAAGATTTAGTGCTTCTAGTAACAATATTTTGTTGGCAATTTGACAGCTTTGACCTAAGCCAAGTGACAGCGTTAGGTGATACACAGTGTGCTGACAACTTATTACATAAAGTATCATGGTTGGCTGTCAGAAGCTTTCTTGGAATCCAGAAATATAGCTCTGGCCAATTTTTATGGCAGGGAAAATGTGTTCAGTAATTTCTACCAAGGCAGTTGTTGAGTGGCTGAAAGGACTGATGGAGAGTTGTTTGATAACAACAGCAAGTTTTCCACCTGCAGTTGGGCAGGTTTATCCACATGGTTTTGTAATCTTCTTTGGCAGCAACTCAGATGTTACAATACAGTCCAGACAATTCCCTTCTGTTTCTGGGGGAAAATACGATCTCATCTAAAAATGAATTGGTAAGGACTAGCAGTGCATGGGGGTAATAAAACAATGCCAGTTGGATTCTGTGCCTCAGAAATATAGGGCACGTCATTTTATGCCTTGAAACTGTGAGGTTTTTGAGGGCCAGAGAATGTTGCTCATCCTTGTACAGCCCTGGGAAGCTTTAGGGTATTAGCAGAGCCAAAGATTTGGCAGACCTACAAGTCTATTTTTTCAGTACTGATTTGAAAATACAAAATCACAGATCTTCAAATTTTTTTTCTGAAGCTTTGCTTGTGATAATAAAGAGATGATTCTTAGGCTGTATCTCACAGTTATGTGAGAAGGAATGGTCACTTTTGAGCTTTCCTGAACATCCCTTCCTTTGCTTCTGTTAAAGGGAGGGATCAGCACATGTCCAAGCAGCTGGAAGGATATGCAGTGGGACAGATAGCTGCACTGCAGAGTGTAAGTCAGCAGGCACGACTCACACTTGATGCTCAGGTATCCTACCAGGTCTGTTCAGATCTGGGAATTTTCTTATGCGGCTTTTGCTGCAGTGGTTACATTCTCTGAGTTACAGAGGTACCTGTATATATTTTAAATGTAAATCAAACAGCAAAATAGACATGTGCTCTGATTTAGAAACCTTAATCTTGTTTTGACCAACACATCAGTTGCTCTTGTAGAAAAAAAACATNCACAGATTGTTTTGAAAAGTTCTCCCGGCCGCTTCTCTCTGCTCTCCCAGGCTCAGTTTAAAAGCACAGGACTCATGTTTGGGCATAGAGCGATGGTAGGGGATACACATGACATGGTCACCCCAAGACATGATCTCAGGGAAATTAATAAATTAGTGTGGTGTAGGCTGGGGAAAAAACCCAGGAGGATCTATCTCCCAGGGATGCATCAACAGACATCTGGTCTCCAGCTTTGGTCCCTTGGGTTTGATACCTGTGCTGCAACCTGGCTGGTGGGACATGGTGGGGAAGGAAAGCAACAAGAACCATGACGGAAGGGAAGGCACTGCGGTTATTGGCAATGACCTTTCCTTCATGGGATGCCAACCCATCTGGGCACAGCCAGATAAAATGAACAGGTATGAGGAGTGAAGCAACCACAGACAACTGTTTCTAACTGCCTGCACATGATCAGACACATAGTCCCCTTCTTCTGGCATGTCTCGCACAGTCTTAATTGAGAAAGTCAGGAGATGGAGTTGAAAATACGGTATCACATTTCCCATAATGTGTGAATTGATGGTTTCCTACAGTCAGTGCTGACAAAAATCTTCCCTTCCTCCAAGTTCAAAGTAACTGTTGAATATACAGATGGGCCATATCTACACCTTTCCCCTCGCAGCAAAAAGTGCTTTAGATAATTAAGATTTTAAACTGTATTATGAGCAAGAACCTTGGCCATTTTAAGGAATAAGGGTTTCCTTAGAAACCGTGACAAGTAGTTTAGGAGCAGACGTTTATGAGGACGAATATGTACACCATCAATTAACACCTTGTTTCTTTCACAAGTTCAGTTATATTTACAACACTGCTATGAAGCAGTGAAAGCAGACAGTTTTGTATGTGCATCAGGGCTGTGAAAGATAGACTCCACGCTACCAGACAAACAGGGATTCACACCATATGGCTGGTTCAGGAGTTTTGACCGATTTAGAACAAATGCATAGTAATTTCCCACTGGGGTCGGGTTAGGATGAATATTAATACAGATCAGAAATGACAAACAGAGAAATGGACAAAGATTGCCCCCGGATTACATCCCCTGCTTCTGCCTTACAATAAGCTTTAAAGCTGTTTTCTTGGCAAAGGCACTGGCTTGCACCTGATTTCCATGGTACTTTACTTACATCAGGTCCCTGTAAAATCCCACCAAATGTTTCCAGTTCCAAGCAGCAGATCATCGGCTGCAGTTTGACATCCAGAGGAGTTCATAGGCTGAACATGTTTAAAAAGCAGCCAAACAAGCCAAGAGCTCAACAGCTAACAATGTTGAGGAGGCTATAGACACTGAGCTTGGCACTGACAAATGCTGCTGCCATTCCTACCTTTAGTGCTTGTTTCATCCAGAGACTGTTTTTACACCAAACATAGGGCTAGAATACCCAGAATATCCTGTACAATGCATCTACATATCCTGAGAGGTTGCAGTATTAATACATTACATATAGCAGCTCAGCTGACAAGTAGAAGAGTAAACTATTGTGGACTCAGATGGCATAAAATTAAACCTAGTTTTATCTTGCTTTCACTGAAGGGATTTATTCCCCTTCCTTGCAAGCAGATAAGTTAGAAGAGAGTTCATAATTGCCTATGTGAGTCTCCTCAATTCAATTTCTGGTCAGCTTGTGTAGTGAAAATAATGAATAACTCAGTTTGAGCCAAAATGTGAGTTCTAGATTTGGTGCTAAAATGGGCATTTTGAGTCAAAGTCCTCCACTTGTCTTGTTTCAAAGATACAGCACTGTGTTCAGCTCTATGGAAAGCAAAGGTGCTGCCATTGGAAGTGCTGTTCCTCAGCTTCTGGAAGAAAGCCTTTTTGGAGATGATGCCTGAACAGTGTTGTGTCCCACGTGCTCACCACCTGCAGGAACAGAACAGGATAAGCCCCTGCTACACTTAGGGTATGCTGATCCTCCCTATGGACGTTCTGTTTCCAGCTGACAAGCTCCAACCACGTGAGTGGAAATTTTTTCCTTCAGCGGCTTATTTCAGGATGGCTGATCTGAAAGAATTCAATTAAAAGTGACTCAGCTGATTCTGAGGACAGGTTAGTAGAATGACTGTCTTCCTATGTCAAAAAAAAAAAATTATTTGAGGAGCTCTCTAATGCAAATGCTCTGGAGTGGTGCCTTCAAATTTGGCAGGATGAGTGACTTTTCTGCACAAGATTTGCTTTTTGCAGTTATTCTGAATATTCTCATGCAAAGCCTTTTAAAAGTGTAATTAATACATGCCCTCTAATACACAAGTCTGGTTTCATGAAACTGAATTGTTAACTATGTTGACATGGGGATTTCCTTGTGACTTCTTAATTTTCTTTTTTTATTCATTCTCTATTTGAATTTTAGGTACCACTGAGATAGAGTATTCATGTTATACCTATTTTACTTCCAAAGAGATTATATGAAGGAGTATTAAGCTACCAATCCAAAACTTAAACAATAGCCCAAGTTTAATTTCTCCTTTCTCACCCAAGGTATATAAGAAACTGTGTGAAGCAAACCAAGTAACTCAGCAACTAAGTGCATTTTCATTTTTTTTCCTGGGTTTGGCAAGCTTTATTTTCTATATGTTGTTGTATTTTCAAAATGTTGTTCACATTTTGGTCCAAAGGCAAATATTTGGATTTTTTCCTAGCTTGCAAGATGCTCCCCAGGGGTGTATCCTCATGTTTCAAACACAAGCTTAATTTTTGCAATACTAATTTTTAAAGTCTGATCTTGCCACCTTTGAAATAATCTCATTAAGTAAACTGTTTGTCCATTAAAAAAAAATCAGAAAACAGAACAGACATAGAATTCAAGGTTTCAGAAAAAAAGTCTGCATCGGGTTTAGATGCCAAAATGAAAGGCAGTTCTGAGAGACTTACATTTACTATAACGTATGGGAGAACAATCAAAAACATGACCAAGATACAGCTCCTTCTGAGCTACAGCAAATTCATTCCTTAAGAATAAATGCACGTAAAGGGCCTCCTCCTGAACGGGATCTATGCAACTGCATCTTCTGACCCTTCGCAAACATGAGCCCTCACCTTACAAAAAATACAGTAGGCTTGAAAATCCGAGCAGCCTATCCCAGCCGGTGTGAGACAGCCTCTGTGAACCGCAGGACTCGCTTTTCATCAGCGAGGCCGGTGCTCACCTCCCGAACGTTTCAATCAGCCGCTGGCAGATGTGCTCCTGTACCAGCCCCGTGCTCGCCCCCCTCCCCGTTGCTCCCAGCATTGTTTGGCAGCGCCACGGCAGAAGCGAGACAAAGATAAATGGAAGTGCAGAAGCTGTATTTACACAGCATTTAAACATACTGTATGCTGGAGATTGAAGGGCTTGCTGATAGGTGACACTGTGGGTTTCAATAGGGAGCACGTCTAGTGGAGCCCTTCTGCCTCATTCAGGTCATGCGGCCCCCATGACTTTACTTACGGGTTGTTGTTTTGCCTGAAAAACATTTTTCTTGTGGAAAAAATCCAAACAATGGTGAAGTTTGATCCCTGATCAAACAGCAAAGCTGGAACATTGCTCTCCCAGAAATGTTCTTCAGCTACTCAAAGATTATCCAAATCCAAATAAGAAATAAATACAAAAAGGAAAATCTACAGAAAGCACAGAAACAGCAAAAAAAAAATTACTTTTAAAATACATTGGTTTTGCTCCATAAGCCAAAAACATGAAGCAAGAATAGAAGTATTACATTAATTTTTCATCATTTGCCATTCAAATAATGTCTCCATTTGGCATACACTTAGACACCAGTCTTACACTTCACAGAGTGTTAATATTACAGCTGGAAGAACCTGAAGCTGCAAGAAACATTGGTAACAAAGCAGATTTTCACCGAGGTAGGTCTGTTTTCGAATTCACATAACAGTGATAAAACTGGAATAAACTTATGACATTTTGAAGACTGTCAATCTATTTTTACCATAGGATGACTTTGGAATTTTATATTGAAGACTGGCGTAAAGGAAATATCAAGAGATATTAAAAGATGTGTCTTTAATGAACAATATTTTCTGGCACAGATATGAAGAAATCACCACACTTAACCACATCTCCTTTCAAGAAGTCCTTTGTTCTGTTCTGAGTCACTGACAGAGAATACAGATTATGAATGGCAATAAACACAGAGGTATAAAATAATAAATAAATTTTCATTGTAAAAGTTTATTTTAACCAGTTCTTCTTGGCTGGTGAATACAATATTTATGGCACCAAGGCAGTCAAAATCTTGATGTTTCTGCTCTGGCAGTGCAAGGGATGAAGGACTATTAATGTTACCAGGATCTCTGTTAGACATTAAATACAGAAAGGTAGTGGGTCATGTATTCTGGTTGTACGAGTAGTGCCTGAGCACCATGAAGAGGTGTACCAGGTACTGCGCCACATGGGAGGTGAGATTCAGCTGCCCAGCTGTTCCCTGCAGGCAGGTGTGTAGAGGTTTGCAAGAACTGGCCAGAGATGTGGGGTGTTCTCTTTTCTCAAAAGCTGGTTCTGATTCTCAGATGATTCATTCCTGATGAGACTTCATCCCTTTATGGATAGGGGAATGACTAAGGAGAGGGATGTTGCTCTCCCATCATATGCTGGGGGTTACAGCCCCTTTGGCTCCTGCTGTTCCCTCTTTGCCCATGAAACTGTGCCTGCCTTATTGTAATGCAAAATAATTCAGCAGAAATAAAAGTAAAATACTTCAACCAGATGAAATTTAAATAGTATAAAATTGTGATTTGTGAAGCAAAACTGCTGAATGAGTAAAAGAAAAAGGAGCATGAAACATTTCGTATCAGTTTTCCCATTTCAAAAGGCTTGCCTGTAGAATGACCTGTCCAGCATTCTTCAGGCTTTAATTAATTGAAAGCAGGGAGAAAGTTAGGATTTTGGCACAGGATAAATATTCCAGACTTGAACAGAAGATGTTGCTTTAATGACCTGGACACCATCCAGGAAGTACGCAAAGGCTAGCAGACACTTCTGACAGCTAATATATCTGATAAAAAAGAGCATTCTGGCCAATTAAAGAACTGGAGTAGAAATAATGGTTTGTCACCAAGTGTGTAACTGAGGCCAATTGGTCCAGATTAACCAATGGGTTATCCTTTGTAAGTGAATTTAAAGGTCACGATGAGCTGTCTGGGTAGGTAAAAGATAAAAATGTTAAATTAATATGGTGGCAAAAAATTTTCAAATGTGAGACGTGGAGATAAAAATTAGATTTGCAAATCATGCAAAATCACCTGGAGTGGACTAAGCAAATTGCTCTCATGGCAGAAGGTCATTAAGAAAAAAGTGTGAATAAAAGTATGAATTTCTATCCATCGTAGAAAGCAGAAGCTTTCTTTAAGTATTCACAGGCAAATGTACTCCTGAAGGACTTCATTATAAACTACCAGCTGGGTGCATATCCCTCTCTATTCCTGGGGGAAGCGAGGTGAGGTTGTTTTAGGGCAATCTAGTTTCCACCTTCTACAATAAAACAATCCCTTATATCATTGATAGGTGACCTATGCGATACAATTTGACCATGAAGAGGTTATCTCTAATCTAGCTGTAAATGTTACCATTTCCATGTTGCAGAATGTCCCAGGACAAATCCCACTGAAGAGGTTTCTCTTTAAAATCTTCCATTATACACAGAGGCAAAGCTTGGCACTGACTCTGGACAAAGATGGTCACAGACTTCAGGATCCCTAAAAGACCCATAGGTAAGATGTCCTGCCCTTGTGCCTATGGGGCATGAGGGATGAAGAGGCAGCCCCACAGCTCTGAGTCTTGTCTGCTAGCTCTGGGGGCTCCCATCAAAGCACCCTGCCAGGTGGCTGCTGCTTGCCAGCCACTCCGCAAGTGCACCTCTGTCCCAGCCCTCTCCAGAAAGTCCTGTTGTGCTACGAACATTAAAAAGACTCAGTCCAACAAATACTTCTGATTTCATGTGCATCTCAGCCAGCAACTGTATTCAAATGACTCTGTTTGCTGCTACTTGAGAGATAAGATTCCCAAAATAAGGCAATAAATATCCACAGTAGCTGCTGCTTATTTTTACGAGCACCTGCAATACCAGGGCCCCACATCATCACTGCAGCACATAAAAATGTAGATGCTTATAACAGGCCAAGTCTAGGCAGCCCTGTAGAGAGGCATTTTGGTGCTCACATCCTCATAGCTGTGCTTGGTGCTTTCTTCCCACCTAGAGGGGTAACCCTTTGTCCCCCAGCCAGGAGGATGCAGCTTGCTGCTTTTTCTAAGTCCCTCTTCCAAGCAGATGAATAGCCTGGGAAGGACCCTGCCTGCCAGCCGGCTGGAGCTGATCTGCTAGAGACTGGCAGGCAGGCACTTCCCTTGTCTTCCAAGTGTGCAGGCGAGGAGAAGGGGAGCACTGATAGCCCTGAGTGCAGAAGCAAAGAGCAGAACCAAGGGAGCTGCATTCAGCTGTCCCTTTCCCCCTGGCACAGTGCAAATATTTGGTTTTTAGCCTTCTTCTTCCAGCCCCGGGTCTAGCTGTGTGCAATCTGCTGCTTTGGCCAGATTTGGGTGGCTTTTAAGGCACAGGCAACAGCAACAGCTCTGAAAGAGTTCAAGCACTGCTAAACAACATAGATCTCCATTCCTGCATTGAGATCCTCATCCAGGCTGTGAGATTTTGAGACTTCAGATATGGGTTACTACAAGTATATAACCCGTGATCATAAACAGTATTTATTTCTCTTTATGGGAGTACCTAAAACATCCAAACCACACATAAAGCAGCTATTTATTTCTCTGAGGAGCATTTAAAATACCTGTTCTTTCATGGATTACCTGTGTGAGTAGATGAACTTAAACCACTAAAGAGCTGGTTCTGAGCCAAATTTTCAATGGATATGAAAAAAGATGAACACATACCTAGGAAAGTGAGCATTACCACATGAGGAAAATGCATGCAAATGAAGATATCCAAGTACAATGGCCATAAAGCTTTGATGAAAGGTATTTTATTGACACCGAAGTAACCTTGTTGAATTGCAAATTTGGACTTCATTTCCTTTTCTGTAACCAGTGCAAAAGCAAAGAAAGGATCTGATTTCCTGGAAACAGGTTTGTCTTATCTGTTAATATATAGTCCCACCTTTTACATTGGGCTAGTATATTTATATGCCCTTGGTTGGCATAATTTGGGACAAAAAGGAGGAGATATCTTGATTTTTCAGAGACAAGCAGCTATTTTGAGGACAGAATCTAGGAAAGTATTTTGTCATTTCTTTAAAGAAAATGTTAAAACAAATCAAGTATAGTCACAGCATTAATAAATTGCCCTTCAAGTAGAAGGCACTATAGCACCAAAACTTTTAGCACATGGTTTCCTGTAGGTAGTTTACCTTGTGGGGTTTTGTAGAAAGTGAGACAGCCAAGTTGAAGTTAGCTTGTGTGTGATATTCCTTATGATGGGCACTTCAGAAATACTAAGCAGTGCATGAGCTTAATTTCAGATTTGAAAGTGACTGAGCTTAGAACCAAGAGAGCATGTGGCAGCGATGGCTCAGAAAATCCTTATGGCTGCTTCAGCTCAGGCTGCAGCATCTGCCCGAGTCTGCCTCTGCCTGGTGGTGTGTGTGTGCCTGTGATGGAGCTAGCAAGCTCTTCTGATGCCTGTGGTGTGGCAGCTTCCAAGGCTGTGCTCATGTGGTGCCATTTCAGGCACTGCTACACCACACTTAGATGCACTAAGGTCCAATTGATTCTCAAGTCACGCAGGCTCTCCAGTCCCTTACTCACTTTTGAAGACTCACTTAGGGAGCTTCTGAAACTTTTACCTTGAGTCTCTTTGCTGACACCATGAAAAAGTGAGCGTGGACAAAAGCAGCCGTGTGAAATACAACCAAACTTATTTAATATTTGAAATTTCAATGGAACTGCTGTTCTGCTTAGAGATGGCACTGTCCACTCAAGTGCTAGGTTGAGAAGCATCTCATTTGTAATGCACAGAGCTGGCAAAATCTCATTCTGAAATCACAGTATATCTTTCATGAGATGTAAAATATGGGGAAATGAAGCTCAGTCAAACTTTCCCTCCACTAAGTAACAATGTAAATTAGGAAAATCCCCCTACACAAACAGTAAGCAGAGTCTTCTTAACCCAGCTGACTTGCCTAGTTTGTGCCTTGTTTTCTTGCCTTTCCTCAGCTGTCACTACGTCTCGCCCCCTGTAAGCAGCTCAGTCTCATTAAAAGCAATGTGGTGAAACTAGCCACATCATTATATTCACTTAGACAGGGCTCTTGTAGCCAGCACTTACCGTTCATAATAGCTGCCACTTAGGGTTTGTGAGCCCCCCATTGGCACCTTCCTCGTGGTTTGTTGTTTGCTTTTTTTTCTTTTTTTCTGTGTCTTACTTTGAAATCTACATGTCTTCAGAACAAATAAAATTCACAACAACAAACTAATTAATGGATTCCAGTTTTGACAGCTACAAGAAGACAGATGAGAAAGTAACATGCTTCTGGCAGCGTGTTATCAATTGGGAGGCACCAGTGCATCGCCTCTATGTGGTACAGTGAGCTGGAACCGACACTGACAGATGACACAGCCCTTGACAGTGAAGCCTGTATGAGCTGACAGCTCCACTTGCACTCAGGCAGGTCCACGCTCGGCACTGGAACTGAACTAGCTTGATGTGCAGAATATGCTTGCTTTTATCTTCCCCCAGCTGTACAGTGGGCAGGCTGAGCAGCACTGTCAGGTGGAGCCCAGGACTTACCTTAGAAAGTTAAAACTGTGACAAGTGCTAAGATTTTACCAGTAAAAATAAATGAAACCAGTTGACAAGTATCATTCTCTTCCAGCCAGTGTCTTGCTCTCCTTTTTGGAAGCAGGGTGGCTCCCTGGCCAGTAGGACTGAAGGAGCTTGGTTTCCTATGGACTGGTGGGCATCACTGGCATCTCAGGTGTCTACTGAAGGACTTGCACTGACCAAGCCTCTGTCACAGATGAGCACTCTGAGCCTCTCTCTGTCACATGGATTCTCCCTGCTGAAGAAGGGCTGAACACACACTCCTGCCTTTGGTTCAGGTGGATCTCCCTTCCTTGGGCAGGTGCCTTCCTTCACAGAACCACAGGAAATTGTGTCTTTGGGCCTATTGCCCCTCTGTCAAATTCGGTCAGAACTAGCCAAATGTTTAGGTTCAGATGGTGCTGGGATGTGGAGAGACAGCGTGGATGCACATGCTATTACAGAACGTGACAACATCGACCTCATTTCCTTTGAAAACAAGGATAATACAGCAAAGGTGGAGTTTCTTCACACTATACATTCAAGACATATATCTACAGTCTTCAGATTAGATTGAGTCTGACTGTAGAGGCCCTGGAAGCCTTATCTAATTCTTCCCTAAGGAGACAGGGATGCTAGAGGCACATGGGTAACTGCTCCATGCTGTGGTGAATTACAACCCTACATCAAGTATCTCTTCAGAGATTACTATGATAGATCTTTGTTCTAGTCCTCCTCTCTTAGCGTATGTAGATGAGCTTAGGAAGAGACTGTATGCTTTTAAAGGAACCGAATACTGGAATCAGGATTTAAGAGTATTTAAGAGTATATTGTCTTAATGAAGAAACAGTCTGGTCAAATTAGTTTGAATCAGCCTAGACCTTCAAGAAGCTCCCTTTTCTTCATCTCTAATGCTGTAATTTTTTTCTGATGACACTACAGAGGAACTCAGAGCCCTATTAACAGAAAAATCCAAGTTTTATGGCTCCAGCGAGGGGATTTATTGCAGCCAACACATCTCTCTCCCTTGCTCCTTACAGCTCCATGTGGCCCTTCTGCCTGCTTCCCTCCTGTTCATTACAGTCTCCTTTGGCCCTCGAGAGCAGCTGCCAGTGCTCCCTTGGCCTCACGCCGGGGTGACACAAGCAATAATGCCGGCAGAAGCCAGAGTGGCACTGGGCAGACTTGTCCGCGTTCAGCAGCTGTCAGCGGCAGCTATTTGAAAGATAGATGGGGGTTTATATGGCTTTGTTTGTGCACGTGTGCCTCAGAATACAGTGCTGAACTAGGAGGAACATAATTCCACTAGCTTCACTGGGACTATTCGTATCCTTAATATCATGCTCATGTTTTAGAGACTTTGCTGAATCGGGACCCAAATTTGTGAAATTTGTGTTGTGTGCACATTTGCCTGGAGTTCTCTGTGCTGCAGCTACCCATGCCTGCTGTTGTTTCAGCTACTCCAGAGCTTGGTAGTACTATGTAACAGGAGGTACATTTCACAGTCTGTTTCCAACTGATTTAAAGTGTAAGAAGAGAAAAAAGTTCATTAAAAATTGGTCTATAAAAAGACAACTGTGCACTTTTTTTCAAGTGCTTTTCTCTGTGAAGCTCTATGAGGACACAATTAAAGTTTGAATTAGTTTTTTCAGATATTTATACTTTTGTTTATTGTTACACATGTAGGCGATGTATGAAAACAGATAGGGTGGAAGTCTTTAGAAAAAATTGTTAGGTCAGCCAAGGCAATGTTTTGGGGGGCAGCACTGCAGGTGCTGACCATACAAGTCAGGCTGGTCATGTAGAGCTGAAAGGTTTTCTTTGATGTTGCAGTAACAATGCTATAACTATGTTTGAGCAGACAGGTATTGCTAAGTTCTTGCTTTCAAGATCTAACACCTACCTGAAAATTTACCTTTTAGAAAGAAATTCAAGCATTTCTTCCCAGCTTAAGCCAATTTAGAATGGACAGAATATAGAAAACCAGTGATTTTCACCCTAAAATTCTTTTCACAAGTAAAACCATTGTATAACCTGGATCCAGATGTGTGAACATACATGTTGCACCAACTAATTATTTTAAGAAAAATCTTATAGATAAGATGAGCTAAAGATATGCAGTTCTTTCTTTCATATTTCACACCAATGAAAACTAATTTTATATAAGCAAATAAAAAATGTCACAGGTGTGCTTAATTTTTAGCTATTAAAAAAAACCCCTAAACCTCTCTGGGGATAAAAATATCTTATGCACACTGCTCCTGGTTTAAGAAAAATCTTCCCAAGTTCAGAACAAACATGCCATAGGAGATGCTCAACAGCGTTACAACTGAGTGCCCTGGGTGGTCATCTGCAAAGGTCAATAGAAAAACCTATTTAGAAACCAGGCCCTCACTTCAGTTCCTATAGTATGAAATTGAGCAGTGAATTGACCACCCTCCATAATGCAACTTGCAGCAAGAATCTAGGGTGTTTGACTAATCAGAACCAAAGGTATTGTCCTTCAGGAGTTTTTCTTCTTTGAGGATTTTTGATTCTCTATCGGTTGTGAGAATCACATCCTTACACACTTACAAAACAAAGCAGGATCACTGAACAGGCAATTTGTGAACTCTGCCCATCTAGGTTAGGAGCTGAATCCAAATTTGAACTAGATCCAGATGAAATATTTATGAGTATGCATAGATAGATATTTACAGAGAGAGACATGGATATAGACAAATTCAGATTATCTGTTTTTCTCCTGCATGATCAGACTGTTACTGGATTGCTCGCTTAGATATATTTTAAATGGCTTGCATTTATATTCATGGTGTTGCACATATCTGTGTTCTTGCTGTTTTAGATAGATTTTAAAATATCATACTGAAATTTTATGGAGCCTGATAAAGTTGGATAGCAAACTTTTCTAAACAGAATAAAATTGTACTATCTAACATCATACAAGGCTATCCAAGATACTCTTTAACTCCTTTAAATACAACATAGAGCATGCAGTTCTTTTTCTTTGACATTTTTTGAGCAATTTCTCTTCAAAAACCTCCATCATTTTTATCTGCAACTCAAGAATACATGCAATATTTCTTTACAGCCTTGTTTATCAAGAGAATCTAAAGCAGGGGAAGCTATGGTGAGCCAAATTTTCCTGTGGTTTACATGGGGAAACTCACTGACCTCATGAAGACTCTTGTGATTTATACTACTAGAGCATGACTCCTCTAGTGTATCCACATCATGGAGATTAAAAAAATGTACTTAAATTTTCAGCTGAGTATGTACTGTGGTACCATCAGCATGAAAAACCGCGCATTTTGCACCAGGAAAAAAAGGCTGAATTTTGTTTTGTGACATTTTGACTCCATTGGCTCCTGCATTCAGATAGGCAAACGTAGTAGTGTCTCTGGCTTGTTCCTTGTTTCTATTTCAGAGTCATTCATGGAAGAGAAATCCACCAATGGCTGTTAAAAACCAACCACTCTCTCTGGTTCAGAAAGTCTCTGAGATGACAATTTGTGGCTGCTAGGAGAGTATTTTTGGGAAGTATCACTATGTGTTTTCTGTATTCTCATACTTTTCTGTAGCCATCTGCCCTCCAATCTGCTGAAAAAAGCATCTTGGGCTAGATGGCCCTTATATTCACTAGATTCAAAGAAGCTAGAAGCAGACCAGCTAAAATTCTCAAAGTTGTCCTGTAAGTAGGAATGTTTGCTGATTCTCAGAGTGCTTTAAATTCTGATGATGACATTTTGCTCTTTTCTAATGACCAGGTTGGAAAAGCATAATTTTCCTTTAGTGAATCCATTCTGTACACAGATTTTCTGCTGTAACTCTGGAAGACAGAAGTGGGGAGCTTAAAGTGGTGACAGCCTCAAGGGGGAAAGAGTTTTATTCCTTCAAGAGCACTAAATACTAAATAAGAAACTAGAAGCGTCTTTTTCCATTTTATATATATATATATATATATATGTATGTATATATATGCAATGTATGGTGGCTTTTCACAGTAGATGAAGTGAGGAAGAGATTCTCCAGTGGATGCACAACAGGACTGAGATTCAGGACATGCAGCTTCAGTTTCAACCCTGTCCCAGCAACTCCTTGCATTTCTATAGGAGTCAATCTGTCCTACTAAATGAATGAAGAGCAAAGAAATGCACTCTGGGCTCCAGTTCTGCATCTTCTATATTGCCTTCTCACTGCTGGCTTTGCTTGGGATCACTGCAGGCAAGTCATTCACAGAAAAGGCAGAGGTAGCTTCCTGGTTGGATTCACCCTCAGGACTGTTTCTGAAAGGCGGGGTGGATGATTTTGCACTCAGTTTTGTAAAAACAC
>VZTH01015244.1:78126-96601 GCA_013397815.1 Aleadryas rufinucha | reverse complement strand
AGCGTCTTTTTCCATTTTATATATATATATATATATATATGTATGTATATATATGCAATGTATGGTGGCTTTTTACAGTAGATGAAGTGAGGAAGAGATTCTCCAGTGGATGCACAACAGGACTGAGATTCAGGACATGCAGCTTCAGTTTCAACCCTGTCCCAGCAACTCCTTGCATTTCTATAGGAGTCAATCTGTCCTACTAAATGAATGAAGAGCAAAGAAATGCACTCTGGGCTCCAGTTCTGCATCTTCTATATTGCCTTCTCACTGCTGGCTTTGCTTGGGATCACTGCAGGCAAGTCATTCACAGAAAAGGCAGAGGTAGCTTCCTGGTTGGATTCACCCTCAGGACTGTTTCTGAAAGGCGGGGTGGATGATTTTGCACTCAGTTTTGTAAAAACACTGCTCTAGAGAGCTGCAGCACAAGTTTCATATTAATCTAGTAGTTCAAACTGAAGACATACACAGAGGAAGACTAAATCTAAGATCTGCAAAGATGCTACTTGGCCCTGAAGACACCCAGGTGCTTTGTGGATGATCTGGAGAGAGATGAAAGGAGTATTTCTCCCTGAGAAATCTGAGTCAGCAGCTGTCTTTAACAAGATTTGTTAAGCAGCTAGATTAACACCTGGAAACTCTAAGCACTACTGTAAGCTTAGTAAATAATAAAAATGAGGCTAGCTTTTTGATAAAGTAGTTCTGGTAGGAAGGAACAAGATTTTGCATTATACTTTCTGAATATGATGCCTTTAAAAGACAGCTCATCAGAAATGCATATAGCAATCCTGTTTCAAGACATTCTCAAGAATTCCCTTAATTAGCCATCCATGTTTACTGTACTTATCCATCATAATATGTGCAGTGTTATATTTGCTATCTGTAATCTCTTTGTTGGTTTCGATTCTTCTGAAATGCATTTCCCCCCTCCAATGAAAAATGCCAAAAGAGCTTTCATTCAAGAAAATACGCTTGGCATCTGAAAGTTTGGGATATGTGGGAGTCACATCCTTTTTGTACAGTTTCATTTAGCACAGTGGGATTTTTAACTCCTTGCTGTCTCTGTTAAAATGAAGTCAAGCTTAGGGAACTTGCAGTGTAGATGTTCAGTGCAGGGGGAAGGCATCAAGGGGAAGCCCAGCAGCTGTTGCTCTCCCGGAAATAGGGCAGATGAGAGGGGAAGGGAAGAAGCTCTATTTGTGCTCACAGTGCTGTGTCCCAGAAAGGCAGAGCACCACTCTTACCACTGCAAAACAGCTGTACAGCCACTATAATCTTGGTTGGTGCTGGATAGGGAGGACTGCCTGGAAACACTTTGCTTTCTGAGGCTGGAGGGCTCTGCAGGCTTAATAGGTTGCATTTCACTTGTTATAGATCTAAAGAATCAGGCATAATATCTCCATGTTAGGCTTCTTGCATAGCTCCTCTTTTATTTTCTGGTACTTCTCTGACTCCAGAGTCAAGTTAAAAGCTGTAGAAGCTGATGTGAATGTATTGGGTATTTGGACTGGAATGAAAACAAACAATATTGTGATTTTGTTACCTTAATTGTGGTTGATCTGGGTGCCACAGGGGCTCCTCCTCTCCCTGCCATCTGTAGCTGTTCTGCTTTGATAACCTTGTGCTCTGGCTATGGTCTGTGCCACTATGCACACTTTGCACATTAAATACATTTTCTCCCAGTCATGAGTCACCATCTCCCTCTCTTCACTATATTTGTTCATCTGAGACTATATGGCATAGGCATAAGAGCAGTACAGATGTAGGAAATGTCGATTCTGCAGCATGAGAAAACTGGCTTAGCATCCCACCAAGGTCTGGACTGCACAGAGGCAAGGAAGCTATAAAGCTCTCTAGCAGGGCCTCGGAGAACACTTGCCCTGTGGCAAAGGCAAAACCATGGGGCTGATTTACTCTTTCTGCACCTGGGGAATTGCCAGAGATCTTTACAAGAGGGATATAAGAGAAGGCAGGATCTGGCTCACTGACAAAGAGATGTCAGGCCAAATGACTCACCTCTGGAGGAGTCAGTTTTTCAGAGGACGACTTACAAGAAAATTCAGTAGCTGGGATTTATTTATTTTTCAGGGCCTGTTGAGCTTTTTTTAGCTCTTAAACAGTAAATCTGCATACACAAAGAACACAGACTTCTGAGTCATGAGGTTTGAGGACAGACCTCATAAATGGTCACTTGTTGTGACTCACCCACAAAGGCAGAGAAAGCAGGTTTTTAGCATCTTATTGTTGCCCAGATCATAAGACCCTGTTGCTTGTTTATGTGAAGATGGCAAGCTGAGCATTTGCCTCTGGTTATAAACACATAATTTGTGAAAGCATCCATCCTGAAAGATAGAAGTTTGCTTCTTATGAGAATTGTCTCTTTTTCCCCCTCAGGTCTCATTGAAGCTTTGCCAAAGAGTTTAAGTAGAGAGAGGTCTCACAAAACAGAGAGTCACCTAATGTACTTTAGTGTATTCCCAACTCTGACAGTTTCTAAATATACTGCCAAAGAAGGGCCAGGGTGTTCAGGAAAAGACCATGCTGATAAAAGAACAAACATCCAGTACAAACAGCCACACACAGACTAAGGTGTAATACAATGGACTATCTGGAACATAACTCTATTAAGTTGCATTACCTTGAAATTCTTCACATTCTGTGCAATAGTATATACCTTAAGTCATTCTAGCATTTAATGCAGTATGAACTATGTATGACACATTAAACTCCCAACTCACTTGGGATATCACTGAAAACTAATTTTGTTAATTAAGTTTGTTCGCCTGTCTAAAACTGGGAATATTATAATATGTGATAGTTCTAATGAAAAGTTTACTTTTGCCATAATAACTGGAAGTGATTATACCACACAATTCTCAAGAACCTCACCAGTGAATTAAAAGGATAGGAAATGGCTTAAAACAAATTGATATTTATTTCCATTTGAGAAGTCATATAAAAATTTTGGTAGGCATTTTGTTATATAACATTTCCATCTTTAGAACAATCTCTCTTACATGGGACAGAAAATTATTTGATACCTTCTCATGACAAAATTAGTGTCTGCTTCACTAAAATATGACTTGAAATAGTCTGAATTAAACTCTAAAAACAACAGTTCCAGATTGACAGCTCTTGGGTACTTTGCAAATCCATTTTAAATTACCAATTTTCCTATAGATAATATAATTGCAAACAAAACACATTTACAGAAAGCTTTTTGTGCTTAGAATTTTAAATCTACCAGTCAAAACCTTGCCACAGCAGTGGATTAAAAAAAAAAAAGTGGCATTTTTCTGTTACATGGATGTTAATTGGTGTTTCCTTGTCACAATGAAGGGTTATACAGAAGGTGATCTGAAGAAACTTCTTATAATACACCATATCAGTGCTTACAGATGGCACTTTCACTACTGTTACTGGCCTGATTTACTCATTTCACTAGGCTTGCTTAATATTAGTATGTTTATCTGTTGTAAAAGCAAACAACAGTCAGACATAGTGTAGGAAGTCTCCTAATTAGAAAGAAAACCCTATGTAAGAAACTTTAAAAATATTTTACTAATGAACTGCAGGTGTATTTTACAATTATAAAGAATTGTAATGCCTTGGTGAGATAAGTCATGTAGATTGTCTAAGCACATGGTGAGCTGGAAAAATAAAATACAACCTCTTTCTGTAAATAGTTCTTGTGCTGGGACCAGACCTTGTACTCTGCTACCAGGTAGAAATGTGAGCAGCAGTGGAGGTTGACTGGGGAGATGTTAGAAAGGTGCCACATTCCCAAGAAGCTGAGGAATATGTAAACGGTCCTTCGGATGCTATTCTCCTGCCAGCTGCAGCATGCAGCTTTAGGCAGGCACCTATTCTGCCTCTGTCTAAAATCAACTCCACTCAGAGTGCTCCAGTTTTGTCACAGCTAGAATTTTCAGCATTTATGGATTTGTAGACCCAAGGAAGGATTAAGACACTTTTTTTTAGAGTTCCAGGCATGAGTTTTAGTGGTATTTTGCTTGTACTAAACCTCCAGCTGCTGCTCCAGAGGTGTAGAAATTGCTCATAGCCCTGTTCAGATGCCTTAGATTCCACAGAATATTTCAAATAACACTAAGTGCCTATATTCAGGTAACTAAACTGAGACTTGTGTCCACATGGAGATCACTACAGGTGAACAAGATATCTAATCTTCTTTTGTATCCTATGGAGTTCTACTCTTTACAGTCAACAGAGACCTGACTTTGTTCTCTGTGGTCCTCTGACAAGGTCTCAACTTACTGAGATGAGAGCTTACATACCTGCCTCCTATGCACCTTTATTTAGAGCTGAATCCCACTCTGAATTCTAGTTTAAATTCTGGGATTTTTGTTCTCATTGAAACTGGACATTTTTTTATTGCTGATTAAATTGTGGTAATGTCTAAGATGTTTGCAGTTTGAGATTGAATAGGTCATTAATTATGTCAACTTTAAGGTCTAGCTTGGTGGTGACAGAAGCAGCATATTCACCTGTGCCACACTGGCAGGACAGTAATAGTGGGAACAATTTACTACAGAAGACTACAGAGAGCAAACTGTGAGTTAAATATGAACATGCAGGTTCTCTTCCTGCTGACGTGTTCAGGGGATTGCTCTGGAAAGCAGCACTGCTTTTAACCGAGTGTTTACTCTTCTTCATAGCAAGACAGCAAGCTCCTCTCAGTCTGAAAGAACATGGCACTACCAGAAGGTGTAGAAAATGTTCTTTGCACTCGGTCATCTGTAAATAGGTCCAGCCAATTCTGTTTGTTCCTTAGCTCTATCAACCAAAATGGACTAGAAATTTTTTAAAAAAACCCCCTATATATCTGTCAAAAGCGAATTGTTAAGGGATTCCTTAATTTCCTGCTGATGTTGCACCTGAAAAGTCAAAAAGGAGGATGACAAATAGTCTATTTCATCTAGATTCTGACTACAGATTAGAGAAACAACAGGAGGAAATAAAAAATAACTGAACTAGAGTGAACTTGAATGGTCTTGGCTGGATGAAGAAGAAATGTCCGTAGACGAACCTGGAAAGCTCAAAGATGGTGTTCAATTTATCTAAGTAACTTTGTTCACTTGGATTCAGCTCACAAAGCTTGGTACTTAAATAGGATACATAGTCCCAAATTTGGATGTTGTAATGGGCAATTACCCTTGGCTGAATAAAAATGAGGCAGATTTTGTTCATCCTATTGCAAATACCTAAGTATGAAAAGTTGAGTTCTAAATATTTGCCTTCCTGACTCAGGACAATTATTAGACATTATATCTTAGGGAGTATGCTTTATGGCTTGCAAATAACAGTCATGTGTTTTAATGTATTTAATTTTACTGGCCTGACTTTCACATATTTTAAGAGCTCTCTACCTCTCCTTGGCAGCAGAAGAAATTTATCTTGCCAGAGGAATATAAAGGGCCTGTAAATGAAAATCAGGGCTCAGTTATTCTATTTCTGAACATCAAGGTCTCAGGTATTAGGCTGTTTGAGATTATTGTTACCTACCCGACCATAATGTGAAAGTGAAATGAAGAATGTGCTAGGATGAGTAAAATATTTCCCCCTTCTGTTGTTCTATTTTGTTTCCTTACAGTTAAGAGAAGCATAAAATGTGCAATTGAATCCCATTTGCTTGATATTAAGATAATAATTTCACGCACATACCCATACAAACAATGCTGCAATGAAAACTGAATACATTCCTGCAGCCTATGAAAACCTGTAGTAAATGGCCTTACTCTAAATTAACTAATAAAACTTTCCTAATTATGCATGGTAAAAGGGTAAAGGAGAATGATAGCAGGAAATTCATTCTGCCTCATGCTATGGGTTTGGAAATGCAGTGACATCATTCCTATTGCCAGGCACTGGAGGAGATCATAATGGGATATAATTGTTGCTTGCTCATTTGATTGAACTCCAAAACTATATCAAATAACATTTAATTATGCACTAGAATACCATTACAGAAGAGAACTCAGAACTGAGGGCTCAGTGCAAGCAGAAGCATTTAATAATTACACAACTCCTGCAGAAGCAAAGAGATAACTTGCTGCTAATTAGTCTGGAATTTTCTGCTCACAATATCCTAAGTAAATCTAGTGAAAATTAGTTGGGAGCCTGAACATACAGTTTTACTATAGCTCCATCTGGTACGTGCCCTCCAATTACCCAGCACGTTGGCTGGCTGTTTGAGGGACACATTTGATATCTGGCCAAGTTTAAAGGTCTGCTGGAGGTAAAACAATGCCCACCCTTTTACAAGGGGATCATTGTTGCTCAACAATAAAGCTCTCTGGCTTATTTGAATGTCAACAATTCAGAAAAGTTGCTGTTTGGAGCCATCAAATAAAATGTTTTTGTGAAACAGTTTATTATTTCAGTGGTAATTATTTGAATCATTCATGGTAAAGGATGTTTGCTAATGAGAGCTTGGCTGCTGTAAATTCCAGAGAGACTGAATGCTCTTTGTGCTGACAAAAAGGCCCAAATCACTGGAGAGCGACTGACTGGACAAATCATTCATCTATGCAAATGCCAGCTGAAATGGTCAGATGCATTTATTACCCTGCTCATTATAGTAAACAAGGCAGAAATCGTGACTGGCAGTTATCAACTTGCCCTGAAGTGTGATTTGTTCTCCTACCACCATTTAAATGAGAGGAAGAAAGGCATGCCACCAGGGACTTTGTCGGTTTATAAAAGAGTAAATGTCACATAGCCCAGTGCTTAAAGACTTTTGATTGACAAATGTTTTATTTGACATATCAAACAATAATGGTTTTCATATCAAATAGTCCATATTTGTTAGCAGAAATTTAACCCCTGGAAGAGTGAGAACTGATTTTTCAGAATGCTCCGAATCCAGATGGAAAGTTAGAAGTAAAAAGAAACTCTCTAACTGGGTGGACTGGAAAGAGAGTAGTGTGGAAAGATGTTTTTCATGCAGGCTTCAAATGAACTGCTGTCTCAGTTGCTTCAAGAAAGCATCTCACATTGGCAAGGCTAATAGCATGTAACAGAAGGAAATAAAAGACTCATTTATTGTTTTTTCTTAAAGGAAATAGAAGAGCCGTTTGGGAGTTCTAAACATGACCTCATCCTCAAACTGTGTTCCTAGAACACTTATGCTTGTGATAGGACAGGATATAGCCTGATTTGTTCGAGGAATGTATGGGTTTGACAACCAGAAATTTTACTGGAAAAAATACAAACAAAAAAGAAGCTGAAGAACATAGATGACAATTCTTATTTGTATTACAAGTGTGTGATTGCTACTACCTTTTATTTTAACAAGCACAGGCTTGCACAGGTGAGCTGTCATTATTGAATATGAACCAACTTTTATATAGGTGGTTCTAAGACCCTGTAAAAATATTTACAAAATCATAAATCCCCTGGTAATAAAAAAGAAAGAAATGACACATGATACTTCATATCATTTGCTGATGATGTCTTTTCACGTTTGTTAGCTGGTGCAAGGGCCAGAGGGAAAAGCATGTAGGCTCTGTCCAAAAGTGGATGTACTGTTTGAGAATGACCTCTTTCAGATTTATAGAAGTCGGAGGACAAATTCTGAGCCAGATCCTTGAAATACTTTCCATCCAGAAGAGTAAACTGGATCTCAAGAATGAGATCCTGAAACTGAAGAAAAATCAGAGATCATTAGGTATTGTAAGGGGAGAAGAGAGCTCTTTGATTGTGACTCTTGGGGGAAGGGGGGATAGGGCACACACATGATCCTACCTGCCTGCATCTTCTAACCAATGCATATTGTTGAACTGAGATTCTGCAACCCAGGTAGCCTGAAAGAGAAATGCCAAGTGGAAAAGAAGCAAGAAAAAGGGTATCAGAAAGATGCTTTGGGTTATCTGGGAAATATAATGTGATTTTAATAATGGTATGAATATGAAAAATACTACCTATTAGCCAGAATGATAGAGGGAGGAATTAAAAACAAACAATGTCTATGTAACGCTTTACGGCTCTTGTGAATCAAATATTAACTGATTCATTCTCTCATTAGCTCTGTGAAGTAACATCATTAATCCTCCTTCCTGAAGGGAGAGCATCTGCATACACAGATAAGTGATAGATATTTAAGGTCACTCAGCTGGCTTTGGCCAACCTGGGTGTTACTACCTAGAGCATTTGATTTCCACTTGTGTGCATAGCTATTACTGTAAGCACGAGTTTGTACAGCGACATTTCCTACGTGCTGAAAATGGGTCACCACAGCATTAACTTGCACTGCACACCTCTGCTATCAACATTTAAAGGTTCCTGCTTTTTAACATCATAAAAAAAGCACTTGTCATTGTGGTTATCACTATTGTCATTAGAAACACAGGATTTTTCATTCCAACCTGAAATACTGATTCTTATTCCCAGTATCCAGGGTGTATGGAATTAGGTTGGCCTGGTGCTTGAGAGTAATACCCTTGGCTAGTCAGGCTGTGCTGCCTTGCATATGGAAGCAAAAAATCATCCATAGATATCCTGAAACCACAAGGTCATCTGTTGAGATATACCTTGCCGACAGAGGACTACAAAAATTCTTGCTGATCACAATCCAACTGTAGTATTTGATTTTGAGACATCATGCAAAGATGACTGTCAGAAGATAATTATTGCAAATACTGGGAAGAAAATATTCCCATTTTTTTCTAACATGGCTTCTATTATTAGGGCTAAGTGCTCTCTCTCACTCTGATTGTAATACATTCTGGACACACATATTAAAAAATTAAAAGCAATTTGTTACCAGCATCTGTTTTGTAGGCATTTTGACATTACCCTCCTGTCTTGGGATACATCCAGCTCTTATTCATGGGAGTCCCTGCTCCTCCTCCCTCCTATGCCTTCATGTTCCCCTTTGATCATCCTCATTTTCCTGATTTCTGACTCAGTTTCTCAGAAGCTGGTGTGCTTAAATGCTCCCATAGGTCTCCCATTCCAGCTGCCATCCATCGCCTTCAGAGCTGCCACGTCATTCCAGAATTGTTGCTTCTGCGCGTCTTGAGGGTGCTGTCACAAGGGGCTGATTTAACACGGTGCAAGAGGCAGACAAATGGTTAGCTGCAGACACAGAACAGGCTAAGGAAGCTTTGTAAAAGCTATAAATAGCCTTCTTGGGTTTGAGGATTTTGCAACTGAAGAAGGCAAGGTGCTAATGAGGCAGGGAGGAGCACCTGCTCTTCGATGACATTGCTGGCCTCCACCTTCTCCACTGGAGAAAAAGTTAAAGGAGTTGATTAATATAGTTCAGGAAGGTTTCAGGATTAATTTTCAGAAATGTGAAGTAATCAAAATTTTCTCAAGCAGTTAGTAGGTTCAGTCAATAACAATGCCACCTTCAGGACTAACTATGTGCCCAGAATTAGTGATCATCAGGAAGCCAGAGACAGGACAACACTCAGTCGAAAGGGTTATAATAATAGAAGAGGGAAAATTTTCATAAACAATGCTAAATATGTTTCATTAATGAGTACTGGAAGCTAACAGCAGGCAGCAAAAAACCCTCCTGTTTAATTTTGCTGGTTATTCCAAGTAACTTGGTGTCCCCTGTGTGGAGGTGAGTAGGCTGCTTGCACATAAGCAGTTTTCTGTGCATCCCAAACCCATGCAGGAGCTGCAGATGTCATTGCAGCTTCAGGCTTGGAGTGATGATCCCTAGCTATGTCCTCCAAACAGTAACAAAAGCTTTTGATGAAGGAACAGAGAAATCAACAGATTAAAAAACCCAAACCAACAGATTCAAACCAAACACCACTCTTCTGGTGAAACTGCTCTATTTAAAGACTAAGAATAAAATCACTCTGTCCTGAAAAATATATTCCAGAGTTCTTAGCAACTGCACACTGTTACCTTGTTTTTGGATAAACTAATTAATTGAAATACCAGTAACTCACTGACAAATCTCATGATATGATGGAGGAAAAACCTCCAGGAAGAACTGATCTACCTAAGTTCTTCCTTATGCTACTTTATAATGGGTTAATTCCAGTCACTTCAAAGTGTACAAATCAGTACAGAAGCAGGCCAACTCTTTTATATATACTTGTAGTCAAAAACTACAGAACACTCATAATTAGGCGAAGTCATTGGCACATGTGCCTAATAGCCTGAAACTGAAGGGACAATGGAACAAATAAAACAACCTGAAGATATTTCTACTTTTAAAAAATTGTTCCTTACACAGTCTGAGCTGTGTCCAATACAAAGATATTAATATCAGTCTTTTCATTATTCAGAGCTCTTTCAACAATTTCATACAAATTAACATAACCATCAATTTCTGTGAGACCACGAATTCATGCTAATTATACATTAATTCCCAGGATGAATAATTGAGGCATCAGATGCAACCACTCAAAAAACTAAATCGTGTTTAGTGCTTAAGTAACAAGTTATAAGCCTTATGTTGATCGAGACAACTGTACCTAGGTCTTCATTAACATACCAGGAATCAACCCACAGGTGATAAAATCAGAGACCACGCAGGTTTAACAGTGTGTGACTCTGTTGCGTTTGACTCAGCCTGAACATACCTGTGTCTTTAAAGTTTCTCAGTGCTGGTAATTTTATAGCTAGGAACCATCACCTCCCATTATGCCTTAAGACCTCTCAGAAGCAATAATGATGTGTGGATGCAGAAAAGGAATTATTTTTAAATGATGCCTGGTTTTTCTTGTTTGGGATCAGCTAGCATTTACTCCCACTTTACAGTATTTCTCCCTGGCAATGCTGAACAGAGAACTTACATGTAGATGTTCTGCCCATTATGATTCCCCTGTGTACTAATATGATACCATGTTGCTTGATATTGCCTCCCATTAACCCACTCTTTATAAATATTACCTAGATCATAAATCTACTTTATCAGTTAGGGAAACCAGCCAAATTCTTGCAAGAAAATATGACCATTTCAAAAGCTAAAATGTTGCAAAATAGAAGGAGATAGCTAAATAAACTAAGATCCAATTTACGTGGAACTAACAGCTTGCTTGTTTCTGATTAGATGTAAGACAGTAATAGAGCATCCAGCTCACTAAGGTAGAAAATTCCAGTATAATTATTAGCCAAGAACGAAAAAAACCCCAGACCCAGGGCTTTTATATTCTGGTCATTTGAATGCCAACAGGGTACCCATGCATACTTCAGAAGCGACTTAGTCCAGTTGTTTCTGTTGCTGTAGCAAGTTCATTACTACGTAGAGAATGCTTGGGTCAGACATCTGACTGTGCTAGTTTGTATTTGTACCATATCCATACTTAAGGGACTTTCACAAATTAAGGAGATCAAAAGTGTTTCCTGAGTGTGTGTCTACACATACGGAATTTATAAGCACACATACACAGTGTACCTTTTAGCTGTTGGTATAGCAGGGAAAAGAAGGTGGACACAACCTTCTAGTTAGAAGCTGAAGCTCATTAGGTCTTTCCTGAAATTTGCTGCTAAAAGCTTATATATTTAGGGAAGTGTCAGTTTCTTTACTTACACATTATCTGCTCGAAACAAAAAGGACAAAGATCAAAACTAGAGATGTCTTGCCAGCTTTACACACCTGCCCTAGCAAGATGAGCCCCCTTTCTCAATCCACTTTCCTAGTTTGCTCTACAGTCTGGAAAAATGCTAGAATGACAAGCTCAGATGGACAACCAGAAACCATTTATCCTCAGCTTTGAGAGGACTGAATTTCTGCTGGCAAATTGACCTTACCTCTTTGAGACGATAGCTTCCTTTTTTGTGCCCTTGCTTGCTGAAGAGGACTCATTAGGTTAACCAGGAGGTCATTAGGTCATTAACTGCCCAAGTTGTGGTAGATTTCTCATGTTTTTAAAGCTTGCATACATTTAGAGCTTCCAGGCTTTCCTTCACTAAAATTAAGGAACAATTTTGTTTTAGAAGAAGGCAACAAAACAGGATGCTGAATTCCAATGTATATTCTGAACTGTTCCATCACAAAGTAAGCTTTTCAAAGTGCTTTGTAGATTTCCTCTCCTCTTTTTTTTTTTTTAATTAAACACAGCAAGCACTATAACCTCCTTAACTTTTTATAGGTATTTTCTTATACTGTCTTTTAATCCATCAATTTTACTTTTCATACTTGTGTGATATCTCTAGCAGTGGAGAAAGGTATTAAATAAGCATATGGTTTTACTGTTGGCATATTTACATGGCTGAAAGCAGCTTTTCTGCATCTTTGGATGCACATGCTATTTCTGAAACAAAACTGTTTCCCATCTGATCTATCGTATCAGAAGCCTAAGAAAATGGCTGCAAAGCACCACCACCAGCTTCTCCATTCAGTGCCACTGATAATGCTAACATTGATCCAATTGGAACAGCAGTATGAACTTCACAGTACTTTTCAATGCTTTCCAGGTTTCTAAGCCCTGTGTGGAATCATCTTGCTGTTTAGCTTCTGTAACTCTTCAGCTCTGCTGAGTTCCGATTTGACTGATCATGCCATTGTGAAATGTGGCAGCAGTGGATGAGCCACAGTCCATTTTGTAGCCATGGAACACAGCTGACCTATAAAAATATCTCTGGTCATATGAAGGTATTGTAGAGAGTTTAAAATAGTTATGTGATGCTTGATGAGAGGATGACAATGTCTTTTTGTGAGGCTAAATGGCATATCTCTATTGAGATCAATATGGCTCAGATGTGCAAACATTGAAGTCCTGCACTGCAGCTGTATCTATTTCCCTGGTTTTTCTAAAAAAATGCAGAGTGTGGACATTACACATACCTATCTCAAAACTACCCATCGTCTGCTCCTTGCTGCCAGACATTTCATACAGCCATTATACATTAAAATATGAAATCCCTGATAAATTTCAAAAGAAAAAGTAATGGCATGATAAATGACACGAGCTGACTAACAGTTACTACCAATCAATATCATAAGTCTGATAAAACACTAATTGTCCTTCTAATTGTTAGAGCTTTCTTTTCATCATGAAATTACGAGACCTTGTTTAAAGGTAAGTTACAGCTCTCTTGTTATAAAGAAGGAATCAGTTGTCCCTGTTTCTTGAGTGCACCTGCCTGTGATACCTCTCTGCACTCCTAGCAGGCTGCAAAGAAAGCCTAGACTAGAAACAGCCAAGCAGTGCACCAGGAACACTTAGTTTTAGAAGTCTGACATTCAGAAGGTTAAAGCAGCAGGTCTGGTTTGAAGAAACTGGGTGCTTTGCCAGAATTGCCTCTGGGAAAATTTTTATGGCACAGACACCTAGAGCATTTACTTGTCTGCTGGAAGAGAAAAATGGTGGTAGCCCAAGGGCTGAGGGAATTTCCTACTTATTCTTTCAATTATTATTCAGGTTTCAATGTTACTGTATATCTTCCTAAAATGTTATATAGGTTTTACTGTCCTGCTCTTAGATTTCAATTGAATGCAGTAACAAGCTGTGCAGTGTCAACACAAAAGCTTAATAAGATTGTATTTATCTCTGTCTCTTTAGATCTCTATATGAAGCCTATTGCTGGTCAAAATTAGCACATTATCCTTACTGGATCCTACTGTTGCTGACAAAGGATTCTGGTCTAAAACTTTTCTGAGGATTCTTGCACAACAACTTCCTTGTATACAGTAGATTTTGCTATCTCAGATTCCCTAATCCTCATTAAAAATCTCACAAAGACTTCAGTCAGCACATCCTTTCCAGACTTTAGGATTACTGCTCATATTTCTGCAGAAAGACAAAAAGGAAAGAAGAAAGATATTTAACCATGATACATCCGGGTAATATTGTATTTTGATAAACCAGGATTTTCTCACTCTTCATGCTTTTTTCTTAAAACTTAATTACATATCATGTGGAGTGTTTACACAGTATGGGCAGTGCTTAGCCATTCAAATGCTGAATCCGTTATGATCATATAATTTATAAATTATATATATATATATAAAATCATGTATACTAGGGATTTTACAGAAGGCAAAGCAAGACATCACCCTTCCTCAATGAGTTTATAGCCTAAATTCTATGTGATCTACCAAGAACTAGCAACAAGCAGCAGAGACACAGATGAAACACAGCAGCTGTTTAATACCATATAAAATTTAAGCACATACTTGTACTGTGGCACATTCTCCTCTTTTATCTTTTGATAAAAATAAAAGAAAATAAAGATAAAATGCAGTAAATACAATCAACTACACAATGCAGCATTTTCATAAAGCATAGCAGCGATAGAGAGAATGCTACACAAAATATTGGTACATGGGAAAAAAACCCACAGGGAATAAAAATTTCCTTTCAAAACAAGAGTTCAAGCTACTATAAAAGCCAAAGAATTGTTAGGCCCGGCTCATGGAAACACCTACAAACTCACTCAGTCTCATTGACTCAGTATACTTTCTCTTCCATTTCAAAGAATATATGTAATTTCACATATCAAAAAGCAGTAATGCCGATCCAAAAGGCAGTGAGATGTTTTCCATGCTGGGTTAATATCCTGGGATGCAGAGGAAGCCAGAAAGAACTCACACCAGTGGCAATGGTGTTATGCACGTGCACTCAGTGCTGCTGTGCAGTTAGCACCTGGCTAAGTTTGTTGTATTAAAAATAACTCACTGATTAAAATGATTTCATTATTTTTAGGGTTCATTTTAACACTTTAGCATACAAAGCTTTGCAAAGTGATAACAAAATTCAGATCAGTTTCCTGCTGGGAGCAGGACCTGGTGACTTAAAAGTCAGCTAGTTTCCTGCACGAATGGTTTACTTACAAAACATTTTCTCAAATGATATGTTAGAAATAGCAACACAGGCCTCCTTTATTTGCAAACTTAACTAAAGTGTTACCCTGTTTTCAGTAGGAGCTGTCTCCTAAGGCTTTACACAAGGCTCAGGTAAGCCTCACTGCTTCCTCAGCTGCTTCTTTGTTCTCACTATAAATCCCTTTGCTACATATGCCTTTTCACCAACTGCTTTGCCTGGAAAAGTGGATCTGGACATCTTTTGTGAGTGCAGAATATAAATGAGCCTTGGACCTCCAACAGCTGATGTGTGGGATCTTTACCTCCTCCTGTGGAAAGTTTCCCTCTGGACATTTTAATTGGTCATCGCAATGGTGCCTTGGGATGAGTTAAAGTACCTGACAGGGGACCCAGGACCTAGTCATCTGCCTTGGGAGTCAAAAGTAATTGAAATATCACCCGTCACATTACTCCTTTACATGCCTTTGGTACAGACACAGACATAACTTACTCTCATTTATCCACGCCACTTACATGGCCTTTCCATGCTCTATACCTATTTCTGAAATAACAATATTCCTGCTGACTTCAGTAAGATTTCCCCTCATGAGCAAGACATACCACTGCTTATAATAATGAGCAAAACCTGAAGGAGAAGCAGGATGCTGTTAAGACATGAATTTGGTGATTACAAAGTTTGATGAACACACAGAAGTCAAGTCTCACTCTTATTTTACAAACAGAAGGTTTCCTGTACTGCTCTACCAGTGTATTTCCTTTCAACACAGTGGACTATTTCTGGGACATATTCCATGCCTAGTTTTACTGCTGATGTGGATATAGAAATATGTAAAAAGTGTTCATGTGCCATAGCTCACTGGAAATTATCTGTCAGCTCCAGATGTGGATAACTGTTGAATAAAAACAGATCATCAATTGATTTTTGCAAAGGCTGTGGAATGACAATTTGACAGTAATTTGGAGCACATCTTGAATGCACATAGCGCGACTTTGAGACAGCAGCCTAGACAAAAAGGACACTGTCACCCAATGTCCTCTATCCCCTTCAATAAATACTAGTCTCTCTGCAGTTTTAAAATACTACATGCCATTGGGCAGCCTCTGTGAATAATGATGGAGTTGGTTTTGTAATTTCTCTAGCTTGTTAAGGATGTGTTCACACACACCACATCCTATTTGCTGTCTGAAAGCTTGATGATGGTCCATGCTAAGTGAAGAGATATGTACCTCCAAACAGTGACACCTTCCGTGCCCCTTAGGCACCTACCACAGGAGTGAATGGGATTTGCTGGATCACCTGGAGGTATCCCTGTCTCCCCATGATCTACCGAATAAGCCCAGCAGACTAGACCAAATACAGAATTTTGATAATGCTAATTTTAATAGCAATCTGTTCCAGCCTCTGTGAGCTGGCAGATGAGTGGACTGAGAGAAAAACTTTTCATATCCATCTACCTTTTGCACTGATACAGAATTCAACCTCCATACAGTATTAAAATAAACACAGGAAAGGAATGATTTGGCCAAACATAGACCTCTGTACAGATGTCTCTTGCTTGCTTTCTCTTTATAGCAGACAATAGACATAAATAGAAACTTTTGGGTTCCTGTTCTTAGGTGATAGATTGAATGCTAATATAGAAGTCTTAAATGGGTTAGATAAATTGTGCCTTCCAAGTATTCCCTCTCTCTTAATTTAATTTGAAAAGGGAGGATAGCATGAGAGGTACAAAACCTGAAATGAAAACAATAACATAAACAAAATAAACTACAAAAATTCATCTTCATGCGTAACCTATTTTCTGACTCACCAAACTTATTCATAGCCTTGTTTCCAATTTAATTTTGTACTGAAAATTCAAACTTTGAGTTGTATACTTCCTGGGAAGGTGGTTATTGAAAGCACCTTTATAAATACTCTTGTAGCTTGCATCCAATTGTAAGCTTGAGGTGAGGATAAATGACGCCAAAAGGCACTCCACACTGCTGTCACCGAAACCTGAAGAGTCTAGCTTCCTCTTCCATAGAAGCAGTGCCTTAAAATTTGGGGCTTAAATTGTTATTTTAAAATAGTGGTGTCTGAGGCACATAAAACACGTGTGTATATATGTGCATTTCTGTATGTGTGCACCCAGGTGCATGCAGGTGTACAAATCACCCATAAGCTGGTCATCCTGGCATGTCTCTTGTGGAAAGCAGGGTTGTGTGGTGGCTTGTCTGCCACTGCAGTTAGCAACTGAGATGTACTCTACACTAAACTTACAGATTTCTATATCTGCAATTTATTATAAATGCATAGAATTTATATTAAAGCATTATACAAAAAGTACCTTAGATAGCAAGCATTTGCATATTTTCTGGATTTTTAGAATTATATTTGACCACCTAACACAAGTCAGCAACTCTATTTTCTACTGTAACTGAACAATCCCAGGTACCATCTAACATGGAGCATTGCTGGAGACCTGAGGAGACCAGATGTAGTAACAGCAATTTTGGCAATCATTACAGAAGCTCTGGCTGGAAGGGGTGTTCGGGAGGGAAAGCACAAGTGCTTGGACACGTGTACCAAATTAAACAATATGGACACAAACCATGACACTTCCTTGGCAATATGCCAGGTAAGAACCCAAGAGGCACCACAGTGTGCTGGAGCAAGCATTAAGATCAATTAAAAACAGGGCTGCCCTTATTACATGCTGGGAACTCAAACATGACTTTGAAAGCATAACCCAATCAGGCTGAGGCTGGGGCGAGACTTACATGCTGCCTGGTAAAAAGCTCTGGGAGAAACCAAACTAGGACTTGTCACAGGCAGGTGGGCTCATGGCACCCACCTCACCACAGCCTTCGTGTCTGCAGAGGTAACATGACAAAAGGCAGAGCAAGCCTGAGTCACAAACCACAACACAGCAATAATTCAACACCCTGGAGGGAAGGGATGCCATCCAGAGGGACTCTGACACACTTGAGAGGTGGGTCTATGTGACCCTCACAAAGATCGATGAAGTGCAAGGTCCTGCACCTGGATTGTGGCAATCCCAGGCACACCTACATGGTGGGTGGAGAAGTGACTGAGAGCCACACTGTGGAGAAAGACTTGGGTGTGATGGCTGATGAAAAACTCAACGTGAGCTGGCAATGTGCGCTCACAGCCCAGAAAACCAATGGAGTCCTGGGCTGCATCAAAAGCAGTGTGGCCAGCAGAGCAAGGGAGGTGATTTTCCTCCTCTACTCTGCTCTGGTGAGATCCCACTTGGAGTGCTTGTGTACAGTTCTAGTGTTCCCAGCGTAAGGAGGACATGAAAGTATTGGTGCAAGTCCAGGCTAGAGCACCTCCCCTATGAATGCTGAGCAAGTTGGGGCTGTTCAGCCTGGAGAAGAGAAGGTTGTGTAAAGATCTCATGGCAACCTTCCAGTATCTGAAGGGGCCTAATGGGAAGCCAGAGAGGGACTCTGCATCAGGAACTGTAGTGATAGGACGAGGAGTAATGGGTACAAGTTGAAAGAGGGGAAATTTCTGTTATACATTATGAAGAAATTCTTAACTGTGAGGATGGCGAGACACAGGAACAGATCATCCAGAGAAATCGTGGATGCCCCATCCCTGGCACTGTTCAAGGCCAGGTTGGATGGAGCTTTGAATAACTTGGTCCAGTAGGAGGTGTCCCTACCCAAGGCAGTGGGGCTGGGGCTAGATGATCTTTAAGGGCCCTTCCA
>VZTH01015244.1:0-78044 GCA_013397815.1 Aleadryas rufinucha | reverse complement strand
GGCTGGTGCTGCTGTCGGGGAAGGGACGCGGAAGGCAGCCGTGGCACTGGGCAGTCCTGCCTGCATCTGCCCGCCGCTGCCCCTGGGCCTCGGCGGGAGCTGCCCCCCGGGGAAGGGAACTGCCCCTGTCGGTAGAGAGCGCGGGGGCCCAGGGAGTGGGAAGTGGTAGGGATGGGATGGAGCAGGCAGGGGAGGAACGGTGCTGGGGCCAGACAAAGCAGGCAGGGCTGGGCACAGGTTGTGCTCTTTTCCCCTGCGGGTCCTCCGCCGCTGCTCGGTCTCCCTGCGGTGGTACACATTTACACGGCTTCACCCAGTTGCCCGATCACAGCACAACAGAAAGCAGGTTAGGAGCTGAACTAGCGATATTATTTTATTTTATTTTTTTGGGTTTGTACTTTGGGGTGCTTCACTTCTTGTGGATTGTTATTTGCTACCAGTGTAGGCTGACAAATGGACATCAATTGGATGTGAATGGGCATGATTAGGACGAGAGAACACAGTCTTAAGCTGTGCCAGGGAAGATTTAGGTCGGCCATGAGGAAGAATTTCTTTGGAGAAGGAGTGATTAGACATTGGAATGGGCTGCCCAGGGAGGTGATGGAGTCACTGTCCTTGGAGGTGTTTAAGGAAACATGGCACTTAGTGCCGTGGTCTAGATGACATGGTGGTTTTAGATTATAGGTCATAGGTTGGACTTGATTATCTCAGAGGCCTTTTCCAACCCAGTTGATTCAGTGATTCTGTGACAGTGGGAGATAACTACATGGCCTAGTAGCTTCGATCAGTGCAGTGAGGAAGCAGCTGACCAGCAAGTAAATGCTGTACAGCATATGCCTGCATGGAGATATCTCAAGAGAAAAGTGAAAAGACAAATAAGACAAATCCTTTTTAAAAGTAGTATGGCGAATTTTAAGGGGGTTTTTATTTGACGTGAAGAGGAGAGTTTTCACCACAGCTGGAAGAGTAGTTGGTCAGAATGAAGTGATACAATGCTGGTAACTTTAGCCTTTGAATAGAAAGGGCTACCTGATGATTTACCCATGTTGAGAAACAATTTATTTTATCTGGGAAAGCCACCTCTATAAGACAGGATGGCCACTTGGAACGTGTAATAGGCGCTGAAGTAACTTTTGCCTCCATTATATCTCAGTGTTAAACCTCACGATGAGTCTGGTCCTGGCAGGAAGGCAGTCAGTGAAGTAATCTGAAATTCTTGGATATTGCATGTTTTGGTGCTCATGAAGGCAACACAAGATTTTAGATAGATAAAATTGCCATATATTCCCAATTTTTTTCATAAAATTATAAGTTAGAAATGTGTAAAATGGCTCATTTTAGTGCAAGAATGTATTATGGGAAGAAACACAGCAAATGAGGCCTGAGTATAAAGTATACTGTAAAATCTCATTAATTTTTAATTAATAATAGTTTCTAGTTTCAACAAGTTGAGTGTGGATGTTGGTATAATCTAGGTAATTAACAGCAAGAGATGCTAACCTGCGGTAAAAGTACTCTGTTTTAGACTGTAATGTAAGGATCCAGTATTCCCTCTGTGCATTAGTGTACAAAGATAATTAAGAGATTTCCCATTTACCATCTTTTATCTAAGACACACATATTAAATTGCATTAATCTTTCTTGAGAGATAGGACAATTCATTGGTTTTGTCATTAATACATTCTTTGTAGTTTGTCAATGTTGCTGTTTCTTTTATAGTCAAATGAAAGAAAACCCTGCTCAGTGCTCCCAAATGTGAGATTAGCAAAGCTGATGTAAACAGGAATTATAACTTCATTGGCTTTAAAAATCAAACCTGGTGAATGCATGACTTGCATGTACAACATTTGCTTCTCTTGAAATAGTGTGATCTATTGCCTATCATGTGCTTTTCCAGGGATGGCTCAGGGATGAAATGTGCCATATTTCTTTTTTTTTTTTTCTAAATCTGATGTGTGTTACTTGTTATGTTTTCACACACATCCTTCATTTCACAGCCCCTTGAAATCTCAAGTATTTTTCTGTGTATTTCCCACCTTTTCTCAGCAGTCTGGTTGGTGAATAACTCTGTCCTGTTTCTGCTTGTATGGGATAAAATTGTGATTACTGAGGAGTTGCATTTGCCAAAACAACCAAAATGAATAGGTAGAATCATAGAATTTTCTGAGTTGGACGGGACCCTTCAGGATCATTGAGTCCAACTCCTGGCCCTGCACAGGACTCTTCAACAATCACACCATGTGCCCGAGAGCATTGTCCAAATGCTTCTTGAACTCGGACAGGATTGGTGCTGCCACCACTTCTCTGGGGAGCCTGTTCCAGTGCTCAGCCACCCTCTGAGTGAAAAACATTTTCCTCATATCCAGCTTAAACCTGCTCTGACTCAGCTTCATGCTGTTTTTTCAAGTACAGTAATCATTAATTGGATGGGTTGCTTCAAAGCTGGAAGATAGATTGGTATACAAAAACTCCTTGTAAAAAGAGGCAAAACAGACTGAAGAGACTAGTGCTTTTGAATGCTTTAACTTAATTAGTGCCTTTTCCCACGAAACCTCTACAGAAACTGTAAGACATTTTACTTTATCAAGGTTTGCTGTGCTTGGAAGAAGGAAATAGTGAATTACAGTCTTAGAAACCTTTCTGTATGTATAGCACGAAGAGAAGAAGGGTTATTTGGAATAGAAAAAGGGAGTTTGCCCATATAAGTGAAATAGTTGTCAATTAAATAATAGTCTGGGTAGGAGATACTGTAAATAATATGATGGACTCTAATGTATTTTGAAAGAAAATATCTCTTCAAAAAGTTTTATTCCAGGTCTAGTCCCAAGTGGTTTCCTGGAGTCCTGTCTGTCTTGTAAAAGTAGAGATAACATTTTGGTAGCCCTCTGAGCTGGTCTGACTTGGGGCCTGTGCACTCTTTCTCCCCCCCTCAAGCCAGCACTGACTTCGTGTGTTGGTTTGGGGAGAAGAGCAGACTGAAAACTACACTTGCTTGCGAGAGTGTTTCATGTCTGGCTGGGCAAGCCCCAGGGCTCATCTCTGTGGTTCTCCAGCAGTGGTGGCTGGAAAGGCGGCTGTGAAGCAGAGAGGAATGGGCTGCGTGGTGCACGGGATGGGAGGACAGGGCTCATGCAGCCCCAGAGAGAGGCTGGGAATTGGATCCAGCCTCAAATGCAAGATGGACATGTAGTCACAGGATAGTAGCTCACCATGTCATTGTGTGTTAATAGCCTATTGTTTCTTGTTTCTAACCAAATTGTTGGCACCTTCTGTGCTAGTCTCTGGTGGCCACTGAAGGTTCTGGTATTTAATAGCACAATTTCAGTCAATTTAATGGAATTGACAGAAAAAATTATGACATGAAAGAAACAAAAGATGTAGAAGGCTTCTGCTTGGGAGGAGGATAAAAAGACACGCTTATAAGAAACCTTTATTAGGCTTTAATTTGGCATAATTATGCCTGTACGAAAAAAAAAATAATAATATACAACAGGCCAAAGACACAGCCAGAGATCAAAAGGTATAGTTGCATCGGCCTAAATGGAAGTCTTTGAAATAAGCAATTTGAGGGAGGGAGGAGTTTTTGACATAAACTTTGCATGTACATGAACCCCAGAGCTGTTTATCTTGATGCTTTGCATAGACCTGAGTCTGCAGTTTTAATCTTTTTTTGCCAAGTTAAATCCTTTTAATTAGAAATCAGCTTGACTTCTGGTAGTTCCTGAAAAAATCTCTTTGTATCATCTGGCCCTACTGATCTGTATTTAATGTAATTCTTGCACTAGCTTATTATCCTTTAACCTCTAGAGCAATTTTTCATTCGTCTTTTAACTCCACACAGTTCTTGATGCTTCTTTTAAAATGCCAGAAGAACTCCTATTTGTATTGTAGTCCTAATGCTTATTTAATCCTTCTTTTACAATAGTTTTGTCTTACTTGTTATAAACTACTAAATGTGATATTGTTCTCAACTATTTAAATCTAATTTGCCTCCATTTGTGTTGTTTAGACGAATATGTTTTCATGAAAGCTTTCTGTTCCTGCTTACTTACTTTTGACCCTGTTGACCAATGCCAGCCAAAATTGACAAAATTGTGTCAGTGGAAAGGATATGAAATTTTTACAGGTTTTGTGAAATCATCAAGTTGCTAGAGGGGGAATGACCCAAATTAACGTTACTGCTGATGGAAAATCTGCAGCATGATTTCAGGTAATTTCCTCTGTTAGACCTGGCTTAAACTGGCCAGCTAGCTGATGTACAGCTCTGAACCACTGGATGGTTTTGCTGCTCTTGGATGAGCTTAGATAAGGAGCACAGCTGGGTTTTACAGCAGCACCACAAGAGTTGCAGCCTGTGGCCAGAGGAAGCCTGGAGTTTGCAGTGCAGATGTGAAGTTGTGTAGGTTGCATGTGTGAGATAAGTGATTCCCACCTGATCTTGAAGTACCACAGCTGAATGATTCTTAAAATTGAGATCTCTAAAGCCATAATTTCCATGGAGCAGCCTTCAAATCATGTTAATCAGTAAAATTTTGAGTTTGAAGGTGGTGTATATGCTGATCTACCCATGATTCCAGGGCTTGATAGCAGTACCTTTCTTGAAGTTTAATGTCTGTTGGCATATTCTTTAAATAGATCTTTCTCTTTAAGAGGGTTCTCATCCAGAGGAAGAATGTATTTGTAATCTTTACTTACGTCTTATAGCATCTCTGCTTCAAAAAAATAAAATAACAATTTTCAGTTTGGAGTTGTTTCTTTTTTTTTCTTTCTTTTTTTTTCTTTTGAGGAGGAGAGGTTCAGGGTTGTGCTACTTTTCTTTTTCTGGTGTCTTTTCTAAAAGGTGGCTCAGGTTGTTTGGGGGAAATGTGACATTACTGGTTGTTGGCATTCTAGGGGAGCTTGAAGTAAATCCAGCATATTGTCTTATGCATTCCCTTCTGCACTGAGTATCAGGAGTAATTCATGTTGTTGACAGCTGCATCAACATGTGAAACTAAACAAAAAGCCAATAATACAAGAGGCAAGAAAGTGAGAATTAAGCACTTCATTAGTAAACTTTCTTTCTGTCATGATAAGAGGGGCAAATAGTGCAGCCTGTCCTTATCTGTTGCCACAAGTGCCTTCTTGCTGGAAACGTTCAGGCGAAAGAGAACTGTTTGTATATCTCTGTGTGTTTGTGAATATGGGAACAAGCGATTGACCCAAAAATCATACACTGTGGATTTGTGTGGAGACTTTAAAAAGTTTTCATTTGTTTAATTAGTTACCCCTTATTAGCTACCCTAATTGCTTACTTTAGGCTTATGCTTCCAAAAACACTATAGTAGGGTCTCTCTTTTACCCACTGCAAACATGGTTTGTCTGCCTGGTAGTGTGAGGCATTGTGTTAGTTGTTACTTGAGGTGTCTTCTGCAATAGAAGGGTCACGTCTGTTGGTTCAGAGATTACCACAGTGTGTATCCTGTGGTAAACTAAGCAGCAACTACAGCACGGGCTATTGAAGAAACATTTATTCTATTTTGAGACATGCTTAGTCATCCCTGTTCTGGCCTCTAACAGGTTACAGGCATTACTCCTCATTCTCTCCTAGTAAAGCTGATGGACAAGTTAATGAGAAGGCCAGTTTGTGAGAAACAGTTTGTGGTGCTATAGGATGTGAGTTCATAGCCTGAGTGTGTTGTGTAGTGCCAGTGGAAATTGGAGAATATGCTCCACATTTCGTTATGTGTTGGTAAAACTCACAGTTTACATCACACAGGTATGGAGCAGCTGCTCAATATGGGACAAGCATATGTAAGAGGATCTTTATTAGTAGGGAATATGATACAGCCCTCCTGTGTCCTGTAGAGAACATTCAGCTATAAATGTTTCTTCACTGTTGTAAACAGAAAACTTCAGTAAAGTAACTTAGCTTCAATTTAGCTTTCTCTAACTGCTTATTTGATTGTTTTTCTTGTGTGGTGTAGGCTGTGTAAAACACATAGGTATCCTTAATTAATAGTATATCTTGTGTTGGTTTTTTTAGTTACGCAGATCTAGTACATTTTGTATTTAACTGAATTGTTACTTTAATGAAAATATTTTCTCTTGTCAGAATTAAAATGCTTTCTAAGGGGACTTCTGCTTCTGTTATCAGAACTCTTTTGAAGACCTTGTTTGTTGCATGGCTTAAAGGAAGATGGTGTTAGTGAATTCTGAGTATCCTTCAGGAGGCTGGTGACCCTTCTGTTGCTGGTGTGTGCGCTGTCATGGACAACTTCAAATGGTAAAGGCGGTATTTTTGTGGCTCTGTTTCAAATTAGCACACAGACAGAGGAAGCAGTGGGTTCAGTTTAGATTAACAGCCCGAAAGCTCATTCTTTTCACTCTTAAAACCATTTACAGTGTTTTTTTAAGAAAGTAAAACCATTCACAATGGTTTTAAGAAGCTGTATCTTCACAATGGGAAGGTGTATCTTCAGATACGCTTTCACAGTTGTTTATAGTGAAAGCCAAATTTCATTTCATACTTGAATTAATTTCCCTGAGTCAGTGCAATTGTTTTTTTCTCTTAATAAATCCCTGAAGATAATGCTTATTTTGACCATTAGTTTTTTTGTTGCTTGAGGGCTGGTTTTGGTTAATGTTTCTTCATAGTCTTCTCTTTTTTTAAACAAAAAATAAATGGGAAGTAAGGTAAAAAGTAAGTAGGAAGCCACGCTTAGTAGCTTCCAACTAAACAATTGTCTTACAATAAAATACAATAATTTATTAATATTTTAGTAGCAGTAGTTTGTTTAAGAGGATATTCAAAAGAGCAAAATTTGCTTTCTAAGAATGCTCTATCTGCTCACTGTGTTTATTCATTCTGTTTTATCAGCTCTTTTTCAAAACACCACAGGCAGTTAATGCACCTTATAAGGGACTCCTGACTTTTTGCATCTTCCTAAGTCCTGTCTAGATGTCACCAGTGTTTCCCATGTTAACAGTTCTGAGCATGTTTTACTACATGTGCCTTCGGCGCCGAGCTAGGACAGCAACGAGAGGAGAAATGAACAGTCGGAGGGCTATCGAATCGAACACCCGAGCCTTACCTATCAATGTTGAAATAGTTCAGTATGCCAAAGAAGTGTTGGATTTCAGCTCTCACTATGGCAGTGAAAACAGCATGTCATATACCATGTGGAATTTAGCAGGTATTCCCAACGTGTACCCTAGTTCTGGTGACTTTACCCAGACCGCTGTCTTTCGAACTTACGGGACCTGGTGGGATCGTTGCCCGAGCGCTCGGCTGCCTTTCAAGAGGACACCGTCCACCTTCTGTAGCCAAGACTATGTGGAACTTGCTTTTGAAGAACCAGTTTATCCCACTGCAGTGCACATTCTGGAAACCTATCATCCTGGAGCTGTAGTCAGGATTTTGGCATGCTCTGCAAATCCTTACTCACAAAATCCACCAGCTGAAGTAAGGTAATTTTTTTTCTCCTTTATGCTTTCCTGTAAGATGTTAAATGCCGCAAATAGGGCTGCTTAGTGAACTTTACTTCCTAGTATTTGTCAGTTTGGTATCTGACCCACTAAAATTTTCTTTATTTCTTCATATTTTTAAAACTGTGGTGACTCGTTTTGATAGCAACTCCAGGGATGTGGATGTTTTGTAGGAATTAATGCATCCCCTAATATAAAATTTGATTTGTGTAATGATAGTTTTGGTGTTGGAATTTTTATGGGCAATAATTATTATGTCTATATAAAACACTACTTTTGAAATGGTGGGTCTGAGCTCTTCCTCCAGTGAGAAGAGGAAATTGTGTAAAAGAGGCTGAGGATTCATGGTTGCTGTATCATTCTGCTTCAAGTAGCCACAGACTCTTTCTTCTCTGCATGCTTTAGGTTGCATGTGTAGTACAATCAGGCACTGTAGCTATTCATATGGAAATGAAGCTGAAACCAGAAGCACAGAACAATCAGACAAAAGGTGCCATTTGTGTGATCTTTATTTTTGGTCTGATCAAAGGGTGTGAGCTGCACTGTCTTTTTACACTCACTTCAGCTTAAAGAAGCAGATTTGATGCTGTTGGTTTTCCTTATACTAGGAAGTCTTGATGAAATTCCAGTTGCAGGGCCAGGAATGTGGTAACCTGGGGAATGGTAAGATAGTAAAGAAAAACACTGTGTATGAAGTGAGAAGCTCTTAGTGAGGAGGTGTGGAAATAGAAGGGGAAAGAGAACAGGTCAAAGCACATGGTGGGCAAAAACATTGGGAAAAACTACCAGTATATGCAACTGAAATATTCCATGTCAAAAAGAGATTAAATGATACCAAAGATATAAAGGAAGGGAGAGCTGATAGAAGAAATACTTAACAAAATGTGTCCTGCAAAAATTAGTATGCCAACAAATACTGTGTTGCTATGATATACACACTTCGGTGGTATAAACAGTGCTAGTGTGGATGTTGGGTGATTTTTTCCTGACTTGCCTTTTACAGATGCAGCTAAAAAGTATATTTTTAAGTCTAACTTAGTATCCCTTGCTTCCTAATACTAGGCCATTGATGTTCATTCAAAAACCCTTGGAAAATCAGGTGTCATGGTTTATTTTCAAAATTCCCAACTAATATATTTTGTATGATTCTGTCATCTACTGTGATTGAGTGTAGTTGCTTGTTTTACAGGTCTAATGAGAATGTGTTGTATAGCTCTAAAGTAAACATCCGAATTCAAGGAACAGTGATAGATCAAAGTAATAATAATAGGCCACCTAACTTTAGAAGTATGAGAGCATTTGGCACTGTAATACAGAACTTATTTACAGAATGGTATGTGGTGAAGGCAGCTTTAAGACTTTCAAATTCAGAACCTTATGTGAAATGACTTTTGGGCAATTACTCTGTGAACTTTCATTTTTCTTTTTTATTTTATGATATGGATTTTACTTCTTTATGATGGAGCACAGAATGGAGGAAAGCTCAAGAAATGTTAACTGAAGGACCTATTCAAATAAGTGCACAAAAAAAAAAGGAGAAAGTTATTCAGAGAGTTAAAAGGAGATGAAGTGAAAATACTAATATAAAACTTTGGGTTATGTGCTTTATGACTTCTCTTGAGGTGTGGTCAGAGTGAGAGCTCAGATGCCCTTCCTCAGAATAAAATATGAGGTTCCTGTAGGATATTGCTTTTTAATTTGTAGGCAAGAATACTTTCTGTCCTGCCTACATAGGTTAACAGCATTTCAGGTTAGAAAAAGATTGTCTCAGGCATCCTCGGAAACAGTTGTCTGTGCTGCCTCTTCAGTACTTGTTAGTCTTGATGCTAGAGAAGTGTTAGAGAGACCTTTTTTTTTTCTGTTGGCTTACCTTTCCTCAGCAGGACTTGTCTATTCAGAGCTGCACATTTGGTTTGTCTCCTTTCTTCTAAAGGAGGCAAATGTCTTATGTATGGTGTCTTGAAAGGAAGATGAAGGAAGCCTTTCTCCACATGAGGTACACAATGTTTTTTCTCTGTTCATTTGCTCACCTTTATGAGGGGAATCTGAAGAGTTGCAAGAGTGCAGTCTCTTTTCTGCTTCTGTTCATGGTCCCTTGTTTTTACTTGCAAAAATTCTCTGAGATACCAGCTAAGAATTCTTTTTTTGAAGTTGAAATGCTGCTATAATCTCAGGTGATTCCTTGTTTAACTGATATTTTGGTCTTGAAGCACTGCCATACTATTTTCTTCTGTTAAAAAAGGCCATGGCCTACTTACTCAAAAGGCACTTAGAACCTTGTTTTCCTCTTCTGACTATTTTGATATTTGGTTTTCAATCACCTTATTACCAAAGAAACCTTTCAGTGCTGCTTTGTTTTATCAGCTGTATCTGTTTCTGAACACCAGTGTGGAAAGGGCAGGTCACTAGGAAAGTTCTTTTTCACCAGTTCTTACTTTTGATATACAAAGAAGGCCAAACTAACAGTGAAGTCAAAACTATTAAGAGGAAAAAGTCTGTTCAGACTTGCTTCAATGTTATGTTTAGTTGATTATACTGTTTCAACTAGGTAATATTTTTTCTCTTTGGCTAGTATTTAAAACATCAGCTTATTCAAAACTTTGCTGTGTGCAAAAACTTCTAGGCTACAAGAGTCTCTGTAAGGAGCTAGTGTATCACAGTTCTTGCTCAAGAGAATTTTATGTATTCTTGTTAAAAAATGGCTAACACCCACATATTTGGTCAACGTATTACTCACTTTATGCTTCAATTGCATGAAAGAACAACTCATGCAGGTGTTCCTAAAATAGTCTTTGGTCATGTGCCTTTGTTGCTGGTGCACTGAGTACTGCTATCACAGCTTTGTATGATGCTGTCTCAGGTGAGCTTTATTCAGAGTGTCTGTAGAGGTGGGGTCAGATCTTCATTGAATGGGAATAAGCATTTACTTCTCATGTAATTGTTTCTAAGTAATCCTAATGCTTAGGACACGGCAGTTAGTTTGAAAGTTTTTTCATTATGGTTTAACTGGCATCCAGCAACTGGAGGATTGATTCTCTGTCCTCTCATATCTTTGCTGCTTTAAACACAGAAGGCATTACATCTCTTTTCTCCACATAAAACAATTTTTAAAAATCATAAATGTCAGAGAAACTGCTGTTCTAACACATGGAAAGCTTTTGTGCTTTTCAATTGTGCCTCTCATACCTTGACTGGTGAGAAGTGTTGGTAATTTCTTAAACTGTACTAACATTCCATGTACATATTTGTTGCATGAATTGCCTGAGTGCAGAAAACTCAAGAAAAAATTAATAGTCTGAGATTAAGGAAATATTGTAACATAAAGTCTCAGTTTTTATGTAGTGAAGAAATCAATCCCTATTTCTGATTGTGTTGTGTTATGATTATTATACTACTGTGGCCGTGGGACTTTGTACTGTAGTGCACATTCTGTGTTTGTAGGGTTTGGTGACAATGCTGAGTTGTCATCAAACCCTGCAAACTGCTGCTGCCTCTTCCACCAAGCTTCAGCCGGTGGCAGAGGCAGAGCTCTACACACGTGTGGTGGGGACAAAAGCAGCTGATAGTTTAGCATGAGCTGAACCCAACCAAGAGAGTTTTCTTTGTTTGTCATAGTGTATTAGATTGATGGGTAAGGTACAGCTAGCTTCTGTGATGAGAAGAATGTTTTCTTTCCTGTTTTTTCCCCCTTATTTACCCAGAAGGCTTACTCTTGATGATTCCCTAATGGCTTCTTCAGTGTCAGCCCTTTTGAAACATTTTGATATTCTTAATAGTTCACTGTTGTTAGTCTTTGTTTAAATGGGAGTTATCTAGTCAAAAATAATTTTTTCAGAAGTTTTTCAACTTTTTCCTTTTATAAAAATAACTTCGGTTTTTAAGTTTGGAATTTGAAAGAAAAAATTGGTCCCTATTCTCCTGTTGTGGTCTTTTTTAACTTAATTTGACAGTTGTTCTTATATTCATGTGCTTTTATAAAGGCTCAAAATCAGAGATTCTTAACTAGTCTGGAATGTGTGGCTGTACTTGGGGCAGTATTTCATAGCATATGTCTGTACTGATGTGCAGTGATTGCTTCTTCAATAATTAGAGATTATCTTGTGATTAATTTTTTCTTGTTTTCTATAGATAAAGTGTGACACTGATTAGGTTTTTTCTCACAAGTGAGATACCATGATCATTTGTCTGGGACCACTTCCATTCTGCTTTGTGTATTCCTGTTGTTTATTTCTATTTAATTAGTTTAATTTCATGTCATTTAGAATTTTGCTAGAAAATGCAGTGTGGCTCAGTATTTCCAAGCTTAGCTGTGTTTGCTGTATGCGAAGTTTCTTTCTGTTTCTGAAAGTCTTAAAGCCTGTAGAGGCAGAAGCTGCTACAAACCAGAGGAGCAGACTAATGAAGATGGACAAAATAAAAGGCTTCCTCTCCTTCCAACGGGAAGTTTATTGTATTTAAGCAGCCAGGACAGGGATCAAAATGTTTGATGGAAAAAAACATCGCCCCTTTTAAAAATAGGGAGTGAAACCAGAAAGGCAGTGTACTGAATGTAAAATATCATGACTGCTTACTTGTAGAGAGTGGCATTCAGATGGTTCTTTCACTCTACCTTTTATTCCCTGTGAATCTCAGATGAAAACACCCAAAACACTGCTGATACCATCAACACATTAGAGTGTGATAAGGAACCTTCGGGCCTGTATCTCACCTATATGTAACACACAAGTTCTAGACATTTGCATCCTTACTTAAAACCTGTTTTGACATCTTCAGGCACACAGCTTTTTCTTGTTCAGATGCCTGTCATAGAAAAATGAATTCTGGGTTCATGGAATACAGTCATTCTTGAGAAACGCCTAAAAAGCTCATGTAGACAGAGAAGTTACTTGAAGTACCTTTTGCTGTTTTAAATGTCCTGAGCATTCTTGGAGTTCTCTGCCATCTCTGGTATTTCAGAATTGATCTCTTGGTAGAAATGAAAATTTGCTGTGTATTTTCCCATAATAATTAGACTGCTGTGAACTCTGCTTATCAGCTTAATGTGAGTGATTCTTAAATTGTGCTCATGATCTTCCCAGTCTTCCCTGCTTTTGTGAGCTCACAGCTGAGGTCAGGGGTATCCTTTCCAGGTTGGGTTCAACTAGTGTGCTGAAGCATCCCTGGCATGTTTGCAGGCAGGAGATGTTTTCTTGTAGGTAATGTACAGATGACCTCAGTGTGGTTGCTTGGCTAAGGGCAGCATATAATTATAATTGTTGCAGAAGTTGCATTTTCATCAAAGGTGTGGTTATATTCTATGAGCTTCCTTATGTTCTCCGTGTTGGCCTGTCTGGAACTCTCCATTCTTTTGCCTTTTAACTCAGCTATTAATTTCTTGAGGCAAGGCATTTATTGGATTGCTTGTAGTGCTTTTTTTGCTTTCTACACCTATCTGGATTTGACAGTATAAGAAACCTCAGCAATTGCAAGCAAAGTTTAATCTTGTATTGCTGGAGAGAAATCTGATTACTTTTCCTAGAAGCCCTTTTTCCGAAGACTCTCTTATTACATATATTTCATCAGAAGTAACCAGATCTGCTCAGGCATCATCTTAGCCATTAAAAAGCTTTCCAACAGCATTAGGTCAACAGAAAATTAAGCAAGCATTAAATATATGCTCTCATTTGACACAGACCTTACAGGTATGATTCTCAGCCTAGAAATCACTAGACTGTATTTTCCTTCATGGTAAAGTGTGATGGGTTGAGCCTGAGCTGATGGACAGCTCGTTTGACCAGTGGCACTTTTCGAAATTTCCATATATAAAGGCTGGAGGGACAGGAAGTGCCCCCTCTCTTTGGGGTTTGGCCGTTCCCGCAGGAGCAGGGGGGGAAATGGCAGCCGAGGTTTTCGCTCCTTGGAGTGGCCTTGAGCCTCCTCCCCCTCCCTCCCCCGGTGCCGGGGACACGGCCCCAGGATGCTGGCGGGATGATCTCCTCAGAGCTCGGCAGCTGAGAAACAACTGTGTTCGCTGTAAGTAGCTGCAACATCCAGCCAGGGCTCCTGAGAACTGCCCCCTCCCCCCTCCACGTGGCTGTGGGGATCCTAGCCGAGACCGATGGGCTGAAAGACTAACATCAAGAAGCCAGCAGCACAAAGGTGAATGGGGCTTTCTTCATCATAAAGCCTGAACGATGGAGACTACTCTTCATCGTGGCATTTTTCGAAGTCAGAAAGAAAGAAAGAGAAAGTGAAGCCAGAAATGGCGGACGGGGAAGAAAGAGGGGCGTGGTCACGCTTGCAGCGCGAAAGCTAAAAACTGCCTTCTGCAAACCGTGGTAAAATCTGTAATACTCCAAACTGTTTTTTTCTTTAATCCATTTAAAAGACGTGGGGGGGTAATGAAGAGTTTTGGATGCAGCCTATGTGCAAAAGAGAACCATACAAAGTGCCCAGAAATGTGGGAAGCTGTAATGTGTGGAGATATAAGAAACTTTTAAGATTTTCTGTGGAGAAGCGAGTTGCTGCTTTAAGCTAGAAACTGTTCACCCTTAAAAAAGGACTACCCCATGTTGTGGCCCATGTGATCCCATATCCATGGGAGAGGTGTTTTCCCGGTAACAGCTTTATTCCCGGGCGGGGGCTGTGGTACTGGGGCTGATACGGTTTTGGGAGACCACGGATTGCAAAGGAAACCTCTTTTCTCCTTATTCGGTAGAAAGGTTCTTAAAATTGTGGATACTGACTAAGAATTATGTAATATTATCCTTTGTGCTGGTTTAGGGAAGAAGAAAGGAGGAGGGGGGTGTGAGTAAAAAGAGGGATTTTGCTTTGATTTTCTTATTATTTTCTTTTCTCTTTTAATTCTGTTAATAAACTTTTCATTTTCTTTAAATTTGAGCCTGTTTTGCATTCCTCCAAATCTCCTATCTCACAAAAGATAAAGAGGTGAACTGAAACCACTACACAAATTGGTGTTTCCGCCCGGTTTCGAATCCAAACCCCTACATAAAGGAAGGGGAATGGGAATTTTTTTTTTTTTTTACCACATAGGTGTATGGAGTCTTTAGTATCAGAGAAAATTGAGTTTGTGTCTCTCTTCACGAGACAGAAATTTAATAGGAAAACTGAGTCCGTTAAGGCTGAATGGAGAAACTCAATGTCCTCTTTTTCTTCAATGACTAGAGAAAATAATACAGATGTTGCTGACTCTTAGGCTTTGCCTGGCACTCCTTGCTGGAAAGACCGAGGTTTTCTAGCACATTGCTGATGAAACGTTCTTATCAAAGCATTCTCACTGTGACATCTTTGATCAGCTGCTACTGTATATCTGCAAGACTGGAGAACAAATAATGTACTACCTGCATTCATTTGATTCTACTTGATTTTTTGAGAGCTACCTAATTAACTTGGGACGTGGGGCAGGCAGAAATTCTTTGACTTCTTTAAAGGTATTTATTGGGATTCAGTTTCTCTTTGTTTTCGGTTAAATAGTTTATTGGGCATCATAAGCTTGGAACAAATGGCAGGCAACCTTATTAGGGAAACTGATTTTGATATATATCCTCAAACCAGGACTGACTGTAAAAATGCCTTTCTTATGAAAGATTTTAAAATGGATTACCATAACAAAAGAATGTTCCAGAACAGAAGACATTAAATTCTTGCTGAAGCCTCTTGAAAATTTAGACTTTTTTGATCCCGTTGTGAATTCTTCACTTCCATTCCAATTACATGCAGCCCGTTAAAGTATCACAGTGGTGATCCTAGAGGAAGAGATCACTTCCACTTGCAGTTTTGGGTTAAGAGCATGCCTACACATGGGAAGGATTTACCAGCCCTGACTCAGAGCACTTGCTATTGCCTGTTCTTTTGTGTGGTGCCACCAAGGCAGAGAACATCATCAAATCAACATGGTAGACTTGAGGTTTTCCAGATAAACCAAGAGCTAACTCCTTTGAAGTAAGATTGGTGGGCTGTTGATGAAAAGTAAACAGTATGACAAGGACAGTGAAAAATTGTCACCAGTTTTGTTGTTCATCAGCATTTGGTATGTAATGTGGAGTTCCACAAGATTGTGAAGTCATGTTTTATTACAAAGATTGGAAAGAGCCTACTGCTTGCTGGAGTTGGTTATTGCACTGCAACTTGATGAACCCAGATCTCCAGATGCATTATTTTTTTTCCAGAGCTCTACTGTTGCTAGATAATTCTCTCTCCAGGGTACAAAAGGAGAAGTCAATAACAGACGCATTCTGCTAAAAGTTGATGGTCCAATGTGTGTTAGATTAGTGAAAAAATAGCCTTGAGTTTCCCTAAGGATGCTTTGAGTGGGTATATGGAAGTGTCTAAGCAAAATGTCAGATGGTGATCTGGATGTGTTCAAGGAAGGTCATGTGCACTGCCAGCGTTAAGTATTTGCTTAGAGAATCGACCTATGTGAGAGGGTGTGACAGTGGGACTACAGCTGTTACTTTGCTATGAGTTGACATTCATTTTGTAAATTAATGAAATATTTTCTTAATACTATGTCTCTCTTACAAAAACTCTTAATTTTAGGGTAGAGCTGTCCACTCTCCTACGTTAGTACTTCGATATGCCATATGCTCACTAGTCTTGTATGGTTGTTTTTAGTTCATGACTTTTTGTTTTTTTTCCTTTGGACATAAGAGTTCTGCAAGTCTCCCATTCCACTGTCAGGTACTTGGAGAGCAGCATGATGTAGGATAGGAAAATTTGTCTGTGCATACATGAAAATGTCCATTGTGAAATGGAAGTTTCAGACAATATGGATTAATTTTCTTGATTTTCCTACTAGCAAATATCAAACTTCTAAACCTTACTTATGCTTTGTGCAGTGTTTTAGTGAAAATCCTTACATTTGTTTTGCTTTCTGTTGTAATGGAAAAAGTTTAAGCATTTGGTTCTGAGAGTAAAGATTGATTGATTTTATTTTTAAATTAATATTTCCCCTCTTGTCCCCACAAGTGTTCTGCAGTAGATCCAAGGTTGAGCAATACTTGTAAGTTCAAAGTAGTGGTGTCTGGTAGGGAAAGCCAAGATGCTGAAGTACTGGGGAGCAGATCGAGTGCTTCTGAGATTCATGTGACAGGACAAGTAGTTTGAGAGAAATCTTTGAAGCTAGGACTAGGGTGATCACAAAGAGATGGAGTACGTGGAAGTGTGTGGATTAGTATCGAGGTAAGCATATTGTCAAAGGAAATTGCAGTAGTAACTTCTGGAGGCTGGCTTCTTTAGGAATTAACTAGACTTGAGGGAGGAAAAACATGGGCATCAGTGTCAGAAGGATCTCCATTCACTGAATGAGGACCCATGCAGATGTAAACAGCGTGTTTTGAGGCCTTTTGGCAAGTTTGGGAGTGCTGAAGATCTAAGGAATGTAAGACTTGGTTCTTCCAGATTGCTCAGGTGGCAGCAAGTTTCCCTGTCACTTACTGGAGGAGATTTGACGTCTGTGTGTGAAAGTAAGGATGTATTTCTGTGCATGCCCTGGACTTCTGTCTGTCACTGGACCAAAGAGGAGAAAGGCTTTTCAGTTCAGCAGTTTGGAAATTCTGACGTCTTTTGCAAAGGACCGTTTCAGAAATGACTTGAAGTTTCTGCTTTCTTTGCTAATTTGTCAGTGAATGACTTCTAAAAGGAACATTTTGCTTGCCTAGGCAGATAAACAAAGTAAAATTTATTTTTTTTTTTTTGTGACTTATAATACTGTAATTTGGACAGGCTTGATGTTAAGGAGTCTTGAGCGGTGGGGGTTTTTTTCTTTTGTTTTGTAGGAAGTGAGAGGTCAGATGACTCTGGGTTACATGGCAAGACTGTACCTTGTGTACTTACACTAACATGTCATCATAGTGAAGACATAAGTCATCCATTTGTTTTGATTACCTTACCTGTGAGATGTTAGAAAAACTTGGGCACAGATAACACTAACACCAGTGACTATGAGTCTACAGCTTGTTTTGTTATTTAATGATGCAAAGAAAATATGCTAAGGTTGTGAAGGTTTGAAAAGCAAACCAGTGAGACACTCCAAGTCAAAAATACAATTTAATAGGAAAAATAAAATAAATGCAGTAGTACAAAGAAAAGCCACTGACAGAGTCAGAATACAACTTGGCACCCTGTTGGTCAGGGTGTTGATGGCAGTCCAGACGAAGTGGTCCTGTTGAAGCAGTGATCCTGTAGAAAAGAGTCTGGTCTTCGCCTGAAGGTGCAGCAGTGTAGCTCTTGTCCTCCGGGAGTCCCATAGGTAAGGGCTGTCTGTGCTGTTCCAAACCTCTGATTATATACAGATGGGAATTCTCAGTTCCTCCTCCTGGGTGGAGCATCTCACAATGGAATGGTGAGTCATGAGGCAAGGCATTGATGGGCCCATTAACAGGAGATAGTCCAGAGCGAGGTATCTGCCCATTAACAGAGATAGCCCCCGGAGGGAGTTATCAAGGATGAGTCATGGTAGCAGATAACGAACACTGCCCCACCTGCTTCAACAGCCCATGAAGATGATAATAGAATACATGCTTTTGGTTACATTTTACATTGTAACCTAGGACAAAGGTCATGAATTAGTGTGCCCTGTTACATTCATCCATAGGGTATTCATCAAATCTAGGGAAAACAAATTTCATAAATCATCTTTAAAGCCATGTTTCTTGCTTGTTAAATGCTTCTGACAGAAGATGTTGCCCTCTTACTGTGCTGAGGAATTGCTTTAGTAACTTTGATTTTAATTCCTGTGCTGTGTGTCTTTTTTTTTTTCCACAGATGGGAAATACTTTGGTCTGAGGCACCTACAAAGGTGAATGGTCCTCAGGCTCGGCAGTTCACACCTTGTATCAAACAGATAAACTTTCCCACAAACTTAATCCGACTGGAAGTGAACAGCTCTCTTCTGGACTATTACACTGAATTGGATGCAGTAGTACTACATGGTGTGAAAGAGAGGCCTGTGCTTTCACTTAAGACTTCAATGATTGATATGAATGATATAGATGAAGATGAGGATGAAGAAAAGTTTGGCTGTGGAATGGACACGCTTAATAAACAGTTCAGCATTGTTACCCTCAGGGAATGGCCAACTAATGGATATTTTGACAAACTGCCTTACGAGGTAAGAAAAGCATTTTTATGCTCAATCATTGTCTTGATTATTAAGGGTGAAAAGGTGCTTTACAGGGTGTTGGTCAGGATTGTTGTTTTTTTCTCAGTTAGTTCCTTGCATTCCTTGTGAATCTCCTGCATTTACTGTTCAGGTATGCCTGAATTCTGTAGGTCTGTCTGCTTCCCTGGGTGGATGCTAGGTATTTGCGTAATTATTGCACTCTTACTTCTCAAGAACCTGTGCATTAACACAGAGTGTTTATACCAGTTATTCTAGCTTTGAATTTCCAGCTCCTGAACTTAGAAGCTTTTAGCAGTTTTCCGATAGGTTTTTAGTCCTCATGCTTGACAAAGAAAATACACAGAAGATATATGAAAAGATTCAGTCAACATCTGGAAGTGGAAATAGTTTGGAATAGGCTAAAAGTTTGTTTTCCTATTCCCTCTGTTATAAAACTTCCGGAGCTTTGTTCCTGAAAGTGCCATAATATTTTTATATTATTATTAAATGAGCTTTTTCCATCCAGCTAATTTTTGAATTGTGGTGCAGGTAAAGTATCCTATAGCTGGACTTCTGCACACTGTCTTCTTTTTATGCTTGCTGCTTTTTATTCTATCATTAACACAGAAAAGAGTTGCAAATAAACTCCTTTCAGATCCCCTGGCAGCATGACAGTTGCAAGTGTGCTCAGGGCCTGTAGATGAGTGTTTTCTTTCCTCTAATTTCCAGTATAATAAAACTGTGGAGTGTGATAGCTGAATACCATGTGCAGGCCAGGCAATTCTCAGTGGGATGTAGCTGTTTATGGAGGCTGGTACCCTGACTGGAGTAAGAATAGAGAGATGAAACAATTGTCTTCACTTCTCCTGAAATAAACTGCTGTCACGTAGTGGAAAGGAGCCTTAACTTGCTGGTCAGTTCTTGAGACTTGGGCAGAGACAAGGGTATTCCTGCTCTTCAGTGTGCTGCAGTCTGGCAGAGGCAGCAAGTGTTCATTTGCTGTGGTAGCTCAGTAAATGCTCGGAGTGCCTGTGGTTTGAACCGCACTTGCTTTGGAAAGGGAAGGGAGTGTGGTGAGGCGCTGCCACTGACTGAAGGGCACTTGCAGAAACACCTGATCTAAGCAAATAGTATTTTGGTCTTACCACATCTTTTGACTCTAAGTACCCCAGTTTGACACATGAAAGGCCATGGCTGGGTGACCATGTGCCCTAGTAGCCTGCAGAAATTTGCTGTGCTTGTGAAGACAAAAGAGAGAGGAAGACAATGTAACAATTCTTATCTGTCTTCTCTTGAAAATTCTCTTGAAACCAAACCTCTTCAGTTTGGTTTGGGGTTTTTTTGTTGTTGATGCAGTGGAATAATAAGTGAGGTAGTGGTGGTTTTTTGTGGAGTGTTTTTTTTTGTTGTTTTGTTGGTTGGTTGGTTGTTTTTTTTCCCCAGAGTCCGCATAGTGTTTAATGTATTTTACTGTTGATGCTTACATAGCAGTACTGAGGTAAAGAAAGTACTTTGCATAATTGTTTGAGAGTTTGAAAACATGTTGGTTTAAGTAATTCAGAAAAATAGTTGTAGATAAAGCTTCATTTAAACATAGGAATTTTTCTTGTTTGAAAAGACTGGATAAATTGATTTCTAGTATAGTAGAATATCAGGGAGATTGATTAATCTCTTTTCTGTTCCACATGATCGTAGAATCACGAAGCTTGGAAAAGACCTCCAAGATTGTTGAATCCAACCATAAATTGTTGATTACACATATTAAAATTTTAATTTAGAAAGTGTTTGTGTAGTCTTGCTACTCCTATGAACTTCTGTCTCCATGTACTTTATTGTGTTTTTCTGCTCTCCTGTTTCTCTACCAGCTTCCTTTTTTATCCATTTTTTAACATGTTTGGGTTCATGAATAAATTTATATGGTCTGTCAATACCAAGAACATTTTTTTCTTCTGCTTTGCTTTAAAGAAACTGAAAATATGGGTGGAATATTCGTCAGAAAACTATAAAAGACTATTTCTGGACTGGTTTTGTGACAGCAGAAATCCCAGTTTCCTACTTTCTAGTCCAGCTGGAAGGGTTGGGCATCAGAACAACAAAAATGTTGTACTTGGTAGTGTGTCAATTTTTTATCACATACCACATATATGGGAGCAGTACTCTGCATGCTGTATTTAAGACTGACATATGTCAGATTTTTTATGGGAAGTGTTCAAACTGCGGATGAAGTACGGTAATTGCTGACTCCGTCTGGTTTTGATTGATACATTACATGAAAAATGGTATCTTTTCTGTAGGTGTATACAGATTGTCAGTGTGTAATTGTCCTAAGTCTTCATGCACATGCCTGTTCCTTATTTGTGCTGTTTGAAGCTTTTTCATACTACCCTCTGTAATTCACAAAATACACAAGCTGAGTGGGTTGTGCTAAGTAGGCAGGAGTTCCTCCAGCCTTTTTTTTTGCCTTTGTTGTCTTTCTGAAACTTCCATAGACTATCCCTTCATAGTGTGGTGTTCCTCAAAATGGCATTAGGAATGGCTTGCTGCATCGTGAGCTCTAAAGACATTCTAAGATTGCTCCTATCTAAAAAAGAGAAAAATGCTCAACTTCCCAGGGCACAGACTTCTGCAGAAGAAAGTGTTAATTTTTGGATGACCTAGGTGAGAGAATTTTCCTTCCATAATCTTGGATGGTGTTAACCAGCCCTTAGTAGCTGTGAAGTACTTGTACTATCTATGATATCTTTTCCAGAACTACCTTAAAATCGAGGAAGGATTTTAGAGGAGACACTTCATGTCCTTTTCTTTCTTCCCAGTTCATTGACTTGCTTGTGCTGCTTGTAAAATGGAAGGAGAGAGGCCTTAGTCTTAGTTGGCTTTGCAGGAATACTTGAGGCGTGAAGGCCTGAAGAAATTCAAGCTTTTGGGAAAGCTGAAAAATACCTGCCACAGCATACATGTTGTGTTGTACAGTTTGAGACTCACCAAGATGTGCTGGCTGCTAAAAACCCAGCTATTTTTCTCCAGAGAGGAGAGTCAGGACACTCTGCATGCTCCAGTACAAAATATGTTTTTTATTAAAATTTTGGTATAGAAAGATATAAATGACTTTTTTTTGTCATTCCTTGAAGTTGATTTTTCCAAAAGCTGCCCACAAGATTTATGAGCGGTTCGTGTCTGCTGGTGTTCACAATCACTATTAAATGTGTGTGCATTTGCTGGTGCAAGTCATGCTGTTGTAGAACCAGGGATATGTGTTTTCTTAAACTATGCTGAGAAATGTCAAAAGCCCTAGAATACCATCATCTTCTTCTTGCCTTCTCTCTTTGCCTCTTTGTGCACATATCCTTTGTCCTTTACGTGAGCATGTTTTAATATCAGTTCTAATTAAATGCATTCTAAGCTGAAGCAGCTCTAGCTGCAGAGTAAAAAAATAGCAAGTTGTTCATTTGTCTGTTTCTGAATGAGTGGTTTGCATAGGCCGGTGTATTTTTTTATTGGAAAACCATTTCATCTTCATGTGGAAGAACTGAAAAAGGAAATTTGTAGGAAGTACGCGTATTGTAGGTTTGACCAGCATCCAGGCATTCTTTTCTGAGCAAACCAAGTTCTGCATTATTGTGCTCTAGTCACAGGTAGTATTTTATTAGGTACAAGTGGTTGTTGCTTGCTGTTATTCAGCAAAAAGCTTTAAAAAGCTAGAGAAACTTTTGGTTCAGTAAATATTATTAGAAACTGCACCACTGGTAAAGTTTTGCCCCCTGTACTGAAGCTGGGCTTATAAGCAAACTTTGCAGTGGATGAGATGCCTTTTTTTTTTTTTTTTTTTTTAAATAGTTATTTTTTTTTAATTATTTNAAAAGCTAGAGAAACTTTTGGTTCAGTAAATATTATTAGAAACTGCACCACTGGTAAAGTTTTGCCCCCTGTACTGAAGCTGGGCTTATAAGCAAACTTTGCAGTGGATGAGATGCCTTTTTTTTTTTTCTTTTTTTTAAGATGTTATATTTTTTTAATTAGTTCAAAAAATTTGCATGTAAGTGAGATGCTGTAATCAGGGACTACCATGATCTTAAAACTATGGATTGGGTATGAATCAGGATCCTTTTTGTGCTCAGCACACAATGATTTTGTGTACTACTGTTTGTTGAATTGTGGAGAATTATGATTTGGAAACCGTCTGGTTTTGGAGGTGTTCATTTTAGTGGGCATTGATCTTGCCACATGTTTAAAACTGGCATCTGCCATGTTTGCCCTGGAAATGGGAGAGGGAGTACTTCTGTACTTTTAGTCCATCATAGCCTAAAAAGGCAGTCAGTGTTGCAAATTATATTTTGTTTTCCTCTTTCTATTGGTTTTCCAATAAACTTTGTTTTTGCTGATTGATTAATAAGAAAGTGTGAAATAATAATGATTGTCATAATTTTTCATAAAAGCACAGGAAAAACTGTTGCTTGTGAGAAACTGCATTATGAAATTAGCTTTCAAAGCATATACTCAGTTCTGTAGCATTCTTGGAATCACCACAAGCACAGCATTGCACAGTACGGCACATCATGTCACATACTCATTATGGTATCAAATTGTATTTTATGCTAGGATACACAGACATAAAAAGTGTGTTCCTGACAGACACCAGACTCCAAGCTAATGGTGATTAATGGTTATTAGCCTGCACGTTTTGAACTTGTTATTTTTGTTTAATCAAAAGCCAGAAAAAAAGCACTTTATGACATAATGTCATAGGAGTGACATTTTGTTGTGTGTTTTCATTCTAGATATTATGAAGTAGTATAATTTCAGTAAAAAATAAAGACAGATTTTTTTGATTGAGACATAAGAGATTTCATCTCAGGTGTGGGAAGACATCCTGTGTGTTACCAAACACTCATTGAAGTCATCAATTAGTGTAAAGGGACATTGTTCAATCATTTATAGTTTCATTCACTGTTCTCTGTATTGCTCAGAAGTTACAAAATAACTTTTTTCTCACTGAATGAAATTTGTGTTACTTTTTTTTTGTCAGACATTATTATGTCACATTAATTGTAGACATAAATTCTGCTAATTGTGCAGCCTCTTCTGGGCTTTCAGCTCTAGAAAACTTAGTAAGTAACCATGAGAGAAAAATAGGAGGGAGAAGGCGTTAATAAAATAGATATTTAGCTGACTTATATAGTGTGGATTAGCTGAAAGTTTGTGAAATAGTTTGAAGCTGTCTTGCAGAATATTGAAAATTATTTCAAGTGAATTGATGGTCTCAGAAAAATAAGTGTATGTTTAGGTATCTGCTATTAGAATGACAAACAAAACTGTTTTAGACAAGTTTAAAGCTTAATTATGGGACCGAGCCAAGCAAAAATCAAGGTAGTAACTTGGGCTTATGTCTTTTTTAGCTCCTGGTTATTTTGGTTATTTTAGGTTCCAAAATGTCAACAAGCTCCTGAATGTCAGTTGGGTGCAAACTTTGTCGATTATAATATAACTGCAGTTATTATATGTGTGTGTGTGTGTGTGTGTGTATATATATATGTACATGTATATATACATGTAAAATATATAAAATATATTAAATGCTGTTACATTGAAATGTCTGTGAAGGTCCTCTGCATCAGTCTAAGAGTTCCAGACACCTGCAGAGACAAAAGCCTGGGCTGTTTTTAGGGGAAAGGACAAGCAAGGAGAAGAGAAGATGATAGGCTTGAAATCAAGTATGAAACAAACTGGAGTGTATCAAACACTGTATTTTTGCATTGGAGTTGAACTGAAATTTTTTAAGAGACATAGATCTTGTTGGAAATCTAAATACTAAATCTGGAGCTGAGTAGGAAGTAACAGTTTCCATTTTGCAGGAAGTTGAATTGTTTTGTTGTTCCGAAAATGAAGGGGGGAGGAGGGGAGGTGGAAAGTAGCTGCATCATAAACTGGTGCATTGGAAGTACAATCTGTTTGGATCTCACAAAAAGCTCCATTTTCGTTTTACATCCCAGATTTTATTCTGATTTTTGGCGGATTTGTCTTACGAATCCTTCTAAGACATTAAAATGAAACATGTTGATATTTTGGAAGGACCACAGGATTCTCTTCAGTTTAAGTTGATTTGTGAGTTGTTGTGGTTTTTTTTTAATTTACATGGATTCATTTCAGCAAGTTAGTATTTCCCACTCTGCTTGAAAACAGTGAATTTTAGTTATATAACTTGAGTGCAGGTACCTATATCTGCTAGAGACAGCTCTGGTAAAGTACACATTAATTTTTAGATTTCATTTTTTGAGTGCATTTTCTCTGAGTTCCTAAGCCAAAGGAGATTTATTTATTTTGTTGGGCATTTTTGTTATTTCTTAAAGTGAGTATTTGTCTGTGTGCGTGTTGATCTTTCCTTAGAAAGGAAAACAGAGTGCGACAGGAGAGAAGGAGTATTTGTTAGTTTCTGAGTGTGACATAAGTCATTACAAAAACATTTACAGGGATGGTAGTCAGAAAGGCTGATGATTATTCTGACGCTGAGATGATTCAACTGATATAGTTAAAAAGGGGTTTTGCCTTTCAGATTTGAGTCTGGTGTAGAGCAAAAATGCTCTCGAGGTATTATAGCAAGGAAGAGATTGTAAGAGGAGATCTGATTATGTTGAATTTTTTACCTGGTTGCATAGTCCAGATGAGAGGATATAATATAGAAGACAGAACACTTATTTTTAAAGCAGGGAGAAGAGGAATAAATCTGAAATTGTTTCAAGATGTGGGGAAACTGGGACATGGCATGATTTTTCCATGTACTTTGCAAATATCTCCCATTTTAAAAACCAAATACGGAGAAGGAGGATGCCAGTTCTGTTTTCTGATCAATGAAAGAGCAGACAGTGAAAGGAAATATATAAACATAGTGTTTACATATATATCACTGTTTAAATTAGCATGGGTAAAGAAACTTCTAATTTGAAAGCTTCCTGTCACTTTCATATGCTGATCTGCTTTTTCATTTCTTGTTTAGCATGTTGTCAAATTGAGAAGGCAGTGCAGTTCTATTTAATAGTTAATCAATGATTTATTTGAGGAGTTACTTTTAAGTAAAAGGTTTTACTTTCTTTGAAGTTAGAACATATTTTCTTATTCCTTTGCAGTTATCCCTTAACGTTTTAAGTGCCACATAACCATCTTTTTTTCCTGTTTTTAATATAGCTGATCCAGTTGATTTTGAGTCACCTTACAGTACCAGACCTGTGTAGACTAGCACAAACTTGTAAGCTACTGTATCAACATTGCTGTGATCCTCTACAGTACATTCATCTCAGTTTGCAACCTTACTGGGCGAGGATTAATGACACATCCCTGGAGTACCTACAGTCTCGATGCACTCTCATCCAGTGGCTGAATTTATCTTGGACTGGAAACAGGGGAGCCATCTCTGTTTCTGGATTTAGCAGGTCAGTGTTAAAGGTACAGAAATGTTTTGACAAACTCTGTTTGCAGAGCTGCTGCAACGTAGTTTCACTAAGTATTTGAAACTTTGTTAAAAGGCAAGAAATGTCTTTGATTTACTATGAAGGGTGTGATTGTTATGACGTAGAAAAAAGGAACAGCTAAAACACTAAGAGATGCTAAACATAGCAGCAAAAGTCCATTGCAATCTGTAGAGTCTGCATGTTCCAAGCTGCTTGTGACTGAAAGATTTCTTCCAGGGGGAGCAGTGTTTTGCTTTTTTTCTGGGCTTCTGAAACACTCTGCTAGAACTGAGCTGTCAAAAATCCATCTTGCAAGGAAAATGTTAGTGGTTGTTCTTTGTACAGATGAGTCATCAGTAGGACTGTATTAGAATGGCTGCAGTAATAAACTGATTGCATGCTCACATGGTATGAGCCAAGTAATCACTGGAGTCCAATGTAAATGCAAATATTTTCATAAAAATGATTTAAAACATTAGCCCTGTTGGAAAACAGGAGGGTTGCATGTGCATATTCCAATGAGCTGAAAATATAACTGTGTTTTAGGTCATTAAAATAGCAAATTTGCAGGGATTCTTCTCTGTATAACAGCCATGTTCTCTGATTTCTTAAGATATCATTTCTTGCTTCTTTGCTCATTTGCATTAGTTAAACAGCTTCTATCAATGCATTTCATTTAAGCAAAAGTTGCTGCTTCAACTAAAGAGTGATCAGCAATGGCAGGTGAAAGCAGAAACTGAGTGATAAGAAACAGAAATGTTTAATATATCTGAATAAGTTGTCTTAACTGTCATTTATTTTCTGAATAACAAGGTTAAATCAACTATGCAGACATTTTCTTTCCTTTCATGCCTAAGTTCCTTACCTGAGGAAGTAAAATATTTTGGAGAAATACTTTGTCAAGATGGGAATGTCACTTCTGGTTTTCCAGACCCTCCAGTATGATGGCAGAACCCTATGCTTTTTTGTGCTTATTGGTAGAAAAATAGACTTTGGCTAGTTGTTGAATTGGGTAAAAAAATTTCTCCTAAATTTGGATTTCATATTAGATACATTATGCAGAGGATAAATGCACATGCTTTAATTGAGAATTCAATTCTGAAATCATGAAGTGCCTTTTTTCTGATGCTTAGCTATTAAGTCTGTCTTTTGAAAACATAGCATATCTGCATCTTTGTGGCAAGTTTCATTTCCATGAATTCTTTTTTTTTTTTTTTTTTAGCATACAGTAGTGCTAAAAATCTTTGTAGTCTTGGAAGAAATTAATGCCAAATTCAGACTTATAAACTTTACAGTTGTGGCATTTCTGACTTCCACTTAGTTGAAAATGACTTTATTATTACTAATTCTTTTTTTTTTTTGCTTCAATGCTGAGCTACTAGTAACATTTATGTGTATACAGCATTTTTAAATAATAAATATTCATTATTTGACTTAATAACCTATGAGTAAACATTTTCAATGTACATTTGTTATAAGGGATTATATTTATTTGTAAAAAAGGGAAAAAATGTTTTTTTGACACTGATGCAATTCTGAAGTTATCTTAGGAAAAAATATTTCTTGGATGGATGCAGTCTGGGAATGGGAGATGCAGTTCAATCGTAAATTTTAGAAGCAAAGTTATAAGCTAAATAATTTTCATGTCTAAACTGTTTTTATCATTTTCCCTTCTGAAACAAAAATTCTTCACTGTAACTAGGTCTGGTTTAAAACTTTTTTCTATTACAGAAATAATTTTGCAACTCTTTGTTCTCTAAAAGTCTTTTTAGTTAAATTTCCCCGACACAAGTTTTTCTTTTGACAGTCTTTATCAGCGTATTTGTCAAATTTGCTGGCCTCCAGGAGAGGAAAATTTGCTGCTCATTTGCTATGAAAGTATCTACTACTAGAGGACTTGCTTTTCAAAAGCATTAATCTAACTCTTGTTAAAAAAGGAGCTTCCTGGTAAGAGATATTGTTCCTTGACAGAAAAATCTGTCAATAAGTGCTTTGTTCTGTTGCCCTGGTTGTCATTAAGATACCACCAGCCTGGGGATATTACAGCATCCAGGACACATAATCAAGAATTCACACCATTTTTCCTTTTGTCCAAAACCAGGACACTTATATTTTTGCATTTTTCTCAGCATTTGGAGTTACAGTTGGCACTGTTGAATTCAAAACTGTTCGAGTTGGTTTAATTCTTACAGTTGTACGGCTTAAGTTATGATTTCTACAAGTCAGGGTATGTTTAAATGTTACTCATGCTTAAATCGTATTTTGGAAAATACCTTTCAAAAATGTTTTTATCTGTAGTTTCTTAAGACAGTCTTAAAACTTAGTAGCTTGTATAAATTTGTTATTTTAAAATGTTCATATGTGCATGAAGTTATTGCAAATACTAAGAAATTATTTGAAATGCATACTTTCTTTTAAAATGTATTAAAGGGAAAAGAATTAAGAGTAATTTAAGAAATTTTACTGGAGCAAATACAGTATTATCATGAGAAGACAGAATGCTTCAGGCATATGAACATCCTGAGGCAAAGCTGAAGGTATTTTAACTTATTGATAGCATCTACTCCTTAGGGCTAGAAATTGCTATCATAAATTTTTCATTTCAGCATATAATATAAATTAACTAAACTTTATATTAGAGTGAACTAAAAGTGTACAAAAAAGTGAAAGGAGTATCTGAGCAGTCTCAGGAGCCTGAAATGCAAAATGACAGGGAATAAGCAAAGATTTCACAGTAAGCATTACATAAGCAGCACTGCATTTCTCTTGGCTTTATAGGTCTGGTGAATCTCTTCATGCCAGGGGGGAATATCAGTGTGGGAGGGTAGGACCTATATAAGAAGAGTGAGGGGAGCTGATTGGAGGTGTACTAAATACTGAGATGCTGAATAAATGCTCTGAGGTTTAAACAGCTCAAGGACAATGACAGTTTAAAAACAGAGTTCTGCATGCAGATTTCCTTGGATCACTGATAATGTCATTAACTTGTTTAAACTCCTGCTTTAAATATCTGAGGAATTTGGATTTTTATTTATGTCTGACATTTTACACTGTGAAAATGAATTAATAGTGTTTTATTTTCAGGCTAGTGATGCAGTATTTGCATGTCAAGCACATCCAGGAATATTTCTTTAACAGTTTTGTTGTTCACGTTTGAAGGCTTTTGTTGCCTTTAGTAGAAGTGAGTTTTGACAATGTTTAATTTCGTGAGGCTTTGCTATAAGTCAAACTAGCAGGAAGGTCAAAGAAATTACTGAAATATGCATCAAATAGTCACAGAAAATAGGAGTAATGTGTGACTTTTCAGGGATTCTCAGTTTAAAAATCACCTCTGTCTATTGCTTTAATTTCCAGAGGTCTTTAGTAAAACTAGAGTTGGCTGTAACTGAGAGTAAGTTATAATGTTTGTTTTGCATGTTTTTCTTGAAATAGTTTAATCTGTGTTGAGAAAAACACAAGATCGGGTACTTAACATTCTTCCTACTTACATGCCATGTTTTAGGATTTGCTTACCAAAAAGGAGGTGTAATAGGTGCTAGAGTAGAAAATAACATTGCACCAATTAGAATAGCTAGAGCGAGGGAAACTGACTTAATTTTAAAACCAAATTACCTCAAAAAGTCTCACTCTCAAGCATGAATACTTGCATGCACCAAGAGAACCAAGATGTGTGTCCAAATCAATTTGTCCAGCATGTGGTCTCACCATCCTGTGCTGCTCCTGTCCTCCATCTCCTAATCCGTGTGCCCTGAGAAACTGCCTGCACAAACATTCACGGATGTCGGTGACCTGCTAATCTGACTTCCACCAGCACACACCTCTCCACCAGCCCTTGTATTGCCATTTGTTCTTTCTCGTGCTTCTACACCTCTGTGTACCCAGTTGTTCTCCACTCATATCAACCTTAACGCTTTTGTTACAATTGCCTGTGCTAAATGCTGCTGCTGTTGTGTAACGTGGCAGTCTTGAAAGGAAAAGTATCACTGTGAATTTAAAAATATATGAACAAGTCTTTACGAAGGATATTAAAATGTTATTCCACAAACCATTTATTAAATGCAAGACTGTAATTGTAAAACAGAAAGTCCTCTGTGAGTGTGTGTGAGTAATCATATAGACAGAACTGCATAAGAAAGAGGGGACCTCGAGATCTTGGAAGTGAAATGAGGAAGAATAAAATCCAAGTGGGTTTTGACATTTTTCTTGTCTGGTGGCAGGCTCTGGAAGCAGGAGACCTGAGTAGCTGGAGGGAGCATGTAGTTGGCTTGAAGCAAACAGAAATGGTAATTTTTATGAAATACTGATTCTAGGAGGCTGTTACCAAGGAAGGCTTGGCAAATGGGCAATATTATATCTGTCAAGTAACAGAGGTAACATCCCTAATGTGGATGCTAATGTAAGGTAACACTAAAAGAGAAAGTGTTAAAGAAAAAAAATTCTATCCAACCCTGTGTTGTTCACAAATGGAAGTTGCTTACCTTTTCCACCCTCCCCCTTGGATACCAAATTCAAATATATGTCAATGAGTACAAAATCAGTACTGAAGATTTTAATTTAAAAAAGTTTTGGTACAGTCAGCATGATAGAAAGCTGTTGTGTTAGTTGCACTAAAGGAATATAAAACTAGGTAGCTAATTGTGTTGAGGGAGGATGAATACATGAAAGAGAAGAGGACTGTGATCCCTGCTTGTTGTAGAGTTTTCAGTAACTTTGAACTGGGGAGTACAGAGTAAGTGAGGATCATTAAGCTAACAGTGAAGTGTAGGTTCTGAGTCCATTGCAGTTCCACCAGAAACCATTGGAGCAAATGTGATGTGTTCAGAACCTGCATAAGCACGTCTGAGGGTATTTTGAGAATTTTGTTTGGGAGGTCTTATATCCTGACATGAAGAGTACTGTCTCTTGTACCTTGTATTTTAATTTTGGATCATGAGATGTGCTTATGATGCAGACATGAATTACAAGATTGGAAATTGTTAGTGGGCTAAGTGACCCTGTGATCATGATGGGCTTAACATCACCACGAGCAGATATCATCCTGCCTGCTAATAAATATATTTGATGTTCCAGAAAAACTTCACTAGGACTTACTTCCCAAAAGCTGAAGGGGTTGAAATTAAGCAGCAGTTCTTGAGAGTAGGCAGAACGTGATGGAGAGTAAGATTCCTTACAATAATCCCCTCCCCCCAGGAAAGCAACTCAGCCCCCCCATCCCAAAACCCCAAAAATCCAAAACTGAACAACTAAAAAGCCTGAAGTATTGTTGTCTAGGAGTGAGGATAAACTTCAAGGGAAAGGCCCAATCCAGTGTCTAGCAAAAGAAATGTACATGTTCACATTATTCTAGGTTGTTTAGTCATATTTTATAACAAAGATGAAGGGATGAAGAGAAATCACTTCAGAAATGGTGTGTATAAAATATTGATAATAAAAGCAAAACTAATGGGATGGATGACTGCAGAACAGAGGAGAGACTGAGAACAGGAACCAGTCAATCCTCAGTGATTAAAGGAGAGGTATGTGAAGAAATTTTGATATGGGTAGAAGGTGCTTTTTTGGGTGTTGTTTGTTTTCAAATTAGCTAAATCGAGCCAGTCACTCAGAGACTATGAAGTCTGAGAAGTATGAAGACCATGCCACATTTGTTTTGAAAGCATGAGAACTCATATTCTACCTTGCCATATGGCTCTGTGTGGAGATCCATGTAGAAAGACAGTAGCAGAAACTTCTGTCCTGAGCAATCTGTTTAATGCAGACAAAGATCGTGGTGTCCCCATCATTCCGAGAACTGCGCACTTCTGCCGGGTGTTCTCTGCCCTGTGCTGGTTGGTGACTTCCTCAGATTCCTCCTTCTGTTCCTCTCTTTCCTACGTGCATGTCCTCTCATTCTTGTACCCTGCTGCATGCACCTTATCCCCCTCTTGTTTCTGTTTCATGTCTCCTAAATAACCCTTTTCCAACAAGGCAGCAAAGCCATGAAGGGCAATGCTTGTTGCTGTCACTGTCTTTGCTCTCTGCCTGTGTGTTTCAAGTGTAATGAGTTTAAATAAAATGTTATGAGGATAATAATTCTTCAAGCTGGTGAGCCTGGAGTTCTTCTCCGAGTCTAGGGGGTTAACTGAGTGTTTCCCTGACCTGGTAGTGTTAACTTTGAATAGTCCTAGAAAGAGAAAAGCATTGATCTCTACTAACATTTGTAACAGCCAAGCTCTGTTAAATTATATGGCAGTTAAACTAACATCCATTATTGTAATGGAGTAATTCATAAAATATTTATTTGTTAGCAGATTAAAAGCTAGAGGTATAATAAGTGGTGACTGACAAAGTTTTATGGAAAATACCATCATTCAAACAAACCTGATAATTTGTTGATGAAAGAAGCTGTGTGAATGTATTGTTAAAGCACTCATTAAATAGAGGAATTGGCTAATTGGTAATCAGCAATGTATCCATATATCTCTACTCTGATTTCCAGGGGATGTCCATCCTGCATTTCTCCATAACAACGTTGAACTCTATTGCTAGTCTAAAATAGCACTTAAATGTTTAAGTACCCGATGTTAATTGTTGTGAATTGTCGTGTCATTTCAGCTCTGGCATTCCCACAGGAAGGCTTACCAGCTTCTGTGAATTCACTGTATCCAGTATGGAAACTGCTTGGTGTTTGATGAAACTCTGACTTTAAAAGCTAAAATAGATTCTAAATAGAGACTGTAGAGTTAGAAAAAAACGGTAGAGGAGTAGACTTGAAGGCCATACATGGCAGAACTCCTGTGGCTCTGGCGCTTATGTCTCCCCTTTTGTGTCTCAGACCCTCTCTTTGTTTCTGTTTGCTTAGGCTCATAGAAATGTTGGATGTTAGGGACCTCTGAAGGTCGTCTACTCCAAGCTCCCACTTGAAGTGGCAGTGTCCCCAACGCTAGATCAGGTCAGTCAAGGTTTCAGGTGACTCTTGGAAACATGCAGGGATGGAGATGCCACCCTGGAATCTCCTTTTTGCTCTGTATTACATAGGATCTGCATGATCACACTAAGGCCATGTAATATGCAAGGTGAAAGGAATAAAGAAAGGTGATGATGAATGGCAAGCATGACTTGAGTGAGTAATGAAAAAATAAGGAAAGGAGGCAGCTTGAAACTTGGATCTTGAAAGATGAATTTCAAGTCTTGGGCTACTGTTGGTGTTGTTGAGGAATGCCTCCCTGAATGTGTCTTCTTCTAAGACCAGCAGCAATTTCTTCTAAGCTTCAGCATGAACAAATGCTTGGGAAGGCTAATAACTCTTTCATTGTAATAATAGGAGTTTTTGTGCAAGCAGGAGCCTTGTGTCTGTCTGGAACTTCTATTGCATCAGTTAAACCCAAGAAGGAATACTAACTTTGTGGTGGAAGTGTCAGAACCTGAAGCTGCTTTGTCTGCATGAATGTTTTTGTAGGTAATAGAGCAGATCAGAATATTTATTATGAGAAACTAATTCATGCTCTTTGACAAGTAGCTCCATTATTCTAGGAAGTAATATGGGAAACTCATTACAGTCCATAGTTTAAGAAACTAGTTTTTCTACTGGAGAAACTATCAAAATATAACAAAAGCATGGCAGATGTGTGGGGTTTTTATCCTATTAAATATCAAGCTTACAAGCCTAGTGATTAATTTATGGTTTGAAGGTTATCTTTGCAATGAAAAGGGACTAAGCTTATGTGGTTTTGGTTAAAGCTTGGATTAGAGATAAAAGAGCTTGAGTTTCTGACACGAGATCTCTGACAGGAAAGCAAAATATAGAGACCGTCAAAGTTTCTAAATTTTGGGTCTTTTGTCATCTGTTGTCTTAGTTTTCTATAATTCCAATGAAAGTCAAATATTCCTCAGGAATTTATGTTCTACAACAGCTAGCAAGTGTTGATTCTGACTTGTTAATGAAAAGAATGAGATCTTTTATTTCTGAAAGTCTTAAAACACTTCTTAGTATTTCATCCATTTAAAAGTATTTGTTTAACCTGATTTTTACATTTGCAGATTTTTCTGAGATAAATATGAAATTATTGATGTAAACTTGCAGGCCATTGTCAAAACTGGCTTTTAACTGTTTAAAAGCTTTTCAAACATGATCAGTGTTTTACTTTTATCCATTGTCTCAGAGTTAATATTAAGAACAAAGCATTTTCTGACTTCCTGAACCAAAACAGAATTTTCAAGACTAGTGTCTTTTCTTTGTTGAAAGGAATTATTTCCTGGTTTACATGGTTGAGGTTTTGACAGTATTCAGACTCTCACCTGAAAGTATGTTCATTTTTCACTTAAAACATGGGGTTCTTTTACAGGTTCTTGAAAGTCTGTGGCTCTGAACTAGTACGTCTTGAGCTGTCTTGTGGCCATTTCCTCAATGAAACATGCTTGGAGGTCATCACTGAAATGTGTCCAAATCTTCAGGAATTAAATCTCTCATCATGTGATAAAATACCACCTCAGGCTTTCAACCATATAGCCAAAGTGGGCAGCCTAAAGCGTCTCATTCTTTACAGAACAAAAGTAGAGGTAGGAACAACTATTTCTAACTTTTGCAATAAGTATTTTCAATCCTGATAAAGTTGGTTTTGGATTTGTTTTTTTTTTCCAATAATGAAGTAGTAAATTAGATTTTTGAGTGTAAAGTCAGAGGTAAATCCAGAAAATCCAAAGGTAGTTTCAAAAATCTTAGGATGGTTTTTTATTTTCAAAATAGCTTTTGGCCTGCGTGTTTTAACATGCATGGTACATTGGTGACTTTTCACCAGCCATTTTAAGCAATATGGTAAAATTACAGATTTAAAGCTTTTCTCTTATTTTGAAGTTACTCTAGACAAACTGTATTTGGCAAATAAAATTGTAAAATTATCATACTTAGTAACTTTCTGTAATTCACAACATTCTCTCCTTTAAAATTACTTGCTAGTTACTAGATTCCTACAGTCTTTGTATATTAGTAGCATTTGAGACAGAGAACACAAGTTTTTTATAAAAATTTTCATTTATGATGTAAAAACTACTTCTTTATACAGTTACTTCACTGCCCAAATCAGAGTTGTTACCTGCTTGCTGCACACATTTCTTCTCTAGCCTGGCATGGATTTGTGTGCTGCAGCTGAGAAGTCTGTTGTAGTTTGCTACATTTTACAAATGTTGTATCCTTGTAAATTCAGCAGTTTGAATGAGAAGAATTCCATACCCTCTCAGTAGCTCCATTACTCTGTGTTACAATCTTACTACTGTGGTTTACTTGGAAGTTGTCGTACTTCTGTTGTTGTAAAAGCTGTTCCAAAATGGGGGCAAACCCATGTCTCTGCAGGTTTTTTCCTAGCTTTTAATCCTAGAGTAAACATTTTAAGAAGAGTTTGGTTGTGTTACATATGCTTGTGCTTTTGGTACACAGAAGTCAGGTCGTGACACTGGATTGTGTGGGGTCTTAATCTGTAGTGTAATAAAAGGAATGAAGGTGGAACAGTAGATTCTGTCAACTAGATGCGCAAGGGTCATCTGAAGTTAAGAGTACCATATTGCATTCGTAAGCAGTTCCCACCTGACACGTGTTAGAGTTAGTTGGGTCTTGTTGTCCTTTATTTGGTGAATCCTAAGTATGTTTGTGCCCAACGTCTAGCTAGGTGTCTGTAATGGTGAGTGGGTAACACCAGGTAGTTAGATTAAAGGGTAGACTACCTGGGATGATTGGTGCTTACTGTGGAGTTTGCAGTGGAGTGTGCAAGACAGTCACTGTCAAGCCAGTGCCCCTCAGTAACTTGTTACTTTGTAGTAGCTGCTCTCTGTATTGAAGCAATTACTATTTTCTTCAAAAAGCAAATTGGTGAGCCCTGCATTTTTTGAATAGAGCTGAATTGGTGCCTTGAGTGTATCTGTTCTGTTTCTACATTACTTGCCTTTCTGTTAATCTTGGATTAATCTCCTTTATTCCATTTTGACTATTGGCTCTTACTCACAAAGCTTTTTTAGATCCAGGGAAGATCATTGTATCAGAGGTAGTGATTGTATAATGTTATTATTTTCTGCTGTTGATTGATTAGAATCTTCTTGATTCTACTCAGGTAACTTCTGAAGTTTGAGACTTCATGCTTATAATAGTGCAGCAAATGAGATGTACTCTGAAGTGATTGGTAACTGTCATTCCTCTGCTATCGCTTTGCTGAGCAGAGCTTGAAATTAGACTGAATGTAGGTGGTAAAGATTTCCAGGCTTTGAAACCCTTAAATTGTGAAGATTCACTTCTGCCTTCCATGTGTATGGACATGCCTCTGCTTGTAGCTGACAAGAACATTCATAATCAAGTTTATTTAAGATTGGGCATCCATTTTATACATAATTATGAACAAAAGGCACTATTCCTAACAAACAATGGAAGAGAAGATTCTGGAAATTTAAATAGGTAAATTGGAGATGATGCTTGTGTGTTATTTCTTAATATGAAGCCACTTAACAATATACATTGTGCATCACAGGTCAAAAAATAAAAGAGAAAGAATGAAGATGGATAGGAATTGAATTAGAGCATTAGAGCTACAAAAGTCACAGATCTGTAGAAATAACATCTTTCTCAACATTAGCTTCTCTTATTGCAAATCTTCGGTTATCTGTTCAAAAAAGGCTGCCATTCCTTCTGTACTTTTCAACTGGTACAGAAATGCTTGTTAGTAAGTGGTGTCTATATGCAAAAAAGGGTAGATTGATCAAGCAGGATGTGAAGCAATTGAGACTTCTCTAAAACTTGTCAAGGAGTGGCAAGTGTTCTTGATTTTTGTGAAATTTCTACTGCTGTCTTCGTTGTTGGAGCTTCTAAGGAGCAAACAGAGGAACAATGCTAATGATTAATCAAGAGCTTGGCATTTTATTGTTGCCAATGGATCTGCTCAGTGAAAAGAATCTGAGGCTGTGAATCCACTAAGAAAAAAACTGCAAACTGATAACAAGTATGTGTTTATTACGAGAAAGTAAGAAGGTGAGAAGAACAGAGCTGATATGGTGGTCTGTTAAAGTTCTGTCTCAAAACCCAGTAAGAAGAAACTGAAAGAAAAATCTGTCCATTTCATTTAGGTTGTTTTCCTAAATAATTCGGTGGCTTGCTTTTTTTTCTTAAACCAAGTAATACGCAAAATAAACCACAAAATCTTCTTGTGTTAGAGCACATCTGGGTAAATAGTACAACTTTTGCTTTTGGTTGTGGATTTGGACTTGTGATTAAATAACACAGGAAGAGATGAAGATCCTCCATTCTATCTGTCAGTATGTGATAATGTTGTTTCTGGTTTTGCATTATGCTTAATAAAAACCACAGAATTAACATTTTAATAATAGAAATGTATTTTTCCCATACACACTCCCAAGTACATGCCCAGATACAGGATTTTCTTACGCAGTCTAAGTCTTGCTGTAGCCTTCCTCTTTATGTTTTTGCCTTTTAATACTAAAAAAGAGGAAAAAAGTTCTTTCAGCATCTAAATTTAAAGTATTGTACTTTGTCCATGTATATGATTACTGTGACACTAATAGATAAATTCTAAGGAAACACTCTGCAGAAAATTGACTACTGTTAATGATTTTTTTTAGGTGCGTAGATTTTGAGGACAATGGAAACTTCTTAAAATTGATAACGTTGTGTTGTCTGAGCAATTGTAATTACAGTTTCTTCTTATTTTAGCTATTTTCTTTGAATAAGTTTTGTATTTAAAAATGTTGCCATTGTCTCTGTAATCAAAGCTCCATTTTTTAAGTATATATTTTTAGTGAAATTGGAAATTCTGATGTTTTGCTACTTAGTGCACTGCTACTTTGGAAGATTGCTGTACCATCAGGAGGCCGTTGTATTCTTTGGTCCTAACCCTGCTGATTCTTAAGGCCTTATATAATGTTTCCTTGACATATTGAGTGTGAGGTTGTGTGTATAAAATTGTTTTCAAACCTCTGAATTGAAGCTCCAATGCCTTTGAATTATTTCAACCTTTCTGTTAGAAGAAGGAAAGTCCAGTGACTTTCAGTAACTTTTTAGTAACTAAAAAAAGTGTCCTGCCTGGCTATACTCCTCCCCACAAAATGCAGCTTATTTTTCCAGTGCTATAAGTTAATTATTAAAGGTTCTCAAAGGTTGTTTATATATATATATGCTTGAATAATTTGTATCTTGCTTAGAGAACCTAATCTCAACTTTTTATAAATGTAATTTCTTTGTGCTGAAGACCGCTGTTACATTTGTGGGATTTTTGTGCTGGTGTTTTTGGTATTTACTGATACATGACTCCTTCATGTTTATTTGTTGAGAGTGTATTCACAGCATAACTTAAGCACTTGTTGGCACTGATAAATTTGAAGAATACAATGAACAGTGGAAGTATTATTGTATACAGTAATTGACAATGCACATCTTTATCCTTGAGCATGAATATTATCTTAAGTTAATGCTTATTGTGAAGTATTTAGTCCATATAAATAATGCAGCCAAAATTGTATTTTAAAGAAACCAAAGCCACAATTACAGTAGGAGAACTGTCAGTCTTCTTATTGATGGGTGTAAATTTTAATGTAAGATGGTATATTTCATGTTGCATGATATTCTGAAATCTTTGTAATGAGTAAAGAAAAAATTTTTAAAGTTTGTATTGGAATTATAGTTGAGATACAAAAGGAACTAAATTCAAATCCAATTACAACGTACAAAGGACTTAGTTTTTCACACATTTTAAAGCAAGTGCTGTATTTATAGACTTTATCTCTGATAATTTTGACGAAAAGGAAATTGGGAACTTGGGCAGCTGCGAGAGAAGACTCTGGAAATCTTGGATACCAGAAAGAAGCAGAAGAATTGTAGCAGTAAATGTAATAGCTCTTATTTTCTTATGCCATGAGCAGTATAACAGTTAATGCTGCCATAAAATTGTTCTACAGTTTTCAGAAATAACCTGTTATGGGTCAAGTCATACTTTTGAGAGCTGTTGTCTAATAGATTTTCAGTTTGGACAAAATTCCATTGGCTTGGGTATGAATCTTTAGGATGAAGAGTTGCAAGCAAATAGTAGGAAAAAAAAGGTGAAAGACTGTAGCTGAAACGTGGCTTCTTGGAAGCAAGTTGAGTCAGTGACAATTAATCATGCGATACAGGGCCTTGATGGTGCTTTTTGATTTCATGTCAGGCTCGTAGGGTGGAATTTGGTTGAGCCTGTAATGTGAAGTGAGGGGGAAGAATGAAGGTGTAAAACAGATTTGCAGACATAAGGGAGGACATAATACGACCAAATAAAGCAAAACCCAAATACAGTAATTTAATTTACTGCAGAGACTATTACTTTCATTGAATTGATTCAATAATTGCTGCATTGCTGTGTCCCAGTCCCTGCTGTGCCCCTGGCACTGCCGAGTAGCTGTAGAGAACAAAAAGGTGCCCCTGTATATTCTGAATCCCAGCTTGCAAATTATATTGGGTCTGTTTCTGAGGAGCCAAGTTGTTCTGACTTTTGAGAGGCTACACCTGCACTTGGTAGTAAGGCTCATTCCACCTTGTTCTTCTCTTACCTCATGCTTATGTGTTCATATTGCAGCAGTTTTTTAAAATGTGTGTCGTAAAGTTTTGGAGACAAAAGTTTTATCACTGTCTCAAAAATCATATCTCAAAAATAGTCCTATAATCCAAGTGCATTAGGGGGAGATGGGGAGCTGATTTTTAACACATATGTTTCAATTGTCTCCCTTTTCATCATGTTCTTTCCATGTTGTATCTTGCAAGGCGATAGCTGATGGATGCTTGCAGGAGAATGGAATTCCTGTTCTAATGCCAGCTTCTACTGTGGAGGAAAATGATATGCTGCCATGTTTATTTTGAATCTATAAATGAAAATTGTTTGCATTAGTGTCAGAAGGCATCACTCAAATACACTTGTGATTGTGGCATTTAAGGACAGTGTCGGGGCTTATCCCAGAAAGGGACTGGGTCCTACATCTCTTGACAGCATTGTTCAGTCAGGTTGGGGATGCCAGCTGAGCTGGAGCCAGGTGGTCTGGGCTAAACAGTTTCCGGAAGTTCCTTCCCACACTTAGCTCTTCTGTGATTCTCTGGCTTAGTGCAGATGACACTAATTGGGGACTTAACCTGGGAGCTTTGTTCTCCTGATCTCTGACCGGGACCATGGCCAGTTACAAGGTACACAGTTTCTGTATGCTACACTTCTTCTATCAATAAAATTTGTGTAGTAGCAACTTGCTCATTTTGTAGCTATGGTATGAGGATAGATATAAGGAAGGTTGAGATTCTCTGACGTGTGGCACTATATAGGATGCTCTATATAGGGGTGTTTGTAAGGACTTGAAATACTGTACATAACATAACACGCTTTTCTAAGTTGCAGGAAGTTCAGTTTGTTACAAACCTCTACCTTTTTTCCTCTGGAGAATTTGAGAAAAGGATTATTAAAGCTTGCTTAAGAGGTATAATCATTTCTGGGCACAAAATGGTTGGATACTTGCAGTGGATATCTCTGTCTGAGACTACGTGGGCATCTTGTTTTTCCAAAAGGCCACAAAAACTACCTTGTAATGGGTGAGGTAACCTCTTCTATTTTTTTCCTCATGAAATAGCTTGGGGAACTGAAGGACTTAAGCATTAAACAAATTTGGCCACCATTTAGTTCTAATTTGACATATGATTCCCTGCCAGTTTCTATTACTGACATTTTCTGTAACATTTCATTTAGCTGAAAATTAATATATAGAGAAGTGAAAACAGACCAAAAGAAGGTGAAGAACTTGACTAGCTGTGTAGACCTCTAGATCCAAGTTTAGTTTCGAGAAATAGTACATTATGTATTTTGTGCGTTATTGAATGTTTGTGTACTATTCCCAGATGTGGGTTTTTTTCTGTAAAAAATAAGCTGCTGAGAATAGGTATTTATCCTCAGAACTCAAAATCTTAGAAGCAGTCTAAAAATGAGTGTTTTCTGGGCAACCAGCAGGTATGAAAACTTTTTCTGAAAACTAAGGCTAGTACTTTATAAGTATCTAAAATTAACTTTGTGGATTTTTAAACTGGTTAAACCACTGACTCTTACGTGTTTCTAAGCATGCATCTCATCTCTATGAACCTCTCACAGTACCTTGTATCTTTAGCATAATTGTTTAGAAGTATCATAGACCAACAACTCTGTAACTGAAATTATCTTGATGTCTTAAAATACTGTTTGTGGGCAGGGGATGAATGGGAGAGAAAATAATCCTGGAATCATATTTTACAATTTCTTTGTTGGAGCAGATTTAGATGAAAATTGTATTTCACCATTACTCCACATTTGGTTTTCTGCATTATTAATGTATTACATTCTTCTTTCGCTAAGAAAAAATTGCTTGTGGGGACTACTGCAGCATGATTGTAGGTTTTTAGATGCTGGAGATATGATACCTTGAAATTCACAAAGTAGACCTTTTTTTTTACTTACAGGCATTATTGGTTTGCCCTGTTGTACCTTGCAAAAGGCATGGTTTAATAGAAGTTTACAGAACTCTGGCTTTGCATCCAATGAGGTTTTTAATTGTTGTGGTAGAATAGCAGATGCCAAGTAATTTCTGACTTAGTTCTTTCACAGACTGTGCCAAGAAAATCCCGTCACCCAAACAGTTGATTTTTGGCTTTCTTCTAGTGCTGTATAATGCCAAAGGGAGGGGGAAAAAAGTATTGTGAATTTTTGTAGATTTTTAATTATTTTTGACAGTCTTAACAAGATCATCTTTTACATTTGCATGGGATGTTTGTAATTACAAATATTTATAGCAATAGTGGCACTCAGATTGAAATAGAACTGGTTTCTTCTGAGAGTTTCCTTGTTTTATTGGTTGGGTTTTTAACTACAGGTAGTTCCAGTATGCTAAAACTTTTTTTGGTGTGGTACCTATGAAATACTACTTCACTGGCTCACTGGCTTAAGGTAGACTGATACATCAACTATTTGAAAATACAATTTAATTTAAGAACAGTAAGTAGCACTCATGGTGTATGTGCTGAAGTTAGAGATGTTTTGGCTAATCTGTTCCCACAGCTGTGTGTTTCTCTTGGTGAGTCAGCCACTTCCAACATCCCTTGCTGTAAATTTAAACCTTTTGGGAACAAAAGGGAAGCTTCTGCCCAGATCATGAACAGAGGAGCCTTTCTGTGCAGTTCTGAGAATATTCTGATTTTTCTGCTAAAGAATCATGAGAATTATGGATGTGATTGGTAGGCTTGAGAGAGATGTGGATTTCATTGGCCTGGCCTTAGTCTACAGTTCTCCAGTTCTTCTTTTTTTCAGTATCTCAGGTTCCAAGAATTTTAAGGAATTCATTCAAAAGTCATTGACTTGGATAGTTTTTAGGAAGACAGAATATTTAGAGCACCCTGCAGAGTTACCTCCTCCTTACCACATTTACCCCTCCTCATTGACGCAGGGTTGTGGGGTGGGTATTGAAGGAAATATTTTCTACTTGGAACTTGGATTTTTAATGTTAAAAATACAAAATTAAATCCTACATAATTCAGTTTTTCTTCAACAAAAAGATTAACTGGAGAATTAATAACCCTGATTAAAAACTTACCAAGCAAGGGAAGGGAGGAAGCAGTCTTTAATTATCTTAAGATAACCTTTAGATTCTTTTGTCTTAGCATTAACTTCACTGAAAAATTTGAAGAAAAAAATTGCAGAAGAATAGAAGTCTTGTAAATGATTTAGTCTCTTGTTTTATTGAGGGGCTGGAGAATTCTCAATTTATGTCAGACACAGTTCTTCTGAGAAGAGGAAAAAACAACCTGTTTTTTGTCTCCAGTAAAAAAGTAACAAATTTAAAAGTATCTTTTAAGATTTATCTATAGAAAGGTAATTAAAAACTGCAGACTATTTCTTCCCTAACCCAGCCCAAAGCAAGACTTTGTTGTTTTTCTTAAGCTCTTCCTTTAATCTTCCAGAGTCACACTGTGGTGTCCTTATTTTCATGCCTTGTATGGCAGTGCAGCTGTTATGTGATATTATAGTGCATAATTTGTATTGTTAAAACCCTTTTTATATTTTTTTAATCTCTGACTTGCTTGACAATGAAACTGCAATGAGTAAATAGTCAAATATTCAAAGTGCATCTTTCGCAGGTGAGTCACATCTGCCACAGACAGAAGGGCTTTCTGTTTGAACAGACATTGAGCTCAGGCTATCTGTTGGATGCTTTCTTTATCATACTAACATCAGAAATTATTTGTGCTTTCTGCTGGATCATGAATGTAAAAAAATCCTGAAAAAAGTCAAGCAAGGTTCAGTCTTAGCAAATGTATTGCTCTGGCACCAGTGTTCGTTTCTCTGCTGGTGGGTTATCTGTTCAAACCAGCAGTGCTTTTGCAACATTGAAGTCTAAACTTGCGTGATGGCCAAGGTCTTTACAAAGACAGGTAGGATACAATTTAGTCCAATATCAGCTGTTTATTTGAAGTATACACAGCACATAACTGTCTTCCAGTAGGTAGTATTATATGTATCCAGGCATGCATTACAGAGTGGGGGACTTGGATGTTTGGGCAGACCTGTCACCTGTCTTGTGTGGAGTAAAGTAGGATTTCAAGTGGTAATCTCATCTCTTATTCAAGCCAGGATGAGCTCTGTTGATGTCCTTTCTGACAGACATTTGTTGTACCCGTTTATAAAGATTTCAGAGAATCTTCAGGCCATCTTCCCTTTTTCTGAGGTTTATGACTCACTACTATGCCCTAAAATATTTCTGAAATCTGCTCTGTAATGTGTTTAGCAGCGCTGTCATATCCTTCTGATGAGTTTGACGTCAAAGTCTTTTCTCTGAAAGCAACTTCTTCACTGTATGTTTTCCTCATCTAAAAACATCTTTCCTGGGAATGGAGGATGGGGCAGACCATTTTATTCGCCCACTTCAAACTTTTCATGTTGTCTGTAGCATCTTATAAAAATTGATTATTTTGGTGGGTTTTGTTTTGGCTTGGATGGCAAAAGAAATTCAGACCACTGAAGCCATGAGTCCACAAAGCTAAAGTAAATCTTACCTAAAGTTTGTTTCCAGAGTGTTTTTTTTGTTTTAGTGTGTTTTGGGATTTTTATAATCATCCACTCTTCTCTCAATCCCTGTAAAAGGGAGCAGGTATGAAGCTGAACTTCGCCTTTGGTTCAGAGGAAACTCAATCTCCAAACTATACTTGTCTTGGCTACTAGGCAGAAGAATGTTGTTAGATGTCTTTGATATTGTTAGACAGTCTTTGATTTAACTGTCTCTGCTTGGCCAAGAAAGTGAAGTTAGACTCCAGGTTAAGGCTTGCTGATCTGGAGTTTAGGTGGCCTCTTAGTTCTTCCTATGAAGCACTAACATTTGGAAGTTGGCCTGTATTACAGCTCCAGGATCGTGTGATTGCCTTGCTGATCTCCTTCGCTGAAGTAGGAGTGTTGTCGCTCATGTTGTTGTACTGACAGATGGCTTGACACAGACAGGTTATTACAATGCTAGTCCTTCTATATGTAGTGCATATGGATTCTGTGAGCTGCCATTCTCTCCTGCTATTTTCATGTCTTTTGCCACCTGGGTTCTCAACTGACTGAGACACAGCTAGGCATGCACAAAGGGTTTTTTTCTTCTTACATGACATATGCAAAGCCCACCTCAGTTACAGAAGAACAGACATTGCGTCTGAAGGAAATCTGGTTTGCTGTGTGTGGGCATGTATGCACCCCAGAAGAGGAATTAATATAGCCAGTAAAATGAATGTTGAGTATGTAGTTGTTTACTCTTGATCTTGACTTGGCATGATTTGTGATGGTATGACATGGTGTTCTACCAAGCTCCCTTCTATTACTCAGATTTCTCGTGGGTTTTTTTTTAAGTTGTTTTGTTTTTTTAAATAATGGTTTGAAATAATAGATTGTGAAAAGACCTTTGAAAATGTGGACTCAGTGCATGGCAGTACAGGGAGGACTGTCTTAAAAAAGAGAGGGACTAAAAAGGTACTCCAAGAGATCCATGATATTCCTGTTCAAGTTAACACAAGGAGCTCAGTTATCTATGAAGATAACTGTGAATACTAGTCTTCCTCTCTCTTTCGCGTCTCTGAAGAAGCATGGAATTGATTTCACATCCTACAAGTCATTCAGAGTGACTGTTCACTTTTGTACTGTTTGTGTCAGTTAAGGAAAGAGATTGCTATTTCCCATCTTTTCAGGCCAGTGTTTAAATTCCAATCTGGGAACCATTACTAAAAAACTTGGTAGAATGTAGCACCATAGTCAGCTTTCCTGTGGAGTCATCTGAATACCTGCAGCAACCTTGTTTGGAGTTCTGCGTGCAGTTGGAGACTGATCTGTTTAGCTCCAATATTTAAGGTTTGCAGACAGCAGCTTGGGGATTTTGCTTTTAATTTGTGTATCTGAGTAGGTTCTAAAGCTGGTAGGTTCTAAACCTGGTAGCTTTCACTGAGCTGAATAGGAAAGACTATGTCTCATTCCCTTTGAATTATTTGTTTATTCCTCTTTAATGATCCAAATGAGCCATTTGCTTACTAAGGGTGCAATTTAAAATTAATTGGATATTTACACATTTACCAACCTTAAAATAGTCTTAATAACCTCTTTAGTAATGAATTTTTAATGCTTGTATTTCATTCCCTAGTTACCTTTTCCTTTAAAAACATGAATGAAAGTCAAGCAAGCACGGGGACAGTGACTTTCTAGGACTTCTACCAAGATACATGTGAGGAAGGCTTACTCTTAGCATCTACTTTTTAGGCTGTCTTTGGGAAATCAAATCTTAGGAGGCCAAGTTGGAATCAAGATTCCATACATGTCAAGTGTTGGGTGTTTATAATTGCTCTCTGGAGACACCTAAATTAAATGTCTGAAATGGTCTCTGTGAATACCCCATGCTGTGTCCCTATTCTGTGTCTTCAGTGCAAGGAATCAGCTGTTTCTTCTTGGTGTTATGAAGAATCATATTTCTGCCAAGTTTTGTCGGAATGTAACAGACTGAGGAAACTAAATAAAGCATTTAACTTGTAAACTTTCTGAAAACAAGTAAATTTATATTTAAAGAAACTATAAATTATACTATCCCTGCATACAAACATTGTTGACTAGTGTTTTGTTGTAATTACACTTAATAGCAGTAGATTACTTTGTCACTTGTATATTGCTTGGGGGTTTTTTTCTGTTAGAAATTGCTGGATATCCTGTAGAAATCCACATGTTTTTGTTGTTAATATGTTGTGAATCCTAGTCCTGTTTTAAAGTTCATATAGATTACAAAGTCCTAATGAAGTGATGTTTCAAGTGTGATGCACAGGTATTTGTGATGTTAATCCCAGATTATGTTCTTTTTTTCCACACTGTGTGTGTTTCCAACTAAAAAACAAAATACGGCTACAGACAATGCAGAAGGGTCTTTTCTGTATCTTAGAAACACAGGTAAAAATCTGTAAAGTTTCTTTTGTTGTGGAACAGACCAGCTGTGCACTTTTTGTAAGGTGCACCTGATGTTGCAGTCCAATTTCAGGCTGAGCAATGTGCAGTACATTTGGCAAAGAATGGCCACATTCAATGGCAGGAACAGGACTGTAAAATACACATTATATCTGTTTCAGTGTGCGTGATAGTAGTGACAAGTGCTCAATGGCTGTCAGCATTCTTGTCAGCATGGAGCCTCCGTTGACATTAAAGTCACCAGTCCAGCCCTAATACTGTGCAGCTCTATTGGCAGTTCCATCAGGCTGCAGCTGATGGGTGAATGTCAGAGCCTGCCCTCTTCTCCTGGTGTGTCCCCAGCCCTCTGTGTTTGCGGGCTGGCCTTGCCTGTTATTTGATCTTGCCACACTTCTTCATCAGCTCTCCTATGGGAAATGAGCAGATAGGTCAGTGGTGTGTGGGTACGTTCAGGGCAGCACAGAACCCCATCTAAAGTGACTTGCATAAAGGTTTGTAATGATTACCATTTCTTTTAGCCAATCAATGGGTAAAGTACCCAGAGACTCATTAAGTGGCATTTGAGGCATCTGTAAAGGAGTTTTGAGCTGTATTTCAGGAAAATGCAGTGACAGCCTTTAATGTCTAATTGACCTCTGTTTCACTTTGCATATTTCCTTCTGATGCGTTCCCCTGTGGCAGCAAACAGCCCTGCTCAGTATTTTGAACTTCTGCTCAGAGCTGCAGCACCTCAGCCTGGGCAGCTGTGTCATGGTGAGTACTTGGACCATTCAGGGTGGGTGTGGGTGTGTGCACTGTCTTGCTTTGGAACCCAATCTGGGTTTGTTTCACAAAGGTGTGTTAAATGCAAGGGTGATACAAGACTCTACTCTTTAGAAGGTCCAAGATGAATGCAGTTTGGTCATATACTTAAGTGTTATGTACTAGTTTAGTAGGCCTAAAACATAGCTTGTAGGCTTTCTCAGAGATTTTCAGCCTCTTTCTAAGTTTTTGGGCATTCTCTAGATGCATAATCACTTAATATGTAATTAATGAGACTTTCATAAGGAGGTGCAACAACTGATCAACTTAAAATGGAAATAAAATGTTCTTCAAGCATTCTTCAGTGGTTGCACTTTTTGTGGTCACAAAAGCTGTTGTAATCATCTTTTAAAGGGAAAACAGCTGTGCAAAAAAAAAGTTTCTCCAAAGAAACAAGTTTTGCTGTATTTTGATCCTCAGTATTAAGTGAATTTAAAAACACCTGTATCTGGGGTTTATAGGAAGTTTATTTTATTTTTGTCTTTTATGAAAGTAGATCTCACTGTACCATACAGTGGACAATTTTCAGAGCTCTTTAGAAATGACAGATGCTTCAAGACAGATCTGTTACGCGTGTTATGAAGCAAACCTTGAAACACCTCTGTATGTCTGGAACGATGCTACACATGACCAAGTGTTTGCTTTCCCTGCAGATTGAAGACTATGACCTTATAGCAAGCATGATGGGAGCAAAATGCAAGAAGCTTCGCAGTCTGGATTTATGGAGATGTAAAAACATAACTGAAAGCGGGATTGCGGAATTGGCTTCAGGCTGCCAGCTTTTGGAAGAACTTGATCTTGGTTGGTGCCCTACGCTGCAGAGCAGTACAGGCTGCTTCACAAACCTCGCACGTAAACTCCCAAATTTGCAGAAGCTCTTCCTTACAGCCAACAGGTCTGTGTGTGACACAGACATCGAGGAGCTCGCTGCCAACTGTACACACTTACGGCAGCTGGATATATTGGGTAAGAGAATGTAGCAATATTGGTGTTTGTTCTACTGTGGCTCAAAAGCCTTTCAATTAAAGAGGAGTCCTTAAGACAAAACTGTCTTCTAAACATATTTTTTTAAATAATTATTTCTTAAAATTATGGTTTAGCACATGAAAAAAAAAGAGGGATGTTTTACTCACTGCATGAATTATGACTCAGAATCCAGTGGATTTATACCAGCCATATAATTTAACTGCTGAGTGTGAATTGCTTAAACTGGAATTTAAGTGCAAGATTTTTTCCAGTAACTTTTATTTTCATGACCATCAGTTTTTTTAACTGAAGCCTTTCTCTTTTGATTATCAGAAGGTCCAATTTCTTATCATTCTTTCTGCTTTTGTTTGTGGTTTTATTTCTGTGAAATGTGAAGAAGTACATTTATAGCATGAATGTGATCAATAAACAGATTTTGCTTTTGGGCAATGAATATTTGTTACTTATATATGTTATATACTATACAATACTGAATTTCTTCGTCACTTTTATCAGTAAGTTAATTTGAGTTAATAAAGATGAAAGGGTAATTAACAGCAAAACATAAATAGACTTTCTAGTGAGGTGGGAAGGAAGTAATGAGGGTCAAAAAGCATAGCAAATCTGAAATTTCTAATCCTCTGTGGCTTCCATAGTTGAAAATATTTTTAGAGATCTAAAGTAAATATACTTTGAACTCTTGAGTAAGGACTTTGAGAAGTGTAGTTTTGTGTGATGCTGAATTTACTCTTCTATGGTGGCATATGAGGTTTTCTTTTTATAATAATGTAGGACAGCAGGGATGTTTGTGACATCAGTGTGGGAGAAAATTCTTCATGCTTTTACCAACTTATTTTCACAGGTTAGCTGAAAAAGGAAGATTTAAATGGAAGGGAATAAAGTAGCTGTTTTGTGTACTTCTAACATTTAATAATTGTAATGAAAATACTACATTTAGGTTGAGAGGGATACTGCAAATAACTGAGAGTCATCAATGTGAATAATATTGCAAGCAAGTTTAAGACTATCAGCATTTATCATTGCAAAGTATTTAGCATATGGCTTCAGATTGTACCCACAGTGCACTCTTCTATCATAATAAAGAGTTTTACTCACCTCTGACTGAGAAAGTTGTCTTCTGACTAACATGGGAAAAGAGTATGAACAGAAAAAAACTTAACTCCACCTAGTACAAGTAGTAGAGACTTTATGTATATGCCTACTGGGGTACTGTGTTTTGCGTATCTTCAAGAGAATCTGCTTTGTAGCTGAATTATCAGGGGCACATTGCCCTGTTGAGACATGAGAAGTTTCCAAGTGGTGTGGTGAATTAAGTTCAGAAACACTTATGTGCTCCTGACCACCCACTTCCATGTGTTTCTTTTTCAATGACCTAGTGTCTGCCCACAAAGTGGTCAGACCTGGTTACTGCACCAGAGGCTCCCCAGAGAATAGTTTGGCTCTGTTAAACCTGTGGATAGTCCATTACTTCGGGTGCCTCTCTGACAGCAGTGAAGGCTTGTTGCCACATTTCTTTAGTGTTTGAATTCACATTTCAATTCAGTTTGACATCTTCATGGGTTTTTTTGAAAAATAACTTGTGAAAGTGGAAAAGGAGTTTGTTCTGTTCCCTGGGTGCTTACCTGTATTCCTGAGTCAGGTGGATTTTTGGTTAAACTTTTCCAGTGAGACTGCACGCTCGGTTCAGATGAATCCTCTCTAGGGGATATCCAGTTGAATTACCTGCAAAATGAATAATCTGCAAAAAATTTTTACTTCCTTCCTTCAGAGAAATACTTGGTAGGGTGAAAAAAAGGTTGTCTTCTGCTGTAAACAAGTCAGTACAAGGTGATACAATATATGTGAAGGACTTACCGTGCTTTTTGGCAACAGCCAGGAAACTGTGTTCATTTTTTTGTCTGAATATAGTAACCACTGCAGTCTGTGGCTAAAAGAAAGAGAGAAGTAGAACCACATTGTGTCGTCTGGAGGTAGAGTTGCCAGGTGTTCCCATTTAAGTGCAGAAGTCTCTGTTGCCTGAACTCAAGAGTGAGACTCTCACTGTGCAGGAGTACCAAGAAAGTCATGAATCTCTGTATGTGCTCTCACTTTAGGGATGTGATACAGGGCCATCCTATTACTTTAAGCTACATAAATGCATAGTATGTTTTTGTCCTTTAGTAGAAGTTTGACAACAGGTCTGAAGCTGTAAGAAGCCAGAGGTCAGTGTTCAGCTTTGCAAGAGTAACCTTGAACAGTGGTCTTCTCTGTGATGTGAATGAATCGGAGGTGCTCTCATTATATCCTTTGTCATCTCCCAAGTACAGAAATGTGTGGCTTGTGTATGCATTGTGAAGGGTGTAGAGGTGTTGCTGCTAGGTTAGCACTGCGTGCTGTAAGGGAACTTCTTTTGCTTCAACAAAGCTGTGTAAAAGTGAGGGTTTTTGCTGTATACAAGCACTTAGCTAAGTAAGGGTCAGAATGTCTTCCCTTCATTGGTCACCAGTGCTGAAGATACTTTACTGGTGTCTCTCTGCAGCTGTTAGAACTTACAAACTTGTCAGAGAAAACCTCTTGTTTCAGTTATAGGTTATTTATCATCATAATAGCTTCAGGGGTAGAGGAGTCTAAGCCTCTGAAAGAAATCTTGTTGAACTGTAAGTGGTGCAAAATGCACATTATATATAGCCTGGATGCTGTTTTAAGGTGATAGGTCCTGGGCTTGCTGTCCATCTGTCCTTTACCATAATTGTTTGGCAATTTCCTTGTTACAGAGTCAGAGAATTCTGTAGGAGATGAAAATTACTGGTTTTCAAGGGCTCTGTAAACTTACTGGCCCATGTAAAGCATTGTTGGATGTCAGGCTGTGTTTGTGCTGTGTAAGACATAGAAAGTAAATTTCTATTCGAAAAAAATCATGGGCTGGCCATATCTGCTGTATCATAAGTTTGGAAGAGGAAGTGTGGTGTAAGAGTGTCACTGAGTGCACGAGGATGTGCTTCTCTTGAACTTTTAGTTCTGAGCTTTCCTTTACCCACCACATCCTGAACTGGCTGCTTACAAGTATCATTTCCTTCCCAGCCCACAACTTTTCCACTGACTGACATGGCATGTTTCCACCCTCTGTCAGAGTGATCCAGTTATGATCATCTGACAGTTCTGTAGTGACGCAGTACATCAGCCAGTGCTATCAGAAGTTAAGTGGACACCTCTAGACCAGTAGTTAAAAAACTAGTCTTCAAACTGTGATCAGCATTGAGCAATGTGACAAGTCAGATGGCAACCTGAACTGACAGTGCCAAAAGCTTTTCTTGAACATCACATCAGCTGCTTAGTTCTCTTGCTGTGGGGTTCTCAGCTGCTGTCAAGGGTGAAGAGTAAATCATATTAACCTCGCTCCCCAAAAGTTCCAACTGCCTCTGTCCTGCACAAAAAGAGTAATGAAAAGTAGACACCCTCGTTACCACAAAATTCATGTATTCCTATCTACATTCCAACACCTCCCACACCTTCCTGAGCAACAGAAAACCCAACTGCCCCCTTGCCAGCTGTCAAAGTTTTCAGCTTTATCTTGAGAACATCAACACGTAGTTAGTCAATTCAAACATGAAAATGTGTAGCACATTTAAATTTTGAATTTGAGTTGTGTGCAATAGATTGAATAAAATGTAAAGAATAAAAGGCTAGTCTGGCTGGTCTAGGGGAAGAAAGGAAAAAAAGTAAGAACATTTGAGGGAAGAGTGCTGGTTATTTTCAAGGTTGCTACTCTGAAATATTATTTGTTGTGTAGTAGTATCCCTTGCCCTAGAAATTTGGGTTCTGGCAGTTTTTATAGCTGTTGTGCACAGGTCTCCTAAAAAGCTATAGAATTTGAAGACTTGGATATATGATGGATATGTTAAATTATTTACAGCTAATAAACATAACTGTTCTAGCAGAGAGATCATTACTCAGAGGTGCCTTTTACAATGGTGATGCAAGAGAATTTTTTCAGAGAATTAACTAAACAACAAAAGTAAATAGCAGATTTTTAAGTTTTGGTTATGTATATATTCTGAGAAATGGCTGATTAGTCCATGGAGAAGAAGTTTTAGTAAATAATAAAGGTCCAAAAACCTCCAAACTCTAGAAGAAAAATGCACTATATAGGTAATTAACTAGCAGGCTACATTGCCAGTCCTTCAAAAGCAAAGGAAAATGTGCTGTATTAAAATTCTGAAAGACTTTTGAATGGGCTTTTAAGATACATACATTACTAGCTGTATATTGTATAAATAAAAGTAAGACTACAGATGATGTTCACTTATCCTGTGGTGTGAATGGCCAAACCCCAACTGGATTGCTTTTAGAAAAAGGTGTTTCCTAACATAAAATTTTAAATCTGAGGAGGAAAAAAGCCAGGTGCAATAAAACATGCAATTTAGGATGACCTACTTAGTTGCAAATCTGTTAAAAGTCTTGCATGAAATGGTAGGAGAACTATCAAAGTTCAGGTAGGAAGGAATGAAGAACATCCTACACAAAAAAATCTGTGGCTAGGCATCTAAATCTAGCTTTTTTTGTGGAAACACACGTTTAGATCTTGAAGCATAAAAGCTGTGATGCATAAATGAGACTGGGTTTAGATGAAGGTGCTGATGTAGTAGCAATTTTAAGGCTTGGTGGAAAAATAGGTAAGTAGCATAATATGTTGTTCTTAGAGTTGCATTTGGAATGGTAGAGCAAGTCCTTAGGGTAGAACAGTGATGCAGTGGTAAACTTCATGGTCAAATGAAGGGAATAAATAAAGCATATCACGGACTTGCTGTGTAAAGCCTTAGGGACTGTTGCATGAACCACCAGACAGTTCTGATGATGGTGATTATATAATGATAAAGGAGTTAAAAATCACAATGATAATGACAAGCTTTGTCTCTGTAGAGAAGATAAAATTTGGGGACATGATAGCAAAGACTGTCCTTGGGTGATGTTCAATAATGTCTTAAAGCAACTAATCTGAGAGCCTGATGTAGGATAATTAAAGACCACATTTAGATACCCCCTTGCTTATGCAGAAGAGTACTGGAGACTACTGAAACCATCTGGAGTCTTTCTGAAATTGAACCCCATTCAGAGAAAGAAAATAGGAATATGAACTCTAGAAAGTGAAACAAAATCACAGTGAGGCAGTAAGTATGAAGTATTTAGGAACCATTGGCTAGAGGTGAATGATACTGTATTTCAGCTGTGTTAGAAGTTTACAGGAGTGACTGAGCTTGGTAGATAGTCCAGATGTGAAGGCTCACCCCAATACAAGGCTATTGCAGGAGAACTCTTGTCTGCCCATTAGTGTTCATGGCAGAGGGGATCAAGCAGGTTTCTACATCAGAACCATTCTTCCAAGGAGATTAGCCTGAAAAGCTGCCTTAAATTGGAATGCCAATACAGAAAGCTTTTGAACAAATCAATACATTGAACAATAATAAATTGTTAGGACTAAATGGTATTTATGCAGTGGTTCTAAATGAGCTCAAATACAGGGCTCTGGAAATCTTATTTCTGGTGTGTGATCTGTCTCTTAAATCTGCCTTGGTGCTAGAGTAATGCAGGGTTACAAACATGGCACAACCTTCTGTAAAGGGCTTGGGTTAGGAGCTACAAAACAGTAAGATCATCTTTTACTCTGTGTAAACCAGTGGCAGCCATGAGAAAGTCAGTCAGTGGGCATACAGGGGACATAACCATATTTTGAAGGAGAGCTGCATCCCAGCAAGGATAGTATAGTTTTGCCTCTCCAGTCCTTTAGAATTCCTTGGGGTTCTTGGTGAACGTGAGCACTACTCCAGTCTATAGAGGTCTGGATTTTCAAAAGCTTTAGCCAAGGTTGTGCTGCTTTTGTAACTTAGCTGTCTTCTCCTGGATTATGAGTGTTTCAGAGACAACAGAGGACAAGAATATATCATCTTTTTTCACACTGAAGTTATGTCTCACTACTGTGGTCACCAAGGGTCTGCTTATAAGTAATCCAGGCAGAGGGGTGAATAATGCCAGAGGGTAACACACGGGTATTCGGAGACAAAAAATCTTAAACTGAAGAATTTAATAGTGAAAAATGGCAGAATGATCTTGTGATACTTATTAAACGGGTGATAAAGCAGGAGGAAAACATTGAATCAAGTGCAAAGTAGTCGCATGAGGCAAAATAATATCAGCTGAATATATAGGGGACTGGGTTTGTATTAGCTGCTGTTTTGTAGGAAAGAAATCCTGTGGACAGTTTTTGGAAAACATCAGCTCATTGCCCAGCATCATTCTAAGGGGAATAGAGAAGATTAGGGAGACAAGAAATGGAGAAAATACCATAAGACCGTATTATAAAATTACTGTGTGCTCAGTGCACTGTTTTGTTCTGGTCATTCAGTTTCAAAAGTACTAAATTAGTGCAGAAACAACACAACAGGAGTCATTTTGAGATGCAAGGGAGTCTGGAAAACAGATAGCCTTGAGGGAACAGAAGGGATGTGCATGGGAGTATGAATGATTTAGAGATAGTGAACTGGGAATGATCTCACTGCTTCTTTCACTGCACCTTAATTATTGCAATTAATAGGCTGGAATTTTTGTTTGTTTGTTTTTTTTTTTGACATTGTGTAGTTAAACTGTGGAACTTGTGAAGGGGCTGTAAGTATGAAGAAATTCAGGAAAGTAGTAGAATTCATGGAAGAGAACTTTAGAAAACCCTAAAATTACCATTTTTGGCAATTGAGAAGATTCACCAGTGAAAAGCTACTTTAAAAACTCTGCTTCTTTTTTTGCAGGGGAGGTAAGCAGGGTGGGGGACATAATTGGCCCTGGCCCTAGACAAGATCCTGAACTAGATGGCTTTTTGGGGTGCTAGTTAGCTGAAGATGGAGCTGTGTGAGTTGAAGTGTATGCCAGCAGTTTTCTGCAGTAGTGTTGGTTATATAAACTCTCTAGATAAAAGTTGTGTTTTAGTAGCATTTTTTCATGATGCAGTATTAACAGCTTAAAACCCTCCACTATTCTTGGTAACTTTACGATTCTGTTTTGTTTTGTTTTTGAACAGGAACGAGGATGGTGAGCCCTGCATCTTTAAGAAAATTGCTGGAGTCTTGTAAAGATCTTTCTTTACTCGATGTGTCCTTCTGTTCACAGATCGATAACAGAGTTGTGCTAGAACTGAATGCCAACTTTCCTAATGTGTTCATAAAAAAGAGTTTCACCCAGTGACTCTCTACATATGCTGCTGTGGAACTCGTTTGACAGAGTTGTTTTCCTGTAAATTTGTGCTGATTTTTTTAAGGAGAATATAAATCTGCTGTGAAATAGTGGAAACTATTAATTATCTACACAAATGGGTAAAATACATTTACATGCATTATGTTTCTTAAAGTTGATATTGTACCTAAGAATTACTTCACTCTGTTAACTGGTGGCACTGCATGTTTTTAAATACTAGCCATATGTCTGGCTTTAATGAGAAGCAAATGAATGTCTTCTTAAATGTCCCTTCACAGGGTGTTACACAAAATACACTGTTAATATCCAGGTGAAGGCAGAAGTTCAATATTTAGTAGTAAGGAAAATATGGGTGCTTCCTTTTCATGTGTTCATGTGTGTATATATAAATGTATACATATGTATTTGTATATACATACACAGATATTGTAGCATTCTAGTTTGGCCTGCAGCATAAGATTTTATGGTCTGGCCTATAATTAGTTATTTGAAAACCAGTTTGTGTATAAGAACAGATAGAAAAGGCACTTTGTCTTCTTCGAGATTTGGCAATGAATTGTATCTGATACATTTTTCTCCCTTCCTTCACCTGAAATAAATGTAGTGATGTTTTACAGTCCAGCCTAAGTGACACAACAGATAAATGTAAGAACCTGGACCACCTGAACTTAAAGCAGAAATGAAAGATCAAATTGATAGCTGCTTCTTGGTATTGAGATACAAAGTTTAAGTCAGGTACTTAATGTTGTAACTGGTAATGTGTAGAAAACTCCAGAGTAGTTTTCTTTTTTTAAATTTCTGTCATGATCAAGACTTGATTTGTGATACATCTGGTTATCATGCAGAGTACCATGAAGAGTAGAACTTAGGGTAAAGCATTAGCAACTGTCCCTTTCACTGGCATCAAATCTACTGTCAGGTGTAAAAACAAGCATCTTTGTTCCATAAAACAGCAATGAAAATATAATGGGTTTGAAACAAGGGCAATATGATTTGATGATTTTATGATCACCAAACCTTAGTACTGGATTTGTTTTGTTTGGGGTTTTTGTTTTGTTTTTCCAAGAGGAGATTAGCTCAAAGTACTATTGCACTTTCTCTTTAAGACTGCTTAGCCTCTGGAGAAGGAAAACTGTGTTGATGGACAATTTCTGGAAGTTTCTTCCTCTAGCACTTTCTTGGATGAAGCTTTTCTCTTTTTTTTTTTTTTTCCTTGAATACCACTGCTAGAGTATGTTGCTATGTATAGCTTTGGTTTAGAATTTTACCTTTTTAACCATTGTTGATGAATATGGACCATAAAATTTAGGCTGTTGTTTGATACTGGTTGTTATTCTTGTGCTGATGGCACTTACTACCTACTGGAATGAGAAGAAAAATACTTTGTCTGGGAGAAGTGCGGTATTGTACTGAAGATCAGTGACAAAGAACACTTCAGTTCATGCAGTAAATAACCAACTGCTACTGGAGGACTGCTGCAAATCATTAAAAATCTGACAATCTCTGTGACTCCTGAATGACTGCTTTGAACTCTTTCTGCTGGTGCCAATACTTTATAAACCATGTCATGAAACAGCTACAGAACATTTATTTGATTTTATTGAAAGACCCAGTTCTTCAGATTTTTAAATTTTGCTGAATCTCTGGGGAATTCCAGATCCAAAGAAGGGCATGCACAGTTGGCTTTTTGATTTTTTTCTTCCACACAGATGGCACTATGGGATTTCCAACTAGATTATGCCATTCCATTTTTTTCTTTAGAAATCTGGGCATTGTCAGAGAACTTCAGATTGATTTACTTTTTTTTTCCACACTGAAAGATGACAGCTTTGGTACGATTCTCTGTGAGACCTCATTTCTCTCAATCATGTTGGGGTTTGTTTATTTTTCTGGGAACTTGTAACTTTTTTAAATCTATATTTTTCATTGTAATTGAGTATTAAACATTATTATTCTAGTTACAGGAGAACACAGGTTCAGGTAATGGGAGTTTACAAAGAACAGAATTTCAAAACAAATGTTTTTGTTGTAAAATTTCACTTCTCAGGGGTTGTTCTGTGTTTATCTCCTTTTTTTCTATATAGATCCTTTTTGTTTGTTTTTCACTGTAAATAGAATGGGATGTGGATGAAGTGATAGCCATTGTGCCTTCAAACTGGTAAACTTGGTAGATAATACAGTTTAGCTTCTCATCAGTGAATCAAATAAGTGTTTTTGTAATCACGTATGTGTAAAGAATTGCATTCTCTGTTGCTTTTTAGGTAGCATAAAGAAGGTTTAAATTGAAATTTTTTTCATACTGAAGAATTTTTTCTTTCTTATATTGCATCTTCTGTTTGAAATTGTTTTTTTCAGGAATTCTCTCTTGTTACTTGGAAGATAAATTGAAGTTGACTTTTTATTTGGATTGTTTAAAACTTATCTATTGCAAACACATAATTTACTCAAAGAGCTGAGAAATGATTGGGAATGATTTCCATCTAGAGTTGTAGACTTCACCTTTCAGTCAGAGAGTAAGAAGCTCTTTTAGCTATGGCCTTATAAGTCCAAGAAGTCTTCCAGCAAAACGAAGTTAGACCGGACTTGACATTTGTAATGCTTGTAGGATAAAGAAAACAACCTGCTTTTAGACCTTCCTTATACGTCACAAAGAAGTAAGAATAGGTCACTGTCTCTTCAGCTCTGCTATCTTATACTTGAGTCTATTTATTTATACATATGTATGCATAAATTATATACATACACACATATCTTTGTGTGTATGTATGAATTTTTTTAGATGTGTGTACATATGTAAACATATGTGTATAAATCTCAAAGTTTTTCATGTAGGAATTACTGTTGTGAAATGAGTGTAATAGCAAAAGATGTGTCATAGCAGTTCTGCTTTCAACTGTTGCTTTACTGTTCCTGGAGACTGAGTTCCTCTCCACCCATGCAGCAGGAAAAGCCTGGACAGAGATGTGCTGGGTTTCCAATGTTGCTTTGCCAAAGTGCCTTTTGGTTTGTCTGCTTGTGAAAGGTGTTACAAGGTACGAAGAGTGAATCCAAAGTCCAATAACTGCTGTGGACTGTCTCCTTGTGAAGCAGTCGTGTAGAGGGAAACTTATATTGTAGTTTCATGTAATCCAAAACGAATTATGTCAATTCCTCCATTGGAGGAATTTAATTACTCTTGAATTTGGTCGTCATCTCCATCACTAGACTGTCCCTCAGTCATGTTATCTAAATTCTGCTGTTAAGGATTTTTCTTTTTTTAGTGCTATTGTTTGATTATGTGTCTTTCTGAAGCTTTGTAAAAGATGTGCTTTGGCAACAAATGTTAAAAAAACATGGCTAACATGTACAAAAAAAGAGGTTTGCTCCAAACTGCTCCTGTTCTTAAACTAAAGGGGGGCTTCCATACCCTCGGTATGAAACTGGGATGGCCTGTAGGTAAAGATGTAATTCCTTGGGTCATTTTAAAAACTAGTATGATAACTTTACCATTTAAAGCATCTTCTCAACTCTTCAAGGCTTTAGTGCAGTAGCGTACTTACTTATATTCATAATTTTGAGCTGTCTGGCTACATAGCTCTATGGAAATGGATGGGGTTTCTGTTCTTTAAATTATACACCTGATTAAGTCAGTTAGTGAGCATGACTTATATAGAACAGTTTTGCATAGGAGTCTGGACCTCATGATCCCCCATGTACTTGGAGGTTCAAGTTTCACACAAAAATCCCCAAACAACAAAACCTACCAAACCCCTTTTATTTCCTTAGAGCTCTTATGCTAAGTTTTCCAGATACAAGATGTCCAGTAATCATGGTACACAATGAGTAGAATTCATCTCACTGAATGTTAGTTCTCTGAAAGTTAGACATCTACTTCAAGGGAGAAATCTGGGCACCTCTAGAGAGTTATTAATCTCCTGAGACAGACATATAAGGGACGTAGAATGAATCATGTTCTAGACAGCCTCTCTGGAGACTGTGGAAGCTGTGATTTAACTCAGGTTAGATACTAAACTGAGATTAATTCCATCCAGTGCTGTACTACCGGTCTTGAAAAATAAGACTGAAACAACATCCATCCTTAAACCTTAAAATCCTCCAAATTCCATCCAGAGAGAAGCAAATAAAAAACTCTGACAACTTGAGAAGTTGTCAGGATCTGCTTCTGCCCCTTGCCAATGCCTGTGATACGTAATTAGTTTTATTTTGTTAGATTGTTTGGTTTTTGGTTTGGTGTTTTTTTGTAAATGCATCCCCTTTCCCTGTTCCAGAATCTCCTGTACCTAACTGGCTGTTTTTATACTTCTGTAAATGCATGAAATGAACAGACAAACATAATTAATGTATTGCCACTATTTTGATAATTTTTCATATTGCTATAATTAAGACTGAGTAGTTTAACTGCTCTACTGTCATCAGAAATGTCACCCACTGTGCACTTGCAAAAATTGTGTGTTGAGTCCTGATTCTTACTGTGTGTACTTATTGCATCTTACGGGATATATTTCCCATGTCACATCTGCAGGACTGCTAAATTTACAAAAACTAGATAAAATGTAGCATTTTATTATGAGGACTATGGGAGTGGCTTTATGAATATTATTTACATGTTCATTATTGCTCTTTAATAATGATTCTGTAAGCTGTAGCTTTTGAAATTGCTAGACTAAAAATTCCTGGTTTAATGCATCTGTGCATGCTGTGTCAGATGCAGTCAGCATTTTTTCCCAAATGAAGGCATTAGTCCTTCACTGAGATGATGATTTCTGTGATTTTTAGATTTCTGGCTTGATAATGAAATGCAAGAAGGTGCTCTTTATTAAATGTTACCAGGCACAGGACAAGTTGTGGTAACTGACATTTGGAAGGGCTGCTAAATGAGTGTTGTGTTACAGATCCTCATGAGCTTCAGAGAAGGGCATCAGCAAGAGGAATCTCTTTAAGAAGATTCAGCCTCTGTAATAGGAGGCAGTGGCAAGATTTTCCTTTTCAGCTAATGGACTAAATACGGTTACTTTTGTTTGAGCTACATAGCTCTGGTTTCTCCTTGTCTTGTTTTCATTTGAGGATGGTAAATGGCGCAGTTAGGACAGACGTCCTAAATTGAAGGGTATCCATTGTGAGGAATGAAGTTTTGCTCTTGCATGTTTTGTTCGCCTTTTCTAAAAATAAAAATACTTTCAACTATTTGAAAATGCATTTTCCTTGGATTCTGAAGAAATGCAAATATCAAGAAGGCTGAGAAAAGAAAAAAAGGGGACTTATCCAGAATTATCTGGAAACTCATGGAAGGGTAGCCAGAGCTATTCATAGATGTGAGGAAAGTAAATGCCTTGCTCTAGATCAGCTGTTATCTTTCCCAGAAACATAGCTTTCCACTTAATATCACATGCTCATACTTCTAAATCAAGATTTACCATTTAGATGCTCTTAATACTGACCTTTCATGTACATGTTTGTGCAGTAAGTCATGATTGATGTCTCTTTGTTTCATTTTTATCAACTACATAAAAATATTTCTTCTTTGCCTACCACTGTGAAGCCATGTTTTTTGTTATTTAATGAAACTATTTCATGCATGTACACACAGGTGCATGTAAGACTTAATTGCTCAGGTTTTTTGCAACTGGTCCTTTTCTGAGGACAAATAAACTGCAGTTTGGGAGTCAAAATGGTAAAGTTTCTGGGGAAGGTTCAAGGGAAATGTAATCAATATATAGGAATATCTGATGGAGGGGGAGAATGAAGTAGAGGGAACCAAATTCTTCTCAGTGATGCCCATGGACAGGACAAGAGGCAGTGGGCACAAACTGAAACACACAAGATGACACATTTTATGGCACAGGTTGCCTGCAGAGCATGTGGAGTCTCCATCCTTGGAGATACTCATCCTCCTGGGCAACTGACTGGGTGGCCCTGCTTGAGCAGGTGGGGGCTGGACCAGATGACCTCCAGAGGTCCCTTTCCAACCTCATCCATTCTTTGTTCTATGATCCGAGATACACCTGTGGTTGGTGTCTTTGCTTCAGTGTACTGATTGCTGAAGAAGGTAGGGAGAGGGGAAAAGAAAGAATGCCTATCATAAGGAACTTGTGATGTTGAGAACAGACATGAGAATCTTGTACATTTCCTTTTTTTGTTATTTTAGGAGTAACATTTCTCTCAGTTTAAGTAAGCAGGAAAACCGAAATGCAACTTACTGAAATAAAATTTTGGTCATGTTTTCAGCATGCAGTTCTGTAACATACAAAACCCTCAACTGGTTTACAGGAGTATGGTTGTCACTGAAAAGTCTGACAGTTACACCAAGGACTAAGAAAAATAACCTTATTCTTGGGCACTGGCAATAATTTCTGGTTAGAAACTGAGTTGTGTATAATACACTAGGAACAGTTTAGTTTGTGCATCTTTACTATTGGTTTACGTAGACCTTACGCTGAATTGATTGCCATGGTTTAGGTGCCAGTTATTCCTGCTTACTCTGTTGGAAACTGAGTACAGGAGTTACCTGTTCATAGTGTTAAACGTTTGAATTCAGGTGAAAAAGAGGACCACATTTACAAAACACTGACATGTCTGAGTGTTTTAGGGAGATACCATGTATAATTGTGGTGAATTCCCACCTTTCACATATTTACTATTTTACCATTGTCAAGAGCTGTTGTGTCTGCTCACCATGAGAAGATGGGTTTCCTTTTATCACACCTTGGTCTCTCTAGGTTTTTCTTTAGGGCAGTGCCACAGATTTCTGCACATACCCACTGTTCTGAAATGAACAGAAGTGAATTAAAAATAGCTGGTTTGGTTGTGATTCAGAAACTAATGGCTAGTCTATACTTGAAGTTACTTTGGAATAGTTACTAAATGTAAACTAAAATAACCAGGAATTGATTTACAGGGAGACCTAGCACTTTCTGATTTAACTTTGGCATACAGACAGTTACAGGTGCCCTTCAGCTCTCATAGTGAAATCTATGTGATGGTGATCTTTCTGGATCTTGTTAGGGAACATAAAGCCACTGCAGCTCTTCAGCATCTTTGTGGCATTTTGCATTCATGTCCTTGCCAGGCAGGTGGTGGAGTTGGGGGTTGTGGAGATTGGCCTGATCTCTGCAAGTGAGGTGTGTGAATTGCCTGGGGAAATTTCCTGCTCACATTTATTTGTATGTGCAGATGCGAGGGAAGGGCATCTCCAGACTTTCACGTTTAAATACCTAAACCCAGCACCATTTAAACGTAGTAGGTCTCTCCCTGCCCCCCATCACATAACCAGCAACAAAATACTTGCATTGTATTTATGATTTAATAGTATGCTCCATTTTCTGCCACAACAATAGGAGTTTGAGTAATGTAACAAGAAACTCCTACTGCTTTACCTTTTAAAGAAACTGATTTCTATAAAAATGGAAGAGCAGCAATAGAGGGAATAGTTCCAGACACTATCTGTAAATACCTGTGCTGTGCATGCTATGCCTGTAAACACCAGAAGCAAGTTATGCCTTTTTCTAATAACAAGTGGAGAAGGACAAAAGGGATAATAATTGCCTCTAAGCACATTTTCTGTAGCTGGAGGATATTTATATTATTGAATTTTAAATATCTAGAGTAGATACTAAAGTTAGGAAACTAGTCTCCTAGGGTCCTGTCACTGGGTAGATGCTTCTTCTGTAGGGTAATTCAGATCAGATTAGTCTTAAATTGAGGTCTTGAATTGATCTTTGGAGAAGCAGAGGTCTATGTAGACCAAATAAAATTTCTGTTGGAAGCTAGCACAAGTGGATTCAGAGTAAGAGGTTGCTTACCCCTCGGTGCTCTCTATTAGTCCCCTAGCTTCACTTGCTTCCACCAAAGGCCACCATTTGCTTTGCTCTGTTAGTTGAGCTGGATCTGATTGCTCCCTACAAAATATCTTGGTTGAAACTAGAAAACTATTTGTTTTCTAGTAGTTGTCCTTTTGGTTTTTTGGGTTTTTTTTACCCTCCCAATTTGGCTATTAAAGCCGGCAGAAGGAAGGGGGCATTTAGCTTCAATTAAAAGAATAACAAGCAGCAGGTGGGAGCATGTTGGTTGTGCAAATGTTTTAATTCAAATTAGCATAAATGAGGATAGCCACTCTTGATTGTGATCCAAAGCTTCTTAATTTTTACATAGTTCATCTCAGTACTGTGCCACAAAAATGTCCAAAGCGAGGTTGTTTATTTGCCACCTCATGATGGTGGCTCAAGCCCTAAAGTATAAAATGCTACTGTGAACATATGAGAACATTCACGTCCTAACTGGCTTCAATAAATTCCCCAACAAAGATCCTTCCTTCCAAACAGATGTTGTTCTAGATTAGAAAGGCTAATAAGAGCATATTTGAAGTATGGTGAAGGCAGTGGTTAGCAAAACTGAGCTGGAGGGAGGGGCAGCAGTTCTAGGATGTGTTTTTCAGGACTGCTTTCCTGATATGAAGCTACAGTGGCCCACAAAGCTAACATCCAGTCCTTTGCACCATTGCAGTCCTAAATATAGTCAGTATTCCAAGAGCTCTTTCTGTATGTGCAGTCTTAGATCCCAAATCTGTTTTCTGTGTTCCTATTCGGTAATTAGCCCTACTTTTAGTTTTGTGTTCTCTTTGTATAATAGCAGTGTTTATCTTAACATCTGTATATTCGTCTCTGAGATTCACACTTTTCTTTTACACTTAGGCAAGTACTTGATTACATTTCAAAACAAGGTTTTTCCCGTGGTCTGTGTTCTGCTCGACTGAGAGTAACTGGAAGATAATGTTATTAGTGTATTCCTTTTGTTCTGATTTGGCTACTGTATCTTCTTTCTGTGTGTAAACCCAAAGGTGTGTGCATTTGCAGGCACAGCTCGGGCATGCATACCTGGCTCTTCCTCATTTGAATACCTTTGAATCAGGCTTTTGGGGTATAAGGTCTGGGTTGGCTTGAACACACAAAACAGAGATGTTAGCCCTGTATTCATGTAGGATTTCATTTATTACAGAGAAATCATCTAATGCCTTATATTGCTAATTCAAAGGTAAATTCTTCTTATCATTAAAAGTTAACCAATGATTTCTATTTAGCAAACTAAGGCTGTTTTCTTCTGCTGTGTTGGAGCATTTAAAATGTCATAAGACTGTGTTATGCAGTTTACTCCATTACTGCCAGTATAAAGAAGTCGAAATTAATGTTCTCCCTGAGTTGTCAGTGTCTGCTAATTCAGAGATGACAGAAATGTGTTCAAATATATTCAGCCTATAATGTTTATCTTGCTTTGCACTTAATTTGTTTCCCTTTGACTGTGTTGCGAAATGCCAAGTGTACATAAAATAATGAATAAATAAAAAATAAATTATTTGTCTACATTCATTGACATTTTGTGCATTCCTTTTGAAAAACAATTAAATACTACACAATATGATGCATTCTGAGGAACAGTTTGGTTATATTTTTATTGCTGTTAATTTTGAAATAAGACATCCTGGATGTTTTTTGGATATAAATTTGTGAGCTAGCTTTTTTTTTTTTTAATTATTAGAAAAGTGTATTATTGTTTAATGGTTAGCTTCCTCTAGTCCTATGAAAGCACATGAAAGTAGGTGTGTTACACAAAATAGATGCTTCACTGCCTGAAACAGTTTGTGGTACAGAGCAAGAGACAACAGATGTATGTAGACAGATGGGATATAAAGCAGAATATGGAGATTACAATGTACCAAGAGAGACCTCCAAGAAAAATAGAATTGTTGAATTTCTTTCAAGAATAATTTCCTACTCTAGCACAAATTATGTTACCATAAGGTATTTCTTAATCCCTTTAATTATGTACATACTGGTTCAGTTGCTTTTAAATGTGGAACTTAAGTAACATGATAAACTCTGAATTTAGCAAAAATGTTAAGAGTTCTGCAGCTTTGAAAATGGGCACCAGAAGGGGACAAGCGATCAGCTGGACTCTACTTGTCAAGAACAACCCAAATGTTGAATTGAAAATGAGCAACTGCTTTGCTAGAATTCGTCCTCCTTTTGATTAATTATCTAAAGTGGGTTTTGTGGGTTCCAAAGTTGATGTTGGTTCAATCAGTGCCCATTTTCTTCTAGACAAATGTTTTGAGTGTTAGGTTCTCCTGATAGCATTAATTGTTCAAGGCAGTTGACTAAACTGGATACAGAGCTTTGAGTTTTCTAACATTTCTAAAGAAACTCTTAATAAGACTTTTAATCTCCAGCACCTCCTGAAGGGTTCAGCTTTTGGATAACAGCTTTGCCTCAGGCCAGTATAATTTCGAATGTGCTAAAACTCTCTTCTGGCATCAACTTAGAGCTGCTGGTGCTTCCGATTATCCAGAAGTGTAAGAACAAGGCTCGGACCTGGGTTCTGTGCATTTGGACAAAACACAGCTGATTTTTGACGCCTGCTAAGTACAGTTTCAGGCATCATTTCTGATGGCCTTATTTCTGCTGCTACCTGTTTCACAGTATTCAAAATTCACACAAAAATCTGAAATGTGTCAGGTGTCTGTCTTCCTCTGTGTGGCACTTCTGGTAATGCAAACAGTTTAAAAACCCACACAGATAAAGCCAGATTTAAAAATATTTCAGGATTTGCAGAATTTAATGCCTGAAAGTCTGTAATACACTTAATTACATTATTATTTGGCAGATGTGCATTATTATTTGGGCAATTGAAAGGAGTTACGTGTTCTCCATGCCCATACTTTTACCTGCTCTATGTCCAGATGGATGAAGGAAAGCTTAGTGTTCTGTGAAAACATTAAAAAATGCAAACTTGTCTCTGTTACTTTGCAATGCAATTGGCAATCTTGACTGAAATTTAAACAGAATTCTGCAAATCTGATACCATGCATGCTGCAATTGTTTATTCACTGGTAAAATCAAATGTCATTATATACAATGTAGGCATTTATTATTACAAACAGATTTTAACATAATGTTTTCCCTCACAGTTTTTTAGAGCTAGGAATAAAAATGCCCTGATGCCGTGACCAGGCAGTTTTGAACTGACAAATATCCTCAGAAGTTAAAATAAATGCAGCAGTGTTTTTGTAGCAAGGTCGTGTCCACCCCTCTGGATGCAAATGCACAAACAATTTCAGTTCAAACTTCAGGCCAATAGGTCTCTAAATGCAGTTGGAACCCAGTGATGCAGTCTGCATAGTTTCTTTGTGAAAAGGATGAATCATGCTTAGATGTAGCCTTGTTAACTGGCTACAAGCTCAGGGCTCAAAGTGCACCACAGGCAAAATATTTTTTAAAAAATATATTTATAATAGACATTAAATAGTCTGTATTTAAAAACTACACTGATTGTGACAGAAAGATGTGACTGGCAATCTACTTAGGTTATCTTTTCTAGTACCAATTATCTAATAATAAATGTTAACATTACTGTAGCACAGAAGGCCTATCATAGAAAAATCTAGAAGAAAATTACTGTGTTTGGGATAAACTTCAGAGAACTTGCTGTGTGGTGTCTCTGTTTAGAGAAATATTCATTGCGGTTTTGCCATTGCTTCTGTTGAGTAATTGCAAAGGGTTTGTCTGCAAAATTATCTGGTTCATTGAAGGTGATGGTATGCCATTTTCAACACGTCTATTTTTTTCCCCCATACCATTCATTGATAGACCTGATAGGATGATTTGCAGTAGCTTTCATTCCCCCAGCAGATGCCTTTCTAGAACCTCTCCCTAGTGCTGAATATAAGATGCTCCTCTTTTTTAAGTGATTGTGGAAGGGAAAAAAATGGTGGGACATAGCCTTCAGGTGCCCTGGGCTATGTTTTTATCAGTGCTGTGGCTGCTGCTTGACCTGGGCAAGAGTTTTTAAAGGGTTCTGATTCACTTTCCATTTGTGTGTCACCAGGTAGTATTTATTGTATCTGTTACTAATGAGACTCATGGAGAGCTTAAATGTTATGCAAGAGTAAATCACTATCTTTGAATTGGCCAAGAGAAAGGATTTGTGAGATCAAAATACTGTGGGCACTGATCAAACTGAGATATCTACAATGTTGCTCTGATTTTTTTATATATATATACTTTTAAATAATTCAGTCTTTTCAGAGAATTATGGCAGCTTTCAAGTTAAAATATTGATCCATGGGCATCCTGCTGCTCTCCAAAAGCTGCAGAGGCTTTCACGTCTGTCTCCTCCACTCAAAGTGGCAGATCTTCGTAAAGGAGGCACAGATTAAGGATCTCCAGCTAATGATCAAGTGCTGTCTGTCACCTGATAGGAAGCACTCATTTGTGAGGGGATGGGGTTACAACCCCTCTTTTTGCCTTTTCCTAAATACACAGTCTTTAGGCAGTTTTTACACCTTTCAGTTCCATTAAATATTGTAGGAGACTAAGTGAACACATACACCCTCCTCTCTCTTTGCAAGGAAGTACATGTACTGCCTTGCTCCCTAGCATATCTTTTTCCTCAGAACAGCACTGTCTCCTTATAAAAAACACTTTCCCCCAAAAGTCTCCTAAGATGATGAGCATAAATTTGGAAGAGTGAGGGAATTCCAGCTTCTTGCATCTTTCTGTCTGCTGCTGAGCGGTTCGTAGCCATTGTGGCTCTGTTCACACGCAATGGCAGGATCTGTCCAGGGAAGGCAGAGGCTGTTCCCTCTGGCTGAGAAATAGCAATCCTATATCTTGTCTCAAAACAGATATGAGAAAATGGTCCATATTCCCTTGGGATGCTCCTGTGTATTGGGTAACAGGTTGGAATTGTAACATTTCAATGAGGCTGTTACTCATGTTTTACAACACTCACAGCTGCTGCAGCTGCTGCCTCTAAGGACTCCTGCAAACTCCACAGTGTGTCCTTCTTACCCCAGACTCTCTGGTCACTGCTGAATTTTACCTTAACTAGAAGTCATTCAGCACGTATAAATGATGGGGCTTTCCCCTGCCTGTGACAGCCTGTGGCCATGTAGGCTGCATGTTTAGAACTAGTAGGAGCCTAGTGCAGCAAGCCTTATTTCCTCTGGTGAGAGTTAGGTCCAAGTCTGGCAGTGGAGCAGTGCTAGAATGTGGGAAGCCTTGGATTCAGGCCAAGGGGAATTAACTGAAGGTGCAGCTGAAGCTTAGCCACTGGGTCATGCCTGTGTTCTCGGGGTGAGCCCCCTTCTGCCCTTTCACTAGAGATGTAGAGGCAGGAGGGCAAGAGTCACAGTGCTGGGCCAGGCAGGGGAGAGGGAGATTGATTTCAGCCTTGTGGGTAGAGCCTGTGGGAAGTGAAGGGGAGTGAATTCTAACCTATAGATATAAAACCTCCAGTGGCCTGGCTGCTACTGTGGTTGGGCCTGTATTTCTGAGTGGTCAGCTGGAGAGGAGGCAGGACCAAAGCCGAATGGACTGAAGGCCTCTCTGCAGCTCCTCTGAAACACTCACCTCTCTTGGCTGGCTACACAAGGCATGTGGGCAGGCTGGGTTGTCTGTCCGCTTTCTTGCCCAATTCAAAGAGCCAGACATGCACGATTAAATGAGGGACAGCTTTAAGCTAAAGGCCTCGATTCCACCCAAAATTAAAAACCTCTGGTTTGGGATATGATTTATATACTGAGCATGTATGCAAAATTAGTATGCAAAAGGCCAATGTTCTCCAGCTCCTCAGACCTATTAGCAAATAAATCAATCCTTACTTATCAGCTGGTTTAGGAAGGGTCCCTGGAACAAAGCCAGCTTTTCCCTTTAGAGGCTTAACCTTTGTTAGGACTTTTTGCCTACTGTGAACAGAGCTATCTCCACAGGTAGGACAGACACAGGCTTGGTCTGTAGTTGAAGATGTAGCCATGGCTTACCTTTCTGATTCCTGCTGTACCACAGCATCTCATTTCTGTTATCTGAACAAGTCCAGCACTGATGTTCAGCTGGAAAATAGGTTATTTTCTCGCACGTCTCCTCAGTGCTACGGTATTGGCTGCCTGTAGTGTGATTAGCTCTGTGCAGAATGGTTATTTCTTTCTAAAACTTAATCTGTCTTGGGTGTTTTGTTTTGTTTTGTTTCAGCTCAATTTGCTTGTTGAGTTAACAAGAGACTCTGAGATCGTGATATGTCACTTATCAGTTTTCAGTGCAATGAAGTCTGCTGTAGCAGAATGTCTGAATGTCTTGGGTTCTTGATATTCACAATATTTTAACATTTTCAGCATCTACATACACAGCGTGGCAAGTGGTAGTTACAAACCAGCAGCACTGAAATAAACACAAGATGTAAACCTGTGTGGTTGTACCAGCCCGTGCTGCTGCGGGGTCTGGGCCCATACAGAGCCAAACTCCATACAGAGCTCTCAGACGGCCTGGGGAGGCTGTTGTGGGCTTGGGCGTAAAAAGAGAGCATCTAGCCAGCGCAAAAAGGCCCTGCAGGAGACCAGGGCTGTTCCCGGATCTCTGTTCCTGGGAAATGGGGGGCTTATCCAATGGAGGAGAGTTTCGGAGTTGTTGCAGTTTTTTGGAGGCTGGTGACACCGGCCTGGCAGGTGGGGTGGTTTGGCTTCAGCAAGAACAGAAGACATTTGGTGAAGTGGTGGAATTTGAGCCCCCTGCCTTCCCAGAAGAAGGGAGCCCTGTGGGAAGGCAGAGGTGTGGTCAGGGCCCCGGGACTTGCCCCACTCCCGCTGCCCCGGCTGTGCCCTCGCTTGCCGGGGGATGTGTGGCAGGCAGGGAACAGCTCCTGGAGGCTGCGGGATGCCTGGCACTGGGCTCACACCTCCCTGCAAGCTTGAGGGCAGGAGCAGGAGCAATACCGCGCCCACGCAGCATGGTCAGAACAGCCGAGCCGCACAGGTGTCCCCCTCCATGGGACCACACGGGTCTGCTTCTGCGCCACAGAGAAGTGACTGAGCTTTGTCCTGCTGTCCAACACGCAGGAAGAGGGATTGTCAGTCTGAGGGACTGCACGCATCCCCAGCGGGAGGAGGAGGGGAGGCAAATAGCATCTTCTCCCAGTTTTGGGGGGCTTGCAAATAAACCATGGGTTTGCTGGGTGGTGTTTTCTTGCTGTTTTTTTTTTTAATCCCATCCAGACGACAGGACAAGAAACACTTTTAACATGGGATTCAGATGTTGCTCTGTGTGTATTTAAGAAAATAAAAAATCCAAACCAAAAATTAAAACCCAAAAAAAACCTCAAACAAACCAAAACTAAGCCACCAAAACCAAAACAAACAAACAAACAAACAAACAAACAAACAAAAAAGGAAGACAACAAGCGTACTCACGACTTTGTCATCCCCCCGCCCAGAGGCACCACGGGCTCCAGCGACCTCTCCGACGGGTGTCCCTGAGGCCAGCGCCGTCGTCCTTGTGCGCAAGGAGAGCGCGGGGTGTGGGAGCGGGGAGGGGGATGCTGGCTGCTCCCCTGCCCTTCCCGGGGGAGTCCCCGCCGCGGCGGCGGCGGCCGCTGGGGGGCGCCCGCACTCCACGCGCGGCCCCGGCCCCGCTCTCGGCCCCCTCTCGGTCCCAGTCCCGGCCCCAGTCCCGGCCCCCATCGCGGCCCCGGCCCGTGGCACCTTCCCCGGACCGGAGCGCTGCCAGCGCTGAGCCCGGTCCACTGAGAGGGCCGAGACGATGCTCCGCGGGAAGGAGAAACAGGACTCCCACCTACAAACACCCTCCAAACCCCAGCGCTGTCTGTCCCTCGCCGACGTCGACCCTGGGGGAAAGTCGGTCCCCAGCCACATCAGCGGCGGAGTCGTTTGTCAGAGGCAGTGGGAAGCCGTCTGGCCCCTTTGTGCATCTTGCGGGATTTCTCCTCGCACAGGCAATTGGCAAAGGTTAGGAAGGCGTCTTTAGATCCCCTATAATCCCAGTTTAAATATTAAAAGCATAAGCAGCCTAGGCCCAGTATTTACCTATGTAACTCCATAGATTTCCCTCCAGACCTGGACTTCTAAGAATTTAAGGGATGGTTTGCGTTTCTTCCTTTCCCCCCGCCCCCCTTCTTTATTTTCCCCCCATCCCTTCGTATTTATTTAACAAACTAACGTGAAGAGGAGGGGGGGGAAACGCCAACAAAAAAAGCAGTATTTTTATGACCGAGGAATAGCCAGTCTCCTTGTCTGTAACGTGAAAGGAAGGCGAGATTCCATCCTCGCCGCCCGCTTTGTCACCGTCTGGGTTTGAGTGGCCGCCACATCAACACAAAAGGCCAAAACACACACACATCCCAAAACTCGACACAAAACCTCAATTGGCTCAATAGTGAAGATGGGTATTTTGATAACGAAATAACCTCCCTGCTCCGGTGGGGTCTGGGTTCCGCTCCGTGCTCCCACCGTGCTTCAAGCAGCAACGCCAAGGAAAAAGGGGGGAAAATCCCTCAAGAAAGTGTTTAAGATAAAATTAAGTCTCAAACGGGATTAAGGTTTTAATTACAATTCCCTATCGAAGTAACATGTTTGATGAACTGATCCTATCAATTAACAGTAACCTTAATTTAAAACTTATCAAATAGCTTTGCATGAAGTATACGTCAGACTTTTTTTTTCTTTTTAAGAAAAAACCATTATAAAGGTTAATGCTACAACAACAAAGTACTAAAGCACTAGCAGAAGAAATTGTAAAGAAGAAATGTGCTGCTTTGGGTAGAAATAATGACTTGTGAGCTCTTTTGGTGTGTTCCATCTGGGCGGGGGGCTATAAAAAAATTGAAGTTCTCTTAGAAAGGGAAAATAGATGGATGTTTCTACCCGCCAACGATATCATTTCACAATAATTTTGGCCCACGCTATATTGAAGAGAAAAACAAGGTAATTGGAACATGCATCAACAGTTTTCCATGAAATAAGAGTTAAAAGAAGTAATAGAACTAATCACTGTCTCCTCAAATCAAGTAGAAAACATTTCAATGCACTAATTAGAGTAATTAGAATAATAAGACTGCCTATATGTGGTAAGACAATGTGTACAAACAACTTTATTTAATGTATACTGGTAATCAGCGATGCGTGCGTGCTTGAATGCTTAGTGCAATAAAATTCACCCCCGTCCGCCCAAACAATCAAATACAAATTAGTTTAATGATTGTGCCTGCTTGAACGTCTTAGAAATCCACAGGCAGAGGGAAATAAATAGCACCATCCTTGTTTGTACGTCTCCCCTACTGACCAAGGAGCTGATGCCTCCATGGACTTGGCAATGAATGACTGTAGACATGAATGAATCAAGGAAGGAAAGAGAATTAATGAATGAATCAGGCTGGCTAAAAACAAGTCCTAACTTTTAGACGAGAGCCTCTTACAACTCCCGGGACGGGAGGAGACGGGACGGGGAAGAGGAGGGGGAGAGCGGTCTCGTCATCACTTTTACGAGCTGCCTCTGCCTGCCAGGATTTACCGCCTTGCGAGGAGGAGGGGGAGAAACACCGGCCGCCAACTTCCTACCGGCCTGCTCTTTTTAATCCTTAAAAATGACGTCTGTGCGGACAGGCCCGGGGACACACGGAACGGTACAGCTCAGCCCGGCCGGGCGGGACGTTGCGAGACCGCCGGGGGAGCTGGAGCCCGGCGCTGGGACGGCCCGCACCGCCCCCGCCCTGCCGTAGAAGCGATGGGGTTCCCCGGGTGGCCCCACGCACTTTATCCCCACTCGCGGAGGGAGGCAGAGCTCCTGCTCCGGGCCGGCAGCGGCTCTGCCCCGGCGGGGGCACGGACGGGGCCAGGCAGACACGGGCCAAACCCGCCACCTCCCCGGGGGGGAAGGGTCCCGGACCCCCTCCCCCGCCGCCCGGCCCCCGGCCGGGGAGCAGCGCCCGCCGCCGACCCGCCGCTTTTTCCGGCATCGCCGGCACAGTGTCGGCCGCTCCGTTGCCGTTGTCCTTGTCTCATCCTTCTCTCTCTTTGCCCTCCGACGGGAGGGCAGGATCGGACGCCGGCGTCCCGCGGGGATGCTCGGGTCTGGCGGCGCTGGCACTGGGCCGCTGCGGGGCCGGGGTGGCGGGGGAAGGGGCTCCGCGCTGGCACAGGAGCCCTTCCCGGCCCCGGGGGCCCTGCGTGAAAGCCCGGCATACTCGGGACGCTTGGACGAGTTTCGGAGATATTTACAGGGAGATGGCAGGGAAAGATAAGCGCTTCTAAGGAAGAGACCCACAGCGTGGGCCAGGCCACGGGATGAGGCCGACTGCGGCGTGAGAATCCCCGCGCTGCAGCTGGGGCTTGCTTGCCGAAAAGCCCAGTTGTTTGGTTTATAGTTTGATGAGAAGTCGGGTCTGAGGACGAGTCCTTGCTTTTTGTTTTACCATTTCTGCTAAAAAAAGCTTTGCCTTTGCTCTTACTAATTTTCCCCGGAGAAGTGCCTGCTCCCCCAGCATCGCCCGTGCGAGCCAGGGGCAAACTCTTTTCTGCAGAGCATCTTTCTACATCCCCGACGGCAGCCCGAGCACAGAGCGACAACTTAGCGTCTGCAACTCTGAAAATTTGGTTTTTTATCTTTTCTGTCTCGAGATTTAAGGCCAGATAGGCAGCCCAGGCCGCGTCCCTTCCGAAACACACAATAAAGGGGAGGTGGAAGAGCCACGATTCCCAGGACAGACCCCAACGCTCAGCCTCCATTCTGGAGGCAGCAGAAGGCCCCCGCTGCCCCATCCACCGCCAAGAAGCCGCGGGCAGTTTCCTTCCTTCCTCACTCCCACTCCCTGCTCCGCAAGGCGCTGCCCAGGCTCGGGCTGGGGGAACTCTCCATGTCCGCCACCCTCCCCCAGTGCTGTACCTAAGACCAGAGGTTTAAGCCGGACTAAGCCCAGCTCTCCCGCCCTCCGGCGACCGCTCTCCTCCACTCCTCATCGCCCACCGGAGGCCGTCGCCTCCTCTCCCCGGCCGGGTCACCCGTCCTCTTTCCCCCTCACCGACGACACCGCGACAAAGGGCCACCAAACCTCCAACAACGCGGCTTGGGACAACCCCGAGGCCTGGGGTCGCCAGGCAGGCAGGGGTAGGCAGCCGGGAGAGAGGATTTTCCCCCATCGGATCAGCCGGAGGGCAGGGAGCAGCCCCAGGCTGGGGCCAGGTCCGAGGCCGGAGGCCGGGAAGGCGCAGGCAGCCGGGACCGTCCCGCCGTACCCCCGCGGCCCGGCGACGGCCACAAGCGCTGTCGGAAGCCGGGGCACTGGAGAAGGGGGCACGGGGGGAGCCCCGAACTGCCGCCAACAAAACCCGACGGAGAGAGACACGGCGGGGCGGAGCCGGGGCCAGCCCGGGCCTCTGCCCCCGCCAGGGCTCTCACAAGCTGCCCAGCCCGAGAGTATCACCTGGCCAGACACCACCCCGGCTTGCCCCACAGCCTGGGGGATTTATCGGATTATTTGCCCTTCCTCCGCTTCTCTCCTTCCAAACCCCGGCCCCCACTGCCCACCCTCAAGAGAGACGGCGCAGCTGGGCGGCGGCGGGAGCTTCCCGGGTCGGGCAGCACCGACTACTGCCTCCCGCCCCTGCGGGGCTGGCGACACTGGGGGTGCGAACCAAGACTGGAAGACTTGAGGATATGCAGTCTCCTTTCGCCTTCCAGTTTCGGCCTCCACCAGAGAGAGAGCGAATCGAGGAAATAGGGCTTTTGTTGTTGACATCTGACCTACGACAGTGTCCCTACTGGAAACGAGAGCGAGGGAGTCCGACAAGCTGCCGCGCATCCTGACATCCACCTGCAGAAAGAACATCCTATAGCTGCTCCATTTCCCCCTCTCCTTTCTCTTAAAAGAGAGACCGAAGGAGATAAAAACAATCACCCCCGAACCAGCCGGCCTCCCCACAACCAGTCCGGAAAGACGAGTGAAGTAGCTCCCATAAGGCCAGTGTCTTGCCGGGCAAAGAGCCCCCGAGGAGCAGCCCGGAGACCACCGCCGGGGGCGGCCCGGCCCCGAACAGCGGCCGGCCTCGCCACCCCGCCACCGGCTGAGGCGGCCATCCCCGCGGCGCCGGGCCTGCCCCGCCGAGCGAGGCACAATCCATCCAAGTCGCCTCCTGTCCACCCGACACGGGAGCGCTCCCCGAGAGCGGGGCCCTGTCGTCAAATATTGAAATATTCCCTGGGCGCCCACCCGAGTGTCCTGCAGAGGGCAGAGGCTGCTCGCTTTCCGCAGCCCTTTCCGCGGGCTATTGACCAAAGACTTTTAAATCCATACCCAGCTTCAACATTTTACCCGTCAGCACGTCTGCGGTCACAAAACACTTCTTCTTTCTGTCACTTCTCTTCGAAACTATTGATAAGATCATTTAGCTGAATCTGTTCGGGATGAGTGTAATATTGACTAGAAGTTAGAAAAGATGATTAAATCTAATAAGCCTAGAAACTATCGCGAAGGAGGGGAGGAGGGGAGAAGAGCAGGATATCGCACTTAAGAAACCGAGCCAGCCAAGAAGGACCTGAACATACCGCCGCGTGTGCGAACACTGCGCAGTTGGATGTCGCTTGTCAGCGCGCCAGCCCCGCGGGTCCCCAGCTGAGACCCGTCCGGGAAAACCGACCGGCTCGTCACACGCACGGAGCCGCAGACGCCTAATGTGAAACCGGGGCCATAGCAGCGGGGCCCGGGGCCCGGCCCGGCCCGGGGGTGCGCAGCCCTGCTGGGCGGCCGCATTCTTCCTTTCTCCTGCAAACTGTACTCCCATCATTAAGCCCCGCCTTTTTGTTTTGCTTTTTTTCTCTCTCTTTTTTTTCTTTTTTTTTTCTTTTTTTTTCTTTTTTAAGGAATCAGATGTTAAATTACAAAAAGAGAGACCGAGAACAGTCGAATCTCTTCTCCCCCACGCCTTCCGCCAGAACATGCAACAAACTTGAGGAGCAGATCTCCCCACCAGCATCAAAGGCAGGACAGCCCTACCCGCACAGAAATCAATGCTCCAAAACACACGGCTGTGGTTCATCTGCGGAGAGACACAATGAACACAGCTCCCGAGGCTCTCCTTCAAGACCCTGAAAGTTATGAGCGTGGAACCTCTCGGTATAGGCATCAAATTTATTCCAAAAATTCCACGAAATATAAAGGAACGGCGGTGCTTTTACACAGAACTCAACTCAGTATAAGTACTGGGGTCTTCTCCCTCCAAATCTTAAGAACTATGCAAATCTGTGCTACCTTTAAAAATAAAATAACAATACTTCAATAATTAGAAGAAACTATGAAGGTATTGTGCATTTCTGTTTTATGTAGATAATAAAATATTACTTTAACATAAATATATAAGGATCTCTGCGTTTTTATTTTTCCCCACAAGCACATCCAAATGTACCAAAACAAAGTATTTTTAAAGAGACTGAACCAAAAAAAAAATTACATCCCATATAGATTTTGTTCACCTACTCATTTAAAGCTACAGAAAAACAGTTTCCAGAACCTGTTTGCTTTAAAAGAAATAAATATACATTGAGGCAGGCCACTAAAAATGATATGAAAATATTTCCCTGGGTAGCATTTAAAAAAAAAAGAAAAATAGACAAAGAAAACATTGAAACTATTTCTGCATTTCAAAGGACAAATATTAAACATATATACATAGTGGTAAGGTTTGCGTGGTAACTTTTTTTTTAGTAAACCTATTTGGAGTTTGAGGCTTTCTCAAACATCCTCTCGACTCCATTTTCTGACCTTACGCACATATTAATAAGTGAAAGTTCATTTCCTCCCTTTACCACTGGATCTGCCCTGATCTCATTCACTTCACTAGGCGCTAGTCCTCAACACTTTAAATAACAAGCAGCTCAACACATAAACAAACAAACAAACAAACAAAAAAAACCAAACCCCCCCCCAAAAAAAGAAAGAAAAGAGAAAAGCTTGGTGCCCGTATCTTTTTAGCAATTGTTGGAAAACCAGGAAAAAGGCTAATGCATGTGCCTCTTAGAAATCATCATCTGTCTTATCAAGAAGAAAGAAAGAAAGCAAGCAAGCAAGAAAGAAAGGGAGAAAGAAAGAAGGAAAGAAAACCCAGTGTCACAGGCATTTTAAAAGACAATGAGAAACATATTCTAAAGCCTTAGCTACTGAATGCAATATTTATAGGAGAGTTCTGCGAGAGAATGCTTCACTGTTTTTTCTCCATAATCGTCCAACACTCAACTAAGTAAACTTTTAGATTATAAAAATGCTTTGTCTCTATAGCACCCGTTTGTGCTGACTAAATGATCCCTTTATGAATTTATAACTATCATAAAGTTCCTCTAATGTATATGCATAGCTGTGTGTGTGCATAAGTACACAAACACGCACGCAGACACACGCACATACATGCGCTGCTCCAAGGTCCCGCTCCTCTGCTTCCCTTCAGAGCTTTTTGTTTTCCTTTTTTTTTCTTTTTTTTTTTCCTTTTTGTCCCCGTGGGTTTTTCTTTTTTTTTATTTTGGAAAGTTAACCATTTCTCATCAAGATAATGTCACGAAATGCACTTTAAAACTATTAGCGAAGGGGGGGGGGGAAATATGGATTGAAAAGTGGCATTTTTTCCCACTTCATTTCATTCCCCAGTGAAAGACACAAGGCTGCCCAAGTTAAAACTGGTCCTTTCCTTCAATAAATTATACCACAATCTGACCAAAGGACAAGGGGAGGATGGGGAAGGAGAGGGGC
>VZTH01015242.1:349499-363817 GCA_013397815.1 Aleadryas rufinucha | reverse complement strand
CCCAGTCTGGGTACAATTATTAATATATAATACATCTTAGCACATGCCAGGAAAAAAAGAAAACCCAGACCAAGCTTCTGCAGCTATTCCCACTACGAGAGAATGTAGAAATTAAGNTTCCCACTACGAGAGAATGTAGAAATTAAGAAAGATTTATAAACCAGTAAATGGAAAAGTTTTTTAAAAGCAGAGCTAAATTTTGTGCCATCTTCCAAACTGAAGGTTATTACTAGGAATTACTAATTAGGAATTAATGATTACTACTAGGAATAACGAGGAATTACTAATGTAGTGTTATAGTGAGGCCTCTATGAGCACTCTGTGAGCTACAAAGGGCATAGAATCATAGAATCACAGAATATTTGACTTGCAAGGGACCCTTTAAAGGTTTTCTAGGTCAACACCCTTGCAATGACCAGAACATATTCAGCTAGATCATGCTGCTGAAAACTCCATCCAACCTGTCCTTGGACACTTCCAGGGATCCAGGGGCAGCCACAGCTGCTCTGGGCACCCTGTGCCAGGGCCTCCCTCCCCTCACAGAATTTTGTCTGCATGTGTAACCTAAATTTCCCCTTTTTCAGTTTGAAGCCATTCCCCCTTGTCCTGTCACTGCAGTTCCTGATGAAGAGCCTCTCCAGCTTCCTTGTAGGCCCCGTCAGACCCTGGAAAGTGCTGTGAGGTGTCCACACAACCTTCCCTTCTGCAGGCTGAACAGACCCAGCTTTCTTGTCCTGTCTTTATAGATTTGCTACCATTAATTAAGAAAGTGATGCCAAGATGCAAATAATGCTTTGCAGAATTGTTCTTGTTTCGTCCAGGAGAACCATGCCACAATATCTGTGCCCAAATTTCCTGTCTCCACTTTCTCTGGATGGCAGATGCTCACATCTCCTGCTTTCCTTTCACTGGGCACACACCACAGGTCAGCCTCTGCCTCCTCAATTCCCACCAGTGCCCCCTTCTCACACACAGCTATTATCCCTCTGCAACAAGCACTTTGAAACCCAGTTGGAATGCCCACAGGAAAATAAACAAATGAGGCTTGGCTATTAAGGTACTGCCCTTTTCAGCCAAGTCCCTATTGCCACAAACTCTGTCTGTATAAAGACCTCACTGGAATTTAGTGAGATTTCTTACTGACCTGGGGATATGCCTGATTAGGGTGCTTTTTTCTGCAAGATCAGGACTCTTATGTCAGTTTACACTTAGTCCTGAGTGTGTAGGAGTCCACCTTTCATAATCCAGCTTGTTAAATGATATTTTAGCCTATGCAATGATCCAAAGTGCTCTTTTCAGCAGGAAATACTTTATAAGGTCCACATCCTGCCATCAGCCTAGGCACTGATCTCCCTCTTGAAAACAGTGGAGAGGTCTGTGTAAAATATCACTGTCAGGATATGGGTAATCACAGATCTTTTTCTGGCTTGCAGTAGGAGTAGAAATATGCTGTTTTTCTCATATTTAGCAGTTATTTGGTCTGAACTCATTATTTACCTGTATGTTATTAAGGGTATTTGAAAAGGCTTGTTTTCTTCAAATCCCTAAAGGGGAAGAGATCCACGCCAAGATCTACCCACACATAATTATATATTTCTACAGCAGAACTGTTTGAAAAAAAGTCCCTTGTTCCAATCCAGGGATGGAGAAAAATCTGTCACCTTGCCAATTCCAGGAATCTGGAAAAAAAAAAAATTTTGCTAACTTGAGTTGTAACAAAATGCTGATATCAAAATTCTGTATTCATTTACCAACTTCTTACAAGAGGTAAGAATAAAGTATTGCTTCCTTAGACCTGAGCCTCTAGTAACAAATAAATTGTAATGGAAACATTGACAAGACAGGGTATGAGGTTATCAAGGCTTTTATGGAGATATATTTCTCTAAAGGCACTCTTAGGTTATCCCTGTCCACTGTTGGTTTGTGTGAAATCACTTTGTGAAAGCAATTGGAGAGGCCCAAAGAGAGTTGATCAGTATCTAATCACAGTGTGTGATCTACATTTAAAAAAATTATTCAAATACCACTTACAGTCAGAAAGGGTAAAAGAGCAGAGAAAGAAAAAAATCTCCCAAACCTTAATTTCAAGTCTATAGCACCAAATTATGGTGTGATTTTAAGCTGTGCTTAGTATCACTGCTTATTAGGAGCTTAATAGCATGAAAGGGAATGTGTGGAGCTGGAGGAGTGGAAAGACTTCTCTTGTTCCTTTTCTGAAGGCATATACTTAATTGAGAATATCACCTTTCATTTTTAAGAAGTTACCAAACCTCAGGATTACAGAAAACCCTTAGAAGCCTGCCTTCAGTACAAAGAAGGAAAATTAAAGGCATCCCCACATTTAAAAACTGGGTTTTTACCAGGGAAATGTAGAGGAGGGAGTAGCTGACAGATGTTTACAGGGCTGAGGTTAGCAGTGCAGGATCTACACTCATCTCTCTCCATCTGCAAAATTACCCTTCTGAAAGCAGACTACACAAAGGAGAAGGAGGAGGAGAAGGTGATAATTGAAAGAAACCTTACTCTTATATACAAGAATAGAATCACGGAATCATTCAGGAAGGAAAATATTTAAAGATTACCAGGTCAAACCATCAGATAGAAGCAGTGGTGTCATCTGTTCTGTCTTTCCCTGACAAGACACCCTGTGCTAAAGCTGGCACCAAATAATTTGGTGAACCAGTGTGACAAAGGCAGTGCACCTCTTGAAAAGAAAAAAAATCAATTAATTTTTAAAAAAAATTTACTTATTCAGATCCACCAGACTCACAAAATACCCATCTGTGCATAAAAAATAGAATCAGCTTCCTGCTGCATATGGACTTTTACTCAAGCAAACACAACTCGGACACAAAAGCCCTATGTGTGTTTTAACATAGAGCCACCTTACTGTAAAACATAGAATAAAACCTGTGGGAAAGGGGAAGGAGAGAGGGAAGTGCTTACATCACATCATCATCTCATGCCTCATAATAGAGACCAAACACTGAATTAATTTCTCTTCCTACATACCTCCTTCTGGCTTTTCAGTTGATTCAGGGAACAGAACTGGCTCACTCAAGGTAGGATGAGGTTGGGCTGCACAGCTGGAAACAGGGGATGTGAGACAGGTCCATCTTGCAGTGGCTCTGTTCGTCTTACCTGTTTGAAATGCCACTTCTCTCACAGTGAAGGAACCATCTTCCTAAACCACCTGGGCAGTGTAAGTTTGCATCAGTGCCTTTCCTATGGGACCGTGAATAGCCCCAGTTTAAGCCTTTAAATGAACATTTGAGGTAAGGAAATCTGGCCAGTTTGAACTCCTCTCACCTTGCAACACTGCTAGAAGAGACACTTTCTTAATCAGAGGATAAACACGTGAAATGTGGTGGCATTTTGAACTAACTCACAGGTTTATTGTCTTGAGGCTGCAACTCGTGTTTGCCCAGAAAACAAATAATATTGTTCTTTCCCATTTACTGCAGGAGATATTGCAAGTCTCACAGATTTGAGATAAGGGCCATGTTTTCTTTATTAATGTTCCAGGCTCCCTTCCCAAAACTCTTATGGTCTGCAGAAAGAACTTTGACCCCAATCACCTCTGGCTCAATTCTGAGCCTTGCAGTCCTACCCCTCCCCTGAAATAATCTGCAAAACCATGACCACCTTCCCTTATCTATTTAATTGAGAAAGAACAATCCCAGCCTACAATGTGAACTCCCAGGTTTTGCTTTGGTGTTTTGAATTAACTGATTTTCAAATCCAAGTCATTAAAAAGCAACTTTTCAGTTGATTACATTTTACAACGCTAAAAACCAACCAACCAAGAAACCACCAAACCCCACAAACACTGAAGTCACTGTTAGTACAAAAGTATTACCATGACGTAGCTGTGGTATAAGTTATACACAAAAAGGGACCTACATGGGTACTTGGAGTAAACAAACCAGTTAAATAATAAAAGAACTTCCATGAACACTCCAAATGAACCTAAAAGACCACTTAAGTCTGCAGGTTGCTCTGAAGCACTAGGCCTAACAAAGCTCACTTTCTTCCTGGTTTATGTTTCATGATGGATTGGCTTCAATAAACGGAAATTTCTGACCCATCCCTGCTTCCCTGAGCTCTTTCCCCACAACTCAACATTCAATTTTTGTGTGTGTGTGTGGACTTGTCAGTGCCTGAGAGAAGAATTCGATCAATTTAAACCAACACCAGGAGTGGAAAGTGCTGTCCCAGCCTTCTCTTGTCTTGGTACATACATCCATCACAAAACACAATAAAAATAGTTTAAAATTAACCTTTTTTCCCTCATTGTTTAGTGGTTTATAGTGTTTTTGAAGAGAAGAAAAAGTGAGCCCAACTCTAACTTGCACATTTAAAATAAATAAACCTAGAGTTAATCAGATTTAAACAAGACCAGATTTAAACAGATGGCAATCACTATGAAATACATCAATTTTCTTGTTTCCTTGCAGAAGTATTCAGAGCACGTGAAAAGAGCAGGCATGTGAGATTAGAGATAAACCTGCACAGTCACACAGATTAGGCTGAAGGCCATTTTCCAGTCTTAAGAAAAAGATATTTAATCATTAAAATAAACTTGCCAGGGCATTACATGGAAATAATCACAATTAGCAAGAGATCTGAAATGCCATGGTTGGATTAGTGTAAGATGCAAAGAACAGGGCAATAGTGGGGAGATTTGTCCTCTCCAGCAGGTCACCAGCAGGATTTTTATGGTGAGAATTAAAGGGCTTGTTGCATGTGCTGAATACTGTGGATACCTTTTAAAAAAGTATTCATGCACCACTGTCACCTTTCACAATCAATAACTTCATCATAAAAAAGGAAGAATAAATTATTATTATTATTATTATCGCTAATATTATTATTGTTGTTGTGGTCACAACATACAATTTCTGTGCATTTTTGAACCATTATCCTGCCTTTTCTAGCAAAATACAGAATAGACACCATGAAATGATCCTGTGTGCACATTCATTAATAATCAGAAAGAAACACTTTCCAGTAGATGGAAATTATGGAACTTTTTTCCTCCTGGCAGGCAATAGATAGGAAAAACTTAACTGAGCCAAGGCAAAAATGTCAAACTCTTGTTATCAGAATAATAAAAATGTTATGGAAAGATGGTTTTTATTGATTTATGATGAAAAATGGGATTTTTTTTGTTGCTTTTTTGTTGTTGCTTTGGAAATTACAGTGTCAGGAAAGGATCTCCACATGAGTCCATGAATCTCCCCTTCCTTTTCTTCTTCTTCTACAACTTTTAGCGTTTTCATTTGATGCAGCTTAAAGAAAGTCCTCCAACACAACTTGGAAAATTCATCTCCTGAAACTCTCTGAATTCATGGCCGTCAGTAAATGCTCTGGGAAGACTTGAGCTTGGCTTTAAACTGCATGCCAATCAGTTTCCTTGGCCTAAACAGACAATTTAATTGGATTCACTCTCAGGACAGAACTACCTTTCCACTCACAGCCCTGAAAATTCCTCCATCCTTCATACACAGTTTTACATTCATATATTTTTGTGTCTTTGTTGAAACGGGTTACTCAGGTGTGTGGCAAACAAACTTCAAAACTTTCATGGAAACTTCATTTGTAAGAGTCTAAAAAGAATAACACAAAGGTACACAGGTACAGTAACTATTGGTATTATTGTTTCATGGCAGAAAAATTCAGATCAGATAATTCTTCTGAATTCATGACTTTGATCAATCTTCCCACAAGCAAAGCTCATTAACGTTTTAAAAACATGCAGTCACCCACACATCTCTGCACAACACATTCCTACTTCCACAGGGTGGGTTCTGCTGAAGAGCAGATGTATTTGCACAGAAGAGGTCAATTTAGCCCACAGTCCCACTCCCCAGCAGCCATATGATTGTGTTAGCCCAGATTGAATCCTAAGATATACAAAAAATCCTTGTGAGAGAGGTTATTAACTAATGTGAAAAGCCACTCTAACATATTTGGGTATTTTGGGGTTTTTTTTGCCAGCCTTGTCCATAAGCAGAACTGTTTGTCTCTCTGTCCCAGTACCACCCAGAGCAACACTGTGGCTTTGTATAAACATTGCAAATTTGACAAAATTGCAAATTCTGTGACATTTTAACACCTCAGTGAGATTTTTTTACCATTGTGCTTGACTGAGCTCAGGTTATACCAGAATTAGCACTACTCCTTGCCAATCCTATGGATGAACATTCACCAGGACTATTTTGTCTCTATAATCCATTTTCCCAGTCTGTAACACACCTTTTCAGAATGAAGACTTCTAACTTCAAACATACATTATCTCATTCTTCCAGCAAATTTAGTTCTCTGTTGCACACAAAGCTTCCTACTGCGATTCAAGTTTCCACACTGATGTGAAAAATTATGCATTTCTCTTTCCAAATTTGAGATTAAGTCTGGAGAGCTCTATTTGGTCAATCCCAGCCCAAATTTGGAAGGAAAAAAAAGGACAAGTTTTGACCAGGGCTGTGTTTCATCCATTTCAAGCACCAGCTCTATAAAGGTTTTATGATACTGAATACTGAGCAATATTGTGTATTTTGCAACATATTTTTCAGAAAACCAAAAGCAAGTGAGCTCTCCCTTCCTCTGGCCCTTATTTCAGTGCATTAAATATGTAATTCTTTCAAGATCTCTAGTCTGAAGTGTAATGTTTGCTTTCCAAGTTGTCTGGAATTCTCATTTTTTGAAGGATGGACTTCTAGGTAAAGCCACTGCAGTGTGAAAAGATTACCTTGTGCACCTTAGACCATGCTCATTATGGGTTTTTAGGATGACCATAAAAATAGCAATTTGCCTAATTATTCAGTTCTATGTGTAAAATGTCACCACTTCTGTCTGTTTGGCAACATTAAGTGTAATTAAATACCTGACTTCATAGCAAGGTAACATTAAGTGTGCAACACCTTGACAAAAGTGATGAATTTGTGAGGATTCATTGAGAAAATGCATTAGGTTTATACCGAAATGTGATAAGTTTATCCACTTTGTTTGATCCTTAGTTAGTCCAGAATATAATTGTATTTACATATGGCTGGATTTATCCAGTGTGTTGGGAATGGTTCAATGTACTTGGCAAGAAGGGAAGCTTTTGGCAAAAAAAGATTGCATCTGCATTTGCAGATCTTATGGGGAAAAGTTGTGTCATCAGGGCAATGTAATACGACACATTTCAATGTTTCATTAGCACCAGTACAAACACATGCAGGGCAAAGTTGCTACTTTTCAATTCTGGCTTTTACACCTCTAATTTTCTTATGTCTTTTTCTTTTCAAAGAAGCCTTTCAAAGAAGTATTGATTCAAATGCATTTGTCATGTGTCCCAAATCCCTTTGTGACTTGGTACATGACAGAGAAATGTTAATAATCACACACACAGGGCTGGTACTCAAGACCTGACTGCTCATACCCCCCCCCAAAACTGATGACATTGAACATAATTATTTCTTGTAGATCCTGCAGATATTAAACACTACATCCCTGGAAGTGTCCAAGGCCAGGCTGGGCAGGACTTGGAGCACCCTGGGATAATGGAAGATGTCCCTGCCCGTGTGCTCCCTGTAGGGGCATTGGAACAAGATGACTTTTAAGTAATCAAAACCATTCTAGGATTCCAATTTTTTCTTTCCAGAAGAGTGTATTATTGACACAGACAACATTAAAATTTAAGGAGTGGGTTAAAATTCAAATAAGGAAACGTATAATATAAAAAACTTTTTAATGTAGAAGTCTCCAGTGCTTGTAACATGGTTCTTTGCCAAGAAGTCCCATGTGTGAACCACATGAGCAAGTAAAAACACATGGGACAAGAGGCTGTGTCACATTAATTTAAAGTGTTTTTTTCTGGTCCCTAGTGATATTTTTTAAAAATAGCATTAAATATAGTTAATTTAGAGTAGTTGTAAAAATATCTACTACAAAAACTTAAGAAAGGTAAAGGAGTTTAGGAAATAGGTGACATGATACAGTCATTTGAGAGGGAAAAAAAATGGGAAATAATCATAAGTTACAAGATCATTATACAAAAATCTATGGATATTCTCAAATGTTCTTATGAAAAAGATTTTCAGTTCCTTTTCTCCCTTCATCCTTGTCCTTCCCATAAAACTTTACAATGACTTCTCTGGAGATCCCCAGCAATGGCAATCCCACAGTCTCTCAGGGAAATCCATTGCGGCACTTAAGCACTTTCATTAAGGAAAGAAGATATTTGTAGCAGGTAATTTGTTTTGATTATGTGATCCAACATAATCTGTTCTCAAAAAATCCTTCCCTTACATAGACTAACAGCAGCATAGGACCAAAAACATTGCCATTCAATTGAGATTTACTGGTTTAATATAATTTTAGGCTCAATATTTCATTGCTTGCCTCTCCATGTTTTCCGCTGGGTGGGCATGTAGTGGGCCCCACACACAACATAGCCAAGGAAGAAAAAGCTGAATATTAGGATAAGGAGGTTGGAGCTAAATGATCCTTAAGGTCCCTTCCAACCCAGGCCATTCTATGATTCTGTGTTCAAAATTAATGCTAATTAGTAGCAACTAATTAGGTAATACCATAGGGCTTCCCTCACAATTACATTGACAATTCAATGCTGGAGCTCAGCCCATGAGGCACTGGATGATTTTTCACCTTTATTTGAGTAGCATGAACAAAGGCCTGGCCATTTCCCCACTCACCCAGAATGCACAAAACCTTAATGACTATAAATTCTTGCTTCCCACCCACACAGAGATCCCTCTCTGATTTCAGAGGGATCTGCGGGGAGAGTCATCATTTGTGCTCAGTGTCAACAAATGGACCTTTACATCTCTCCTTCAGTTATGATTTCTCCTCCCAAAAGCAAAGTCCTCCCCCAAACAGTCACTAATTATCTCCCTGCCCTTCCCAGGAGGTGAGTGGGTTGATGACTTCCCCTCTGCTTCCGTTTCTCCTTGCTGTGCTTTGCCTTGCAGGACCCTCAGCTGCTTTTCCCATCTTTCAAAGGGCCACCAAGAAATCTCCTTTGTGCCTTCTCCTCATGCTGCCAGAAAACTGGGATTCTGTCCTGTCCTCCTCCCCTCAGGGCTCAGGGGATGCAAAAGAGGAAGGCTGATGGAGACATCTGGCAAGGATCTGCCCACCTTACTGCTGCTCAAAACAGCATTGGCTAAAGGTCACATAAAGTGTTTTTAAAGCAGAAACTTATTTCATTTAAATGGACTAATTTATATTTCTCATTATTAAAAAAAAAAAAGATAAAGGAAGAAAGGGCAATAGTTCAGTTTTACCCACATTAACGTGAAATTAAATGGTATTTTTGCTGTGATTTTAGTGTTACACTTTCAGCATCTCAAGAATTGAATGTTAGATCAAACCCTAAGGAAAGAGAGAAAAAAAAAAGAAGATGTGTTTATATGGAGAGAGAGAGAGAAGGAAGGGTGTTCCTTTCTTGAAACAAAGTACATCACACAAAAAATAGCGCACATCCAGTGCTATTGTTCAGACAGAAATTTTGATTTCTCCTTGTCTCTTGTGTTTTTCAGTGGATTTAGTCTTTATTCTAGAAGGCTTGAGCTAATCACAATATGCTGAGAAGGTCATCCTTAGGAAAATATATTGATAGAAGAGCTGGGAGCTCTTTTTGTCATCAATACATCAGCATTTCAAATGATCCTATAAGACTGGACTCAGTGTCACTCCTTAAAAATTAAAATTCCTAAGATTTCCTTCAGACCTTCCCTCTGCATGCTCAATAGCTCAGCTTCATGTTGCTTTTTTCAATGCTCTAAAATGACCGTAATGCAGATGCTGGAACTTGTGGATATATTATGGGACACTGCAGAGAACATGAATCCACACTAGAGGCACTGCAGGTCATCCTGCCCTGATGAAGAGATCATAAACATCCCCAGCTGGGATGCACTAAGTACACATCAACTTTCTCTTCAATGAGAGGATTTTTGATGTAAATGAACATCATGGATCTGTTCTAGAACAAGTGAGGTAATTTCTGCACAGAAAGTGCTCATGGGATACCCTCTCCTTCAGACAGAACTCCTGTAGAGGAAAACTCATCCTGATTTCCCTTATCAAAGTGTACTATTCTGTCTAAAATAGATTTTAAAGTTCACACAAGATCATGGAAGAGCAGACACAGTTCCTGGCATTTCCAGTGAAGGATGCTTCAGAACAGAGAAAGGATCATCATGTCTCTTTTTTTTTCAGTACATGACAAAAAAAATGGAAAAAATCCTTTTTTAAAAAAAGACACTCTTGGTTATGCAAGACTCTGTTTCCTGGCCAGCTTTGGATCATAATCCCTATTATTTCAAAATATTTTTCTGGAAATTCTGCTGGAATATTGCTAAACAAATAGCTGCACTGTTGGACTGCAACTTCCCTGGTTCTGAGTGCAACCTTCTCCATCATACTGGGGACTAGATTTCATCAGAGTATTCACCAGTATTTTTATGAAAACCCCGAAAGGTAAAATGGTGTAACTGCAAACAGAAAAAAACCCCAAACCAAACCAAACCAAACCAAACAGGTTTAAGTATTAACAGGTTAAGTTTAAGGATTCTGCATTTTGTGGATGGTTCAATTAAATTTTCCACAGAGTCTTCTCAAATCCTAAATAGTTTCTCTTTCTGAATTCTGTTGAGAAGCTCAATATACAATAACTTGGCAGTGAAACAAAAACTGACTCAAGGTTGTGTTCTGCAAAATTCTCTCTCCTGTGAGATCATCAGACACGACTGTAGCAGAGAGCAGCATGTCAGTCTGGAACGACAGGAAATTTTCAAGTTTTTGCCATAAAAACCCAGGAAAGCACCTTTAATGAGATAATTCGTGTTGCTGGGACTACTTCAAAGTACAATCTTGGTGAATAAAATCTTTATCTATTTTTGAACACAAATGCACCCTGTGCATTGCTCTAACGCCGCTGTCCACAGGCTTCAGTGAGAAAAAGGTTTGTACTCCAGTCAAGATTTCTAGAGAGCCCTTTGGCACATAAAGCTTTTTGGATAGCATAAATCTATCTACAGTGGATGAAAAATATAAAATATACATTGTACTATGACTTTTTAAACAGTGCCTTTAAAGTAAGAATACTGATAAAAATACATTTTTATTTGGTATTTTCAAAATCGAGAAACTTCCATTTACCATCAGCCAAGCAAATGCTATTTGGCTATCAGAAGGGTCAGTATCATCAAAAGCAATGTTTTCTTGTGAGGAACCTTTGTCTTTCTTTTCAAATCGCACATTTTTACCTGATTGCTTCCTCATGAACAACCGCAGTCAAGTTGGTTGCAAACAGCACAAATATCCCAGAAGTGAATCACAATTCAGAGAAAAAAGCAAACAAACATAAAGCTGAAAATAAACTTGTTTCTTGCCTTGTCTTTTCAGTCTCAGAAGATGGAAGCATTGTGACACAAACACATACCATTAGTTTCTTCAGGTGCACAAAGCCTGACAGTAATTTAATTGAAGCCATATTTACTGCACAAGGGGCCGAACCCGAGTGCAACACTGGGGGTAAGAATTATCATGCCCACTTCAGGTCACAATTTAGCTCCTCAAATCACTGCTATCTGAGGACACTCTCTCACATCCTCAATGCACAAATTTGCTTTAAAGTGATTCATGCGGCCCAAAAAGCATCGGCACAGGTTGCTCAGAGAAGCTGTGGGTGCCCCATCCCTGGAAGTGTCCGAGGCCAGGCTGGACAGGGCTTGGAGCAACCTGGGATAGTGGAAGGTGTGCTTGCCCCTGGCAGGGGATGGAACTGGATGATCTTTAGGTCCCTTCCAACCCAGGCCATTCTATGACCCAATGAAAACACAGATACTGAATCAGAATCATAAAAAACTGTTCATGTATAAGTGCTCCCCACAGCCATGTTCACTGTGGAGACAGCAAACCTTGTGTTTTCCTTCAGGAAATATCCATACACAAGCAGCACACATTCAGAATTCCAGCACAGCTGCTCCAAACAGTGCTGCTGTAACACAGAAAATGATCTTGGCTGTGCAGGAGGATTTTTCTTCTGTGCATAAGGACTGTATGTGCCTGAGTCTAAATATGCACGTAATACTCCTGATAAAGTCAGCATGCTGGGCTCCCTTCCAAATGAGTTGTTTAAAACACACGGTATTGATGGATTGAGGATGCATGAACTGAGAACTATTTGGACTCCAACACATCTAATCATTTTTTGCTTGTAACAACATGTCTAAAGCAAAGCTCTTTAGACATCACTGAGTGTGCATTCTAGAATGTGGCTGTGCAACAAAATCTGATAACAAAAGATGAAGAGAAACCTGCAAAACAAAAAGGTTACTGCTGTTTCTGCTCTGAAATTGAAAAAATGTGTTCCAGAGAAAGGCATTCTGGCTGGTGAGCTGGTGCACACTTCCAGTCCAAGAACAGTACTGAAACTGGAGCTAAACCACAATAAAGATTTTATAAGAAAGCAAATCTGCATGATTGTTGACGTGGACTTTGCAAAACATTAGAAAAAACAAACATTCCATGCAAATTTCTGCTGCTTCTTATATCTCTGGCAAGCAAGAGTTGCAGGGGATTTGATGATTGATGTCTATTCAGACACTCTCTTTATGTTTTAACTCTTTTCCTAAGTCCTTAAAAAATACCTGCTCTACAAGTTTCAACGTAGAATCTGAATATCCAGCTATATTTGCATTTCTTTATGAGCCAAAAGTGCAAATATTTGAAATAATGGACCCTCCCCATGGTGCCTACCTAAAGCCCCAAACTCTCTGAGCTCATTATCTGATCCTGGTTTCAACCAATTAATTTTTATCAATTAATTTTACTGGTGGAATATTTCTATAGTTGATAATGTGAAGAACCTCAGGTGAACTTTTCAGTCTCAGAAGGAAGACACAAGGCTGTCGTTGTAAATTAAATTGTGCTTGTAAAATAGCCAAATTGGACATAACTATGGGTTACAGGGTCTGAGGGAACATTAGAAGGAAAAAGGAATTCCACAGTGTCTGTTCTTTTTTAATAGTGGGAAAAAAGGTACCTTTTCCAAATAGAAATATTTTATCTAAATGTCACATGTCAAATTATGTACCTTTTCGGACGTTGTCTTTTATCCTGTTTTCAAGTCTTTTTTCACAGAGGTCCTTTCAATCCCTTAATTCCTCAGTCTGGATAGATATTTTGCTCTATTTTCATGGAATCACAGAATTGAATGTGTTGGAAGAGACCCAGGGATCATCGAGTCCAACTCCCGGCCCTGCACAGGACACCCCAAGAATCACACCCTGTGCCTGGGAGCGTTGTCCAAAAACTTCTTGATCTCTGTCAGGCTGGTGCTGTGACCCTTCCCTGGGGAGCCTGTTCAGTGCCTGACCACCCTCTGGGGGAAGAATCTTTTCCTGATATCCAACCTCAACCTGCTCTGGCACAGCTCCAGCCGCACCCTTGGGTGCTGTCACTGGTCACCAGAGAGCAGAGATCAGAGCCTGCCCCTCCTCTGCCCCTCATCAAGATGTTGAAGACTTCAATGAGGTCTCCCCTCAGTCTCCTCCAGCCTGAACAGGCTAAGTGACCTCAGCTGCTCCTCACAACCCTTCCCCTCCAGACCCTTCACATATTTTGCTTGCCCTGTTCTAAAGCACCAGCCTACCATGGCAGTCATGCTTTCTTTTGAAGGACTCCCTGTTCCCTTATGGACTTTGCTGCACCAGTCTGGCAGCCCTGCAGCCATAAGTGAGTTGCAGCAATCCACAATATATGTCATAGAATCATGAAATGGCTTGGTTTGAGAAGGACTTTAGAGATCATCCAGTGCCACACCCTGCCATGGGCAGGGACCGCTTTCCATGAGACCAAGTCCCATCCAGCCTGGCCTTGGACACTTCCAGGCATGGGGCAGCCACAGCTTCTCTGGGCAACTTGTGCCGTGGCCTCACCACCCTCACAGGGAAGAATTCCTGCCTAATATCTATACCAAATGTTCTCTCTTTCAGTGTGAAGCCATTCTCCCCCATCCTATCACTACATGTCCTTGTCAATACTCTCTCCTCATTTTTCTTTTAGTCTCCCTCCAGGTACTCAAAAGCCACAATTAGGTCACCCTAAATCTTCTCTTTTCCAGCCTGAACAATACCAATTTTCTTAGCCTTTCCTCATAGGAGAGGTGCTCCCTCCCTGCATTCCTCAATCTTTTTCATGGCCATCCTCTGGACTCGCTCCAACAGCTCCATGTCCTTCCTGTGCTGGGACCCCAGCACAGAACCCTATCCTGAGCTGGATGCAGTTCTGCAGGTGGGGTCTCA
>VZTH01015242.1:319125-349292 GCA_013397815.1 Aleadryas rufinucha | reverse complement strand
CCCTTGGGTGCTGTCACTGGTCACCAGAGAGCAGAGATCAGAGCCTGCCCCTCCTCTGCCCCTCATCAAGATGTTGAAGACTTCAATGAGGTCTCCCCTCAGTCTCCTCCAGCCTGAACAGGCTAAGTGACCTCAGCTGCTCCTCACAACCCTTCCCCTCCAGACCCTTCACATATTTTGCTTGCCCTGTTCTAAAGCACCAGCCTACCATGGCAGTCATGCTTTCTTTTGAAGGACTCCCTGTTCCCTTATGGACTTTGCTGCACCAGTCTGGCAGCCCTGCAGCCATAAGTGAGTTGCAGCAATCCACAATATATGTCATAGAATCATGAAATGGCTTGGTTTGAGAAGGACTTTAGAGATCATCCAGTGCCACACCCTGCCATGGGCAGGGACCGCTTTCCATGAGACCAAGTCCCATCCAGCCTGGCCTTGGACACTTCCAGGCATGGGGCAGCCACAGCTTCTCTGGGCAACTTGGGCCGTGGCCTCCCCACCCTCACAGGGAAGAATTCCTGCCTAATATCTATACCAAATGTTCTCTCTTTCAGTGTGAAGCCATTCTCCCCCATCCTATCACTACATGTCCTTGTCAATATGCTCTCCTCTTTTTTCTTTTAGTCTCCCTCCAGGTACTCAAAACCCACAATTAGGTCACCCTAAATCTTCTCTTTTCCAGGCTGAACAATACCAATTTTCTTAGCCTTTCTTTATAGGAGAGGTGCTCCCTCCCTGCATTCCTCAATCCTTTTCATGGCCATCCTCTGGACTCGCTCCAACAGCTCCATGTCCTTCCTGTGCTGGGACCCCAGCACAGAACCCTATCCTGAGCTGGATGCAGTTCTGCAGGTGGGGTCTCACCCCAGAGTGGAGCAGAGGGGCAAAATCACCTCCCTCAACCTGCTGGCCACGCTTCTGTGAAGCTTGAAGTCTTCCCTGAGTGATTATCCTGAAAAGTCAAACTTGGCTAAACTGTTTCTCCTGCCTCCTTGCTTCAGCTCCTATTAAATTGACTTTGTTTTCAACACATTTGGCTCCAGCAAGGCCTCATCCCGTTACTGGTCATGACCTGGTACAGAGCTGACAGGGTACATGGAGCTGAACATCTGCCTGGAGACTTGCAGGAGGTGCTAATCCAGCTCTCCATCCCCTGTGTTGTGTGCTCTCTCCCAGTTTGTACAGTCTGTACACAAAGCACAATTGGCCTCAGGTAGGGCTTGTGCTCCACAGCTGCATTTTCCCTGGCTTAATGTTTTTCCAGAACGTGTTCCATATGGTTTAGCAATGAGCTTATTCCAACTGCCCTCTTCTGGTGTGTCAGGGCAGGCATTACAGATGTGTATGGAGAGAAACATCCCCAGGAGGGCAAGATGAAGAGGGGGGAAAAAAAAAGGAAAAAAATTTCCAAGCATCCACAATGAACCAGATATCAACCAATGAACCAGATATCAACTAGTACCCAAATTTTAATTCAGAACAACCTTCTACTTGGAGAAAAACATTGAACAAATAGGTTAAAATAAAATCAAAGCTCAGGATTTATGTACCTCATCCTTCTCAAACAAGAATGCAACACCCAAAAGTTTGGAAGCTGGGTGACAGAAGTCGTATTTTGTTAAAAATTTACGCTGCCAAAATCAGGGTATTGGCACAAGATCAAGGAGAAATATGGTTGTGTGGTTGCCTTTATTGAATCTGCAACGTCAATAGATTAAAAAATTTTAATTAGATAATAGGGCACTCTAGCAGTGCAAATGAAATAGTCAGGGGTCAGTACCATGCATCATCATTGCATCATTCTAATACAAAAGTCACACTGAAGCCACACGTGAAGTCTTATTTGCCAGAAAACATGTTGGGTGGGGAAAGAGAGAGGGGGAAGAAAACTCCAGTCTCATTTAATTTTGTTTTTAAATCTCTGATTAAAACAATACTGTGACAGGTGTTTTATAGAACAAAAATAATGCTTTTTCTAATTAAAGGAAAACAGGGTTCTGGGGAGAGAACAGTGGAACCACACTCTAGATTTTCTGAACACCAAACAAAACTTTGCAAAAAAGTGGAAAAGGTCTCTTGTGTTCACCCCCCACCAGAAACTTAGCTCAGGGAAAGGAATTCCTCATACTTTAAAGACCACTAAGATTTTTATTAAACAACAGTCAAGACTATTTGTTTTAAAAATATCCCAAAGGCATACCCCTCAAAGTAAACCAGATAACAAGATAAGGTGCTGACACTTGACAAATTAGCAATGGTACATCTTAGTTTAATTCTGAGTTCTGTTACAGCTGTATCTGGTGATACTGTTGGAGAGGGAAGGCATTGAGAGCCACCTTGTTACCTGTGATGACCATGAACACACAAAATGGACTTTTCTGACCCATGTGTCAGCATGGGAATAGAGGAATTGTCCACAGAAATACAAGCTCTGAACTACTGCAGAAAGAAGGCACTGAACATGTCAGGATCCAGCCGTGGATGCAGAGTGTTTCACAAATTCCTTGCCCATGCTCAGGCTCTGATCTCAACCCTATTCCCTGTCACAGTGAGAAAGAGTTGCTCACCATGTCCACCTCCTATGAGGAGGAAACCTGAGCAAGCAGGCTGGGAGGAAGCTGTAGGACACACTGGCCAGGCTCCTGGAGCTTTGGCCCCAGGGAACAAGTCACAGGGTGGGAAATGAGTCATGCTATTGATTTCTTGAAAGGAAAAGAAGAATCGTGGGGGAAGGCAGAGCAAACATTTAGACAACTTTTCTCCCTTCACCAGAAATAAAATCCCAGATGGAAAGTGGTGTTTATAGGGAAACAAAAGAGTCACAGGATTTGGGTAAGCCTTAGAAATCTTGGAGAAACTGTCTTAGCATTGGAAAGTCCACTGATAGTCATTCTCCTACAGAGGCCCCAAGACAGTTCATCTTCAATTTGTCCAACTGGGAAAATTGGACAAAATTTTTTAACTGTTAGCAAACATCCAATAGTCCTGTACTTCATATTGCTAGGGGTTATTGCACTACTTTGCTAGCTAGGTTTTACTATCAAAAAACTATCAGAATACTCAAAAAGGCTAATTAATTTGCAAAATATTTCCCATTATCCTTTTGTGTTGGTTTTCACTAGAGTAGAGTCAATTTTCTTCGAAAGATCTGGTATGGGGCTGAGTTCTGGATTGGTGCTGAAGTGGTGAATGAATTTGTTGCTTTGCTTTCCTTGAGTGCACAGCTTCTGCTTTGCCTATTAAACTCTTCCCTCCCTGAACTATCCTTACATAGAGATAACAGAGTAAGGGATTGGCTGAGGTTCAAAGGGACCTCTGGAGTTATCTTTTCTGATAACTGCTCAAGCAGAGAGTCCTAGAGCAGGCTGCCCATGACCACGTCCAGACAGCTTTTTAATATCTCCAAGGAGGGAGGCTCCACAATGGCCTTCAGCAACCTGTGCCACTGCTGGGTCCACCTCACAATAAAAACATATTTTCTGGTAGTCTCCCTGCATAGAACTGAAGAGATAATTGCAATGTGTTTGGACTCTATTAGAAATAAATGAGCCATGTTAGAGATGCATCTATTTCAGGGCCTGCGGTGGAGCATTAATCAATATTAACCATGTGACAGATTCAGGACTGATTTAAAGGAATAATGTGGAGCTTTTAAATTGAATTCCTCAGTAATTGTAGCTGTCCCTGAAACAAAACACACAGTATTCATTTAGAAAGAAATTCTTCCCTGTGAGGGTGATGATGCACTGCCACAGGTTGCCCAGAGAAGTTGTGGATCCCTAGAAGTGTTCAAGGCCAGGTTGGATGGGGTTTGGAGCAACCTGGGGTAGTGGAAGGTGTCCCTGTCCATGGCAGGGGGGTGAAATCAATTTCTAAGGTCCTTTCCAACCTAAACCATTCTGGAATTCTATTCTGTAATTCCTACTACAGGAAGGACATGAATCCCAGGAGCTACAGAGACTTCAGCATGGCTTTGCTCAAATGCAGAGTGAGAGGAGGTTATCAGAAGGGTAAGTCCTAGAAGGCATCAGAGCAGCCCTGAAACATCAGTCTGACATACATAAATTCAGTTTCTACTGAAAATAAACTACATTGCTTCAACTAACTTCCAAATGGAAAGTTGGAAGTTTAGGAGTTTCAATAAATGTCAAAATATTCCATGGTAAGAGAAAAAAGAAAACTAAAATAAAGCCAGACCAAACAATGTACAATCAGTTTGATCACTTGACGCCATCAGAGATTAAACCATTCCAAAAGTGAGATCTGCACAAGAATTACATGCAGTTTTGCCTCATAAACCTACTGCAATGACTAAAAAAAAACCTGATCAAATCTTTTTTGATGCTAAACCTGGTGACAAACAGAATATCAATTTTCCAGTCAGGCTACAGGTTTAATTCCCTAATAATTTATACCAGAGTTGGGTACAGAAACATCATTCCAATCACAGGATTAGAGTCTGACTTTAATAACATGAAGTAACCCTCTCTGGAGTAGTCACAGTGGATGACTGAGCTCTAGAACACATTTGACATTTAAGCTTGATTTTACAGTCTTGTTGTTACAAAAATAACCACTATTCATGTAGGTTTTTGTATTTTTAAACTATTTTGTATGTATTTATCTATTTTATGTATGTTCGACTGTCACTTACAGATGAAGTCTATGTTTACCGGTGTGTGCTGCCAGGAGAGACAACAAAGCCTTGAAAAAACCCTACAGCAGAAATCAATTTGTTACACACACAAATAAAAGCTCCCTAGATTGTATAGAATCAGTTCTCTTATATTTTAACCTAAAGGAGTTATGAACCCCCCTCATATTTTTCAGCTGATTATTCAGAGGAAGCACAATTCCCAGGGAAATCAGACTCATTAGCCTGATTGCTGTCTCTGCTTCCTCATCCTTCTGACATCACCATCCCAGGCACACCTCTTTGTGCTCCAGCAAGAGAACTTCTGTTTTCTGCAGGACAGGGATGGTTCACCTTTCAACCTTCTGTCAGAGTTCATCCCCTCCAGAATACTGCAGTAAAATCTGATAGATACACACAGCAACTCCCCCACTATGTCCTCTTTGAAAGCAAATATTCCCATGAAAATTCAGCCTCCATCCATCTTGAGACTTTGATCTTGCATTGATTTCCAACCCTACTGGCATCTCTCAGCTGCTTTTGAACTCTCCCTTTTGTTAGTTTAGGCAGATGTGCAGCTTCCCAGTGCCTGGGGCTGGGATCTGGGTCCAAAACTATCACTTAGCACCAGTCTCCAGCTAGAGAATGCCCTCACACTGAGTTGTCTACCCCCAAGCTATCAACCAGCTCTTTCTTCTATTCCCAACACTGCCAAAATCTGTTTCTTTTGCTTGAGTTCTCTTTTTCTACCACTACTTTCCTTCACAGTTTGGAAACCAGTGGTAGAGGGTGCCATGACTGCCTGAGCCCCATCACTTGGGGATCAGACAAACCAGGCCCACTGCAGAACTCAGGTTCTTTTTCAGGGTCAGCTCCCTTAATGAAGTCACTTCTCTGGATCAAGAACTCAGTGAGGTGGGTGCTCATCCACTAACACCTGAACTGAGACAACCAAGTCAGCCTTGTTCAGCTGTGATAACATCATGTAAGATTTAAATCCCTGTGGCAGTGGGGTAAGGTTCACCCACATCCTTTGCAAAATCACTGCTTCTCCTGAGTCCTATAAATCACAAAAGTGACATATCAGGGACCTAATCCTGAAGATTAATAATGTAAATACAAAACTTGAGCAGTGCTGTTCTCAGCTGCTAACTCATGTAAGGACTAAAGAAGAAAGTACAATGCACCTTCTGTTCCAGGCAACCCCTTCATAAACATAATATTTTAATTATATGACTATTTAGGCTATCTGAACTGTCATTACTGGCAACATTCTGCTCTTCAGATCTTCAAAGTGCTGTCATTGTCCCTATTTTCCATTGCCTGAGGTGTTTAGGAAGTGCAATGCTGCCATCTAGCATCCAGAAAAAATGACGAAGACCTCCTTTCAGCCAAAATCCCAGGTTAGTTTTACAGGATTTTTGGTGAGCATAGGTTATCATGAGGATTCCCGTGGCCTGGAAACTGCCTGTTTTCCCTGGAAGCACCGGGAGAAATACACATACACACATATACATATTGCATAAATATATATATATATATATACATACACACATACATACATTCAGGTTGTATATATAGTGTAGTGTGTGTGTATAGAATATCTGCTGTATAGACAAGACATCTGGATTTATGGCTTCATTTCATTTTGCCTCAGTTCAGATGTATATAATATACCACTTATGGCTGAACCACCTGTCTAGACTCCTTGGTGGAGAAAAATAAGCACCGTTTCAGATGTCTACATTAGGGTGAGATGAATCATGACCTAGAGGTGTTTATTCATTTCCCAAGTTTCAAAGGAATCCTGGACAACTATCTTTACTATGGAATTCTGCAGTGTTGATGTCTAGATGGGACTAAATTAATCCTGGGTTTAGATTTTTAAATCCAAGGGGACTGTGAGCTCAATAAGTCCAACTCTTGTATAACACAACTCAGAAACATTCCTCAAGCACTACCTGGTTTAAGCTTGATATCTTCTTTTTGCATAGCAGGTTTTTTCCAGAATGGCATCTGGCCTGGATTCAAAGACTTCAGTCAATGGACAATTCAATTTTTCTGAACAATTTGTTCCAGTGGTTTATGACCATCCCTGAAATGATGTAACATGGTAAATAAACACGTTATCAGTTCCAGTTTTGCTTTAGATTTTGTCTTTGATTCTGGCAAATATGTGGGATAGTGAAAAATCATGTAAAAATGTACAGATTGCACAGAAGTTAAGTGCTTAATTAGCATTTCATTAAGTACTTTCCTACACAGTTATTTTATGGAACTTCTAAGATCCCTATCATTCACCAACAGCAGGCTCAGGCAGCAGCAGCCCAATTACTTTTAGCTTTTGCTTGTGAAAGGGTGGAAACTGAATTTCTAAATACAATATTCATGAATTATTCACTTGCTGGGAAAAAAAATTTCACTGGGTTTTTGTTGGGATTTTCTCTGGTGATTCTTTTTCTTGGTTACGGAGTTGATTATAAACAAAGCTATTTTAGTAAACCTTAAAATCACAAGCCTATTCTAAAAACATATAAATAGTGCTACAAAATTAAATCTCTTTTATCTCCTTGTAACTTAAAGCTATTGGATTTACATAGGAGTTGAAAACTGATAAAAATCAATACTTTTTTTCTGGATGTCTAAAAACATGGGGCTTCATTTCTCATTAGGACACATATTCTAAACCATCACCATAACTATTTGCAAGCTTCTTCCAGAGATTTATGACTGACATTACTGATCTAAATTTAATAAACACTCCACATCTTAGGGAAAACCACTTTGTTTTCCTTAGTTACAACTAATTTTGTGTGACCTCAGATCTTGCTCATCCACTTATCTCTCTGTGGCTGACTTGAAAATATTTATTGAGATGCAGTAACATGAGAAATAAATGTCAAATTCTTTCAAAATGTTTCAAAGCCAATGTTCAGCAACCTCATGTTCTTCCAGCATTAAGTACTGTCTATTCAAGGCACGTGGTGACATTTACCATTATTGTCAAAGTAGTCTTTCAAGTGATGAATTCAAGTCATAAATTTATGTCTGCAGTCCATAGCAGACTTCAAAACTGCCACTCAATTAGAATCCCCTGCAGGGGAGCAGGAAGAAATACTCTATTTAGTATTTTTATCAAAGGAAAGTAAATATAAAGAAACCATCCTTTTCTCCCTCTTGCCCCCAAACAATAATATTTATATAATTTTGATGGAACAGTGGGAAAGTGATTCATTCTAGGTATAAACCCATAAAGAAGACTGGATATGGTTTAGGATGAGTTATTGCACTGAGTACAAATTATTTTGGTATCTGTACCAATTTATCATGATTAGCACACATACAGAAAACTATCAGAAGTTGAAATGAGGCTGAACTGCCACACAGGTCACCTCAGGCCCCAGAATGTAACACACAGATGCTGCTTCCCTTGTGGGAGAAGCCAACAAATTAAACAGGGAGAGAAAATGAGTGTGAGGTAGAAGAAGGTAAAAGCATTTAATTAAAACTGAAAATTGCAATATTGAGAGAAATAATCCCAGTTACCAGGCTGCTGATTTTATCACTCACTTCAGCCTGTCTAGATGCTTTTCATCAAGTCTAGAGGAGATTCCTCGCTTTTCTTTTTGGCAATGACCTTTTGATATGGAAGGGTGGGCTACCTCCCTGATTTATGTGAGGAAGAAAGAAACAAGAACAAGACTTTATCCATAAGACACTCCAGAAGTCCCCAATGCTTTCTGGGAATGGACAACCACACACTCCTGTTGTAGGTGATTAATCTGTTAATATGAAAGATTAATTTATCTTTTATATAAAGTTAAAAATAACCCCCAACTTCAGTAACAAGGAAGAAAGCAGAGAGAGGAGAAGGGAGATTTCTGTTTGCTTGCTGTTAATACATGCTCATATTAACAGGCCACGTAAGGTGAAATAATGAGCAGCCTCAGGTTGTGTGAGCCATTTGGGAAAGTCACAGAAATGTTTAAAATCTGGTTCTAGTTTCACCTTCACAGAAACCATGATGCATGCAGGGGTGGCTTTAAACTACTCTTAAAACACTCTAGTTAATCTTCCCTAGCATAATGTAGAGTAGATTTACGCCCACCGCAACTCATCCTTTCTTCCTAGCAAAACCTGACCATGTTGAGAGGGCCACAAAGTAACTTTAAAAATCTTCAGAAAAACAGAAATGGTGAATACAACATAGGTTTTCATCTAAAATATTGCCCTTTAAACACTGGGAAAGATTCTACTTCAATACCATCCCTACTGTCTTTACCAGTGATGACTCTGAAAGTGAGGGAGCAATAATCAGACACAGAAGTTTAACATGGGTAAGAAGCCGAGAAAAAAATTGGAGGAACCAGGTAAAGAGCTAACTGTACCTCTTAAGAGATCCACCAAAAAAGAGAGAACTTATTAGTGTAGGTAGTTTGTAACTTGTAGATACTTTGTAATTACCTAAAAGTTTATTTGCTTATAGGACATGTTTATTTGCTAAAAATTAAGCACAGGCTTAGTGTTTCATTAATGGAAGTCTTAATATTGACTTCTCTCCATCCTAAGCCTATCTAAAGTGATTAAATGGACTATATTTTTCTCAGAAAGTTGCCCCCTGATGAGGCACTCACTTTACCAAAGTGCATCTCAAGTTCTTTTCTGTAGTGTAATTACGTAGTTTTACATAATCTCAAATATATGAATTCTAAGAGTTAGCACTGGATGTTGCTTGAAAATGAGAATTCTATATATTCTGACTCCAAATGTTACATCAGAAATAAAAGAGTTATATGCATATCACACATATCTATGCTATACTATCAATAAGGATGTGTGGGGTTTATGCAGGAGTATTTTCACAAACTTTCTCTTTTAGACACTTACCAAAAGATGTATATCCATAAAAATATATATTTTTTAAAAATTATTATTAATCAACAAATAAGGTCAAAATTTAGGACTTAGTGAGGTTTTGAACATCTTTATGCACATTTTGTATACATTAAAGCTACAGCTTGAACTTTGCCTGCAGGCCATTTGCTGCTAATGAAATAAGAATGTTCCGCCTCACTTGTTTTAGTCAATGCAGAATTTGAACAACCACAAGAGAGCAATAGCAAGTGAGAAGAAGGCATTGCACGTAGCTCACAAATATGCCAAAGAGTCTGGAGTCCTGCCTGTAGATTGCTTACTGTTATTGATAGGGATATGGCTAATTTAAGGCAAAGTGTTCCAAAGTAAAATTCCATTACTGAAAATTCTCTGGCTCTTAAAGGCTTTGAATGACTGCCAACAATCTGCAGAAATTGTTGCGAAGTGCAGTAGCTTCCAATGCAAACCCAATCTTTCTTTTACTTAAAGGATATTCTCGTATTTCTGACTCCCCCTATGCTTTATATCTGTCCTGATTAATTAATGTAGCTCAGCTCTGAGGTTATTTGATTCCCAAACTGAGACACGCATCCAAATACCTTGCTGAACTGAAGCCTACGTTTGAACATGTGTGCTCATAAAGGAATGCTAAATTAGCATGAATTGTTAACAGAACAGGAAATGTTCATGTATCAAATGTTCTATATATAGCACAGTAAACAGGAAACAGTAATAAAAAAAAAAACCAGCTGTGGTGGCAAATGAGCTTCCACGTAGTTTGAGATCCCCCAGGGCATGGAAATATGGAGTGGTTAAACCGTATACTGCAAATAAGACACAATCACAGCAGCCACTCCACAGATATCTTTAACTTGACTTGCTTCTAACAAACAAGACTTATTCCTGAGTTCTGACACAGGAATTAATAAATAAATTACAGAGACACAAATGAAACACAGTAATAGGCAGTGAAATCAGTGAAGCAACAGGGAAAATTTGAGACTTTTTTTTTGCCTCAAAAGGCCAAGTTACAAAAAAAAAATCTCATTCTGACACTAACTAGAATGAAAGGTACTTTGAAAATTCTCATTATTTACATTTCAGCCACACAATGCTTTTGGAATTAAATCTACAAGTACTGACTGATCTGAATCTGCTCCTGAGTCAAATCTCTTTGAAGGACAAGTGTGTTTATTTTTAAAATTAGATTCTTTATTCTATATTTTAAGACTTAATTAAGTGGCTTTATTTAAGATATATAATGGTGGGAAGACCCATATAAATCAAAATATCACTTGGGTCAGCACATCAAAAATTGCTGCATACCTTAAAAGCTACTTGAGGCCCCAAGTTTGAAAATGTGGGCTATTATAGTAATGAAATATATAGTAATGAAATACAGAATTTGCCAGTTTGGCTGGAAATGCTTTGGTTTGTTTAAGTAAACATATTTATAATGGAGCAATTACAACCAAAAAAAATATAAACCCTCTAAAAAACATAAATCAGGAACTGTTATCTTGCACAAAGGCAAGCCACATATACCTAAAGTATGGCTTTAGCTACCAATGTCAAAGACTTTTCATTGGCATAGGTTAGAAAAAGCAAAATATCATTTTTTGCTTGTACAGAAGTCCAGTACACACCATGAATTTTACAACTTATTCATAGAAATGGAGATAACGTTCTTAATAAGAGAAAATGCAGGAGGAAGTGGCTCAAACAACCAGAGATAAAGCAACAAGCAGTTGTGGGATGTATTATTCAAACTCAGCAATTGTGTCTCTATTGGTCTGTTTCTATCACCAGGTACGTAGCCTGATTAAAAGAAGGAAACAGAAGAAAATATTTCTCATTATCTCATTAATTGTGCATATACACTTTTGTTAATGATCTTCAGTTCCTGCTCTCTTAGATATGAATAATTCTGAGACAAATGTGAAACCAGGTTTCCCTGAAAACGACTCATAAAGATTAAATAGCTAATAGCAATTTAGACTTTTTTTTCTAAAAATGTACAGCATTGAACCATTCCCACATTTCCTGTCACAGGGTGCCAAGGTGAGGAGCTCAACACCTCCCTCTCCATCTCTCTCCTCAAGAAGCTGTAGAGAGCAATGAAGTCACCCCTCAGCCTCCTTTTCTTCAAACCAGACAAGCCCAGAGGCCCCAGCCACTACTCTCAGTTCCTTCCTTCCAATACTTTCACCATTTTTTGCCTTCCAGCCACTCCTGCCCCAATTTGTGCTTGTGCCTCTCTGCATTACTCTGTCCTAGGTACAGAATCTGACATTTCAACTCGTTACATTTCATCCCATTCATCATTGTTCACTGCTCCAATCTATCTAGACTGGCCTCTGCAAGGTCTCTTGTCCTTCATGAGAGCCAACAGCACCTCCCAGTTTCACATCATTTTCCTCTTTTTTCCTTATGATTTGGGTGTTGTCTTGGAGCAGATTCAGAACCACACTGTGTTCACTGTTCTCACTGATCCAGTCAGAGCTCACTATAGAGAAACTCCTTGTGAAGAGCAAGCATTATTTCCCTTCCTTTTTACCCACTCATGCCACTCCTGGGCCTAAATAGATATTTCCAAAGGTAGCATGGTATAAGATACTCATAGAAAACAGTTCCTGGTGCAAAATGTCCCAACTGTGATCATCATGTCATCCATCTTTGGTATGTTGTCAATATTTGTAACACTTTATATGACACACTAATCAACCATGTTGTCCCTCCTCCACTAAAACACAATCAATCCCATGGTAAACCAGACAGATGGGTTTAAGTCTGAAATTCAACTGAATGTCTTTTCTTGTCCTAGAAACCCAAAAAACTCTTCTGTGTGATCTCTAAAGGATGTTGCTCTTTTAGGGCATGCAGACAGGAGAGCTGCAAAGTGACAACACAACAACAACCCCTGTCCTGCAGAGTCTGTGATTAGGCAAGATCTGAAAACACTTAAAAAAAACCTTGTTAACTTCCCTTTTTCATGTGGCCCCTTTCAACTATGTACATATGGTTAAAATTTTCCTGAATAGCAATTTTTAAAACCTTTCCTGATGTGGGCATCCTGTGAATAAAGCACTGTTCAACCAATTCTCCTTTTCTTTGCCTGTTGCCATATGACCTCTCAAACCTTTTGGAGAATGTTTGTAGCTCCACGTTCTTGATCTAAGAGATAAATATGAATTTCAGAAGAGAGGGGAGGTTATTTTCTAGCATGCCTTTTGTACAGCATGATTTGTTTTGCAGATACCTGTGTTATACCTTTCTGGATACTCAGCATTTTGTGCCTCTGTCTCACTATGCTTCTGCTATCCTTGTATTTTCCATAAAAATCCTGAAGAAATAGTTTCTGTGTATAATATACCTTCTTTCACAAAGATTCACAACAATCTCTTCTGAAATCTTTTCCAAAAAATGGTTGGATAAAGTACCCAGGTTTGTGTTCTTAGTCATGATGTCCAATCTGAAGGCAATTAAGCTAAAGAGTGAATTATTTAGCACTCTATTCAACAAGAAGAAACATGCTTTAAATGGAATACCTAAGGAGTTTAAACTATTCTTCTTTGTTTTACAAAGCATAGCTGGAAAACTGACAAAGAAATTTTTTTTCCCACAAAATATTTAAAAAATGATGCAAATCAGGACTTTGCATCAAAGTATTTCCTCAGCCTCAACCTAAAGCCTAATCAGCTGGTATAAAGTATGTTTGTGTTGGTTGAATTCATTGTGTATTGAGGAGGCACAAATGTGCATACAAAAGTAGGAAGAGGTGGAAATACCACAGAGTACCAGTGCCTTTGTGGGAAAGTGAGAAGCTGTGAAGTGATATACAAGTTCAAAGACTAATTATGTAATCACTCGCTGAAAGGTCAAAGTCAGCGAAGTACAGAGATAAGCCTTAAAATACTCACTAATAAAGAAAGGGGGCACAAATTTCAGGAAGAAAAAAGCATTCAGATACTTTCTGCCCTTTAAAAGTGAGTTTTCCGAGAATACATGTCATGGTTATGTGGGCTTGGATCCAAGAAGGAAAGTGGAGAGATCTCCTCTTACCTGCCTGCAGGACTTCCTTCTCCACATGGTGAAGTCGCAGATTTCCAGAATGGGTCAGGCTGGAAGGGACCACAGAGGGTCACTGGTGCCTCCTCCCTGCTCAGGCAGGGTCATCCCAGAGCACAGGGCACAGGATTGTGTCCAGAGGGGTCTGGAATATCCCCAGGGAGGAGACTCCACAGCCTCTCTGGTCTCTGTTCAGGGCTCGGTCCCTGTCCATGGCAGTTCTGCCTCCTGTGCAGGGGGAGCTCCCTGGGCTCAGGCCCTGCCCGTTGCTCTGGTGCCATTGCTGGGCCCTGGAGCAGAGCCCGGGCCCTGCTCGGAGCCCTCCCTGCAGCCAGGGACAGCCAGGCCTGAGGGCCCCTCTCAGCTGGGGCTCCTCTCAAGACTGAGCAGCCCCAGCTCCCTCAGCCTTTCCTGGGCATGGAGATGCTCCAGACCCTTCAGCATCTCTGCAGCCTCCGCTGGCCCCGCTCCAGGAGTTCCCCGTCCCTCCCATGCTGAGGATCCAGAGCTGGACACAGCACTCCACATGTGCCTCCCAGGGCTGGGCAGAGGGGCAGGATCACTCCCTGACCTGCTGGGAGTGCTCTTCCTGATGTACCCCACGATCCTGTTGGCCTCCTCGGCTCTCAGGGCACTTCTTGCTCGTGGACAGCTCATTGACCCCCAGAGCTGCTCCAGCAGGTCACTCCCAGCCTGTGTGGGTGCCTGGGCTTGTTCTTGCCCAGGTGCAGGATGCTCCATTTGCCTTTGTCGAACTTCAGACAGTTCCTCTCTGCCCATCTCTCCAGCCTGTCCAGGTCCCTCTGAAACACTGCCCAGCCCTCAGATGTGTCAGCCACTGCTCCCAGATTTGTGTCCTCAGTGAACTTCTGTTCACTGTTCACTTAGAAGTGAACTTCTAAGGAGGCATTTGCCCCTTCAGCCCACAGGGCCCAGTACTTAGCCTTGGGGGCCACCACCAGTGACAAGGCTCCAGCTAGGCTCAGGCCTTTGTGTTTAGAGCTGGTTTTATCACAGTTAATTTGTGGCTGGGTTTAAGTGTATTGTTTGATCTGGGACTGTGTGGACGCTGCCTCTCAACTTTGGTGCAGATGTCAGGCCCTGTGGGCTCGCTCAGCTCATGCAGGGCAGACAGCAGCCTGTTTATATCCCACTGAATGGGTCTCCGTGGCTGGAAATACTGTGAACTTGTCACCTCTCCTGTCATCCTCACTGAGCAACGAGCAACAGGCAGGAACAGTCACACTGCTATTGTGTTTAATACACAAATTTCATTGTTGGCTTTCACCTTGCTGAGCACAGCCTTGCTTGGTTACGTACAGTCAGGATATAAGCCAAGGCAGAAACAGGTATCCATGGACAATGCAAATTCTGGAATGAGTACTGGGACTTTGTGAGAGTGAGAAAATCCTGTCTCTTTTGACATAGGACATTTTTGGAAACAGCAAGAAGCAATGTGTGATCTTCCTGAGGAATGGTAGCCACTTCTTCCCTTGTCCTACTGACTTATGCATGGAAAAGGAACAGAGAAGGCAAATATTTTTTCTGTCTTTAATACAGGCATAAGCAGTGTTACACTGGTGGAAATGACTGTTTTACTTGATATTCATTCAGTGCAAGGACTGGTGAATTTCAGTATCTGGGCAATGTGAGATAGGAAGATGGCACAGACACAGGCCAGAAATCCTCGTTTATGGAAACCCATTCCTGACAACTCTTGACAGCAGTGGCTGAGTTTCCTCCCAGGGCTGGTACCAAAGTTCACAATTTACATTTTGCTTATATTACGATATTATTACTTGTTTTCCAGACCACTGCACATGCTGGCCAGCTTAAAATTGAAATACAGCCCCTGCCTTGGCAAGGGCAATGTTATCTGTGAAAGTCACTCAGATACTTACTTCACTTATGTGACTTCCTGGGGCTTGTGGGTGTTAGATTTGGGTTTCAGTTGCTTAATTCCCCTTTGGGTTTTCATGGCTAAATCTGCAGAAAAGGTTACAGATTACACAGTGCCCTGTGTGTATTTGCCAGTTCCACAAAGCACAAGGTAACTTGATTAAGGCAGGCACTTTTGACTTCCTGATGGGTTTTCAGTCCAGCACACCAGATTTTTTATAAATGTTTTACAGTGGAAATATGGGATCTTTTTGTCTGTTGTGGACATCATTATGTCAAATGGAAATACAAGAGAAAAGGGTGGTTTTTTTAATGTTAGATGCCTAATACCATCAAAATTAAAACAAAGACATTTTTAAAATACCAAAACTAAGAATTGAATTTTATTTTCTATGAGACTATGCCATGTTATTAGAAATTTGTTTTAGAATTTTAATGACAAATACCAGTGTCTTTCATACAATAATTTCACCTCACAAAAGGCAATGCAAAAGGACTTACACACTCAACAAGCTTGTGCTTGTTTTCAGGACTGTGCTCTGCATCTGAAATTCTTATTTTATATATTAACTGATTACTACTCAATAATGTTCAATTATGATATCTATTGAAATTCTGTTGAACAGGGAGCCTATTACTCAGTGGGATGAACAAACTGCCATATGTGGGAAAGAGAACATTAAACAGCCCAAATTATTTGAGACAATCACACAACTCAGCCACCTATATTCTGCAAGTTCTCAGACACAGCTCTGCAGTGCTGTAAACTCCTAGTGTGCAAAATCTGCTCATTGAAAAAGAATTCTGCTGGTCTAAGGATATGTACATAGCATGTAAACCCACAATTTCTCCTCTGAAAACCAACACTCCTCTACTTTTAGTCTTCTCACCTCTGAGGGTGGGAAGAGCCCTTTGCAAATTAAGGAAATATATGCATATATGGAAATATTTACTAAAAAATGAAGATGAAAGTCTTCTTTGATGACTGTGGCACTTGACATGTGAAGTTTTTCTCACTATCAGGAGAGGAAGCTTCTTCTTTGCCAGAAAGCAATGATGTTACATGTGCACTTAAAGGAAACTTCCCCACAAAGCCTGATTTCTGTGATTAAAAGGGTATCACAGCCCATGGTTTAGATTAAGAGAGCTGAACTACCTAAAGTATTGTTAAGCACAGCAAGCCCATACCTTGAGCTCTTTCTGTCAATTCTACCTTGCCAGTTATTACTCTCTGTAATAACTCCATCTGAATTCCTCAAGGAACCATTTTTCTGGCTGCTGTCAACATAAACATGTATAGATTACTTTGCTTTCACCACATTCCAGCAATTCTCAGCTTTTCCCATGACCCCATTTCCACTCGCACTTCCAAGACCATGACCTCCACTTTGGAAACAGCATTTACTCCGAGATATACTCTGCCNCTTTGCCAGAAAGCAATGATGTTACATGTGCACTTAAAGGAAACTTCCCCACAAAGCCTGATTTCTGTGATTAAAAGGGTATCACAGCCCATGGTTTAGATTAAGAGAGCTGAACTACCTAAAGTATTGTTAAGCACAGCAAGCCCATACCTTGAGCTCTTTCTGTCAATTCTACCTTGCCAGTTATTACTCTCTGTAATAACTCCATCTGAATTCCTCAAGGAACCATTTTTCTGGCTGCTGTCAACATAAACATGTATAGATTACTTTGCTTTCACCACATTCCAGCAATTCTCAGCTTTTCCCATGACCCCATTTCCACTCGCACTTCCAAGACCATGACCTCCACTTTGGAAACAGCATTTGCTCCGAGATATACTCTGCCAACCAATGCACTACCCCCCCCCAAAAAAATGAGCTCTGAGTTGAGCATGACCAGGAAGAAAGGTTCTGAAACAACAGTCACAGCTCCAAAACCTTCCCCTAAGGGGAAATGACCTGTGAAAAATCCAAGCTCCATTCTGTCAGCTTTCTCAACAGCCCATACATTATGCCATGAAGTTATGGGCTGATATCCCTTGTGGGACTCCCCCAAATCTGAGCCTGCTACTTTATGATGATAAAGTCAAGACCAACTGTCTGCATCAGAAGGTATGACAAAAATTGGTGGTGAAAGTTAGCCAGCGTCCTTCTCATTTCCTCAAGCAAGATATACAAGAGGATTGCTGGTTTTAATTAAATTTAGCCCATGAGGTAATGTTATTTCCCTAAAAAGTGTGATTTATCATGTCCATCATTACTCGGAGCATTTCAAGTGAAGCTGTTATACCATAAAGCTTTTTATTTTTCACTGCAGTAAATCTCCCCTATATTTGTGAAGTCTAGAAACACCCCCCTTTTTTTGTGATTTCAGAAATGGGGAGTTTTCAAAACACTGTCTGAGCCATTCAAACCCAGAAGGTACTAGGGAGCTGAGTGACAGACCTTTGTTTTCCAGTATGACTCTCAGAAATTTGCTCTGAGGAGGCCCAAGTACTCCCCAGCTCCAGTTATGCTCATTAAAACTGGAGTGGTTCCACTCATGCCAGCTCAACAGAAATCAAAACCTGGCCTGAAGCCTTGGATCTTCATATTTCAGCTGCTCACAGCAGAAGAGGCCCTTGGAAATTAGTTCTCTCAGCATGTGGTCTGGATGGAGTAATTCTACCTCCAAAGCAATAAAAGACAAGAAAATGGCTGTTTTGAGCTGAAGTCAATGAGTTGAACTGGCATTGTAACCAAAGCCATGGGCAGGGACACTTCACTATCCCAGGTTGCTCCAGACCCCGTCCAACTTGGCCTTGGACACTGCCAGGGATCCAGGGGCAGCCACAGCTTCTCTGGGCACCCTGTGCCAGGAACGCAACCTCACAGTAAAAAATTTCCTCCTAATACCTCATCTAAACCTTCATTGCATATCAGTAAGTGATGACCCCAGTGCTAAAGAAGCCCTTGACCTACAGCAGGAAGAGAAGGGAGAATGAGCATTTGGATCCAAGGCAGCAAAACCAGCTAGTATGGCAGGCAGCCTTCATTTTCTCAAAGGATCTATGCTTTTTCTAGTTTTGAGATGGACAAAGGGCCATTGAAATGACAGTTACTGGCCTACTCTTCCCATCAGACCTGGGAGGTTCATCTACAGAAAATTCAGGCAAAAAGTGATAAAGCACACAGCTGTTTGCAGCTGTCCCAGCCCAAATTGGAAGGGCTACATAAATCAGGAGCACTGGATGCCTCCTGACTCATTGCAGAAAGGATGCACAGTCTATCTGAGCAGGCATCTGGCAACACCACAACCCAGTTTTTACAAGCACTCTTGTAAATCATTGTCTTCAGCAATTACTTGTTCCTGTGAGTAGCAGCAAAGTTATTTGCAACCAAAACAGCTCAATCTTCTGAAACGGGAATGGAGGGAAGTATCCATGAACGTAGAGAAAAATTTCTGTGGAAGTCATGAGCTATCAACGCCATTTGGGGATTAAGATGTTCAGTAGGCCAGACATGGAGCCTCTGGAGTTGTCTGAGGAGTTTTCCTTCTCCCACAGGTTATTGCGATTAGTGAGAGCAGAGGAAACTCTAAAGTTAATTCAGTCAATATCTCCTTTTGAATTTTACCCCAAAAGTAGTTTTCAGGTAGGACAAGCTTTTTATGTGTCTTGTCACTGGGCCTAGAGACCTCTATGACTAGATCTGAGCTCAAGTAGAAACTCTCTGGTATTAAAATGGTGGCCTTAGTTTAAAAAAACATGATAGTGCCAAGAATTAGCATCTTTTGCTTAGATCAGAAAAGATGTTGTCTCTACATACCCAGCTAAGATCTCTTGGGAAAGATTTCCAGCTCTCCAGGTGAATCTCTGGACTCCTAAATTGGAGCTGCTGAGTTCAGATTGTCAAGGGTCATAGATGGTGACAGACAGAATGGAGGTGGGTGCTTGAGGTGGTGGTCAAATGCTCAGCTGGGCACACTGGAGCTTTGCCTTCTTCCCTCCTGATCTTCTGAGGAGCCGTGGAGAAAAGGGGAATCCAAAAATTGGCATAGTCACATCAGTTTTCCACAGGAAAGGAAAGCTAGTCAGAGGCCCATCGCGGCAGGGAGGGCACTGAGGACACTCAGCTTGCTCTCCCTGTTCTGATCCCCATTGAAGAGTCTCAATTTTAGCATTTTTATTGTTTTTCAACCCATTTTCCTGTTTCATTGCCAGTGTCACACCAAGATCATTTCTGGTTCTAATGGTATAAAAATGGAAGAATCAAATCTCCTTCCATACCTCATTTCTAACAGTGCATAGACTTTACAGAGACCCAAACCTGTCTTAGCTTTCTGATTGTTTGTACTAACTTTAGAATCAACTTTAGATTTTCTGCCTTTCCAGTATTTTGTACCAGACAAAACTTCAGCTAAAATACCTTGTGTTTTATAGATATATATATGTAACATGTATAAAATAAAAATATGAAGGTTCCTGCAAACTCCTTGCAAGTGTTAAATGGAAGAATTAGAAAAATTAGAGCAGATACTCTTTAATTAGCAACAACTGATGGTTCTAGGGTTCTTCTTAGCCAGATGAATTAACATGGGAGAAATCTAGATAATGTCAGTATATTGCATCTCCTTTCAACTCTTATTTCCCCAGACTTCCTAAGAAGTCAGTGAAATATACACTGAAGTCAACAGGAATCTTTTTTGGTATGTTTCTTCACAGCATGCCTGCTTCTATAAACAACAACAACCACAAAATTATTCACTGGAAAAGTTTAAAAGGCACAGAAACACAGATATTAGCGACTTTAATATGTATATATCATTATTGAGGACAGAAGCCTACCAATAAAGCATTGGAATAGAAAGGTGATCTTTATGAGATGTAATTTCATATTTTTATGTGACCATCAGTGATTTTCAATAGAAATGCTGCTCTGAGTGCTCAGGCAGACCTAGCTTTAAAATCTGGCTGGTTTTAGAGTTTGAATGTGGGCAAAGAGAAATGGAGACCTCTATGGGCGCCATCACTTCTGCTCATATCCTATACTCACAAAATCTCTGTCACCAGCTGTGACCTCTGGGCACGGGGTTCTGTACCCCCCAACATCACCCAGGGATGTTGTGTAAAGGGAGAGAGCTAAGGATGACATAAGTTAGAAATATAGCTTAACAAAGTAGTTCTGCAGGAGAGTAACTCAGGTTTTCCTACTTCCTTGGCAATAGCTGGAGGCTGTAATGTTAACTGCTTGGACATCTGCATCCTCAGAACAATTTATTCCTTTAGTAACCAGCGTAAACAGTCGTGTGCTGCTAGGAACCAGAATATATCACCACTCAACAAAGGCAACTGAATGCAAGGAAAGAACTCAATCTACTCTTAAATTTAATAATCTTGATTTTAATGCCTGGGAGAGAATGACTATTTCTTTTCTTACTTTCTTTATATGAAACTGAGAAGGACATTTTTAAGGTCAGGCATTTCCTGAGCTTTGCCCACGGTGGGTGTTTTGAGGTCTATTACATGCACGCTTCCCCAGTGCTCCTATTTTTTATTGTTCTTAACCTCAAGCACAGCACCTGATAAAGGTTAAAGCCTGTAGGTTGTAGCACAGTGCCAGCAGTGACACAGAGCCCACACCCCAGATGTCATATCTCCCTCAGAGGACACAGAGGAAGGAAGGAAAGGAAAGTGCCAAACAGCCTACATTACTCTGTTTCAATTAGCAAGACTCCTTGCCAGCCATGTGGAACTGGAACAGGCAGAGCACGAGGAATACACTTTGCCTGTAACTGTGAGCCACTCTCTAATTGCTGTGACAAGTGAATAAGGCTAAATGAACGGAAGAATTTTTTTTGCAGGTAAAAAAGAGAGAAGAGGGCAGTAATTTAAATATCTTGACATATAGAAGTTCTCCTGCTTCACCCTGCAAAAGTAACTACCTATATCACAAATTAATTTGTGATGCTCTCTGTGAGTTATGTGCTCTGGTACTAGGTGGTGTTCGCATCAGAAATGTGGGGATGAGATAGAGAAACTGTTCTGTCAGTTACCCTCTCTTAATTCCTGGCCACTTGGCTTCTGAAAGGCACCTCTGATTCATAAGGGAAATGTTGGGATGCTAGGAAAAACCCAATCAGTTCTGAGACCATGACTTCTTGTTTGTACCAGCAGCAATGTCCCCCAGATGCCAAGGGAGTGAGGGATTCTGGGTTGGAAAGATAAACCAGGCCTGTTTCGCCAGGGAAATGTGTGGCCAGTTTTTCAGGAATTAATACACTAAGGACTCTTGTAAACCTTTTGTAATTTCTTCACTCATATGAAGGCAGGCTCATCTTGGCTGCGCAGCTGGGCCTTGCTCTGAGAGGATCAGCTAGGGAAGTGCAACTCAAATATTCCACAGCAGTACCAAAAAATGGAAAAACCGTTGATGTTTTTCTCATTTATTGTATTCGTGTGCTTATTTCTGTTTTATTCACCTGTGTCCTCTGAAGTACATTTTGTGCTACACAGCCTGGAGAACATAATATCAGGGGAGCTGTGCCATCAGCTGAGGCATGCTGGGGACACACCACTTCTCTGACCTTAACAGCACAGTGCCATGTTGGTAAATTGCCACTAAAAATAATACAGCAATGAAATCTGAAGCCACGATTCACCTTATTCAGTTTAAAGGAAACCCATTGCTGCTGGAGAAGGGGTTGAATAAAACTCAGTGATCAGTCCTTTACTGTTCATATGCTGCTCACAGAAAATAATGGAAAGAACAAGCCCAGGGGAGACCTATAATGGGAACCACCAAGAAAGTAATTTGTTATGAGTGCTGCATGACTGCAGACCCCATCCTGGCCATGTTTGTTCCAGTCTGAAGCCACAGTAACTCCTTTGTGATTTATGGGGTAACAGTAGCAGTCAAGTGTTCCCATCACTGGTCCAAATGCCAAGATTGTACATAAAGGCTCTTCAGTGGCTCAGGTCTCACTTGCTAAGCTTCAATACTCTGAACTGTGGAATAAAAGAAACCTAAAACCAAACAGTAACAGTGGAAGATTTAGTCATGAACTTTTCAAAGCAATTTTAAGGAAAACACATTAAAAAACACCGCTAGTTCACAGATCAGCTGTGCAATGGTTTTTATTCCCAATCTGTGAAAGTGGATATTTTCCTTGTAAGCAGGATTCATTTTCCATAACCTTTTTTTTTAGTGCCACCTGTTCTGGAGAAGCATCTGACATTTTTAAGCTTACTGCAAACAAGGCTGCCAATACACATTTTGAGTTTACTATAAATTTGTTCCTGACGGGTTTTTCAGATGCCTCAGGCCAAAGTAGCACTGAGTTCTCTGCAATGTTATTTAAAACTAGCAAACACCATCTGAAATGTGCAACCTTTATTTCACAGCATTTAGTCACATCCATACCTGAGCTCTTAAGTACACTACAGGTCAAGAAGAAGACAGACATAATCATAATTCATTTCCAGTTTAAGAATCTTTTACCCAACTAAAATGGCTTAATAAGGTCTCATTTTGGCAAGAATTAGGCTCAAGATTTTTTAATTTTTATAATGTACTCAGTGTACTTAAGTGTGAAAAATACACATGCCCTAAATTAATCTGATTTATTGTCTGTTCTCAAAATTATTTACAGTTCTATCCTTTTGCTACTACTTTGGTCACCATATTTATCCACTCCTTTTTTTGAGTCACTTCTATGAGCTGCACACAAAAGTCTGATTTCACTCAGATCTCTAAGGGAAGGGAAATATTTTCAAAGCTAGATCTCTATTTTACTTCTTAAGCTATTATTATCATCATCATTATCATTATCATTATCATGATCATTATCATTATCATTATTATTATTATTATTTTGCTGACATACCTTATCTGAAAGTAGTGCTAAGTTGCAAACCATGCTACCTTGGAAAAACTTCCCCTAAGAGTGTGAAGCAATGTGAATATAGGAAGAGAGTAAAAGCCTCTGATGGTAAAGTAAAAGCCTATCTCATGGTGAGATAGTCCAGAAGGAAACAGGCAGAGTTCCCTTTTTCTCTTTGAAGATGAACCCACTAACAATAAATGTTTAATTGGTATTCACATACTTTAGGGAAATTAGAAATTATACATAGTGCTGGCTGATTGAGCTCTTAAATTCTTCCAGAATAATACACATGAGATGTTCTACATCGCAGCACAGCAATACTCTGCTGAGAGTTTTTAAAAGGACTTGCAAACCATGGGAAACCAAGGATGGTAGTAACACAAAATATGAGCTGCCAATGCAAGTTTCTGTGGGGTCTTCTTTGGTGCCAAGGAACTGTCATCAGTGCCCCAGGCCTGACTGGAGACATGTTACAGATAATACCTCTGTGGTTCGTGCTGTATGTGGGCCAGAAATTATTTTTCCAGAGCTATCAGTGAAAAATAAAGATGAGCTGAAGTGGGAAAACGCTTCTGCCTGTCCACCTTCCTCCTCCACATCGTTCCTGTTTACTTTGTACAGTCACAAGGCTGGCAGGGACAAGGACAAGCTGGTGGCTGCAGCAGATGATAACCCTTCGAGAGACCTCCCTTCCCAGCTCTTCCTCACTCTCCTGCCATCTTCAGGCACATCCTTGTGTCCATCTCTAGCTCATCCTTGTGAGCACTGCACTGTCTTCTTTCTGCTCCAAAAAAAGCAGGCTGATCACAGCAGTTGATGGCCAGGTGGGAGAAGGACAGACAGGGACACCCAAATCCATCACTGTCATTTCATCTTTGAAATCTTTGTTCTACTTTGGCCTGTCTTTTCCACAGCCCAGTGGACCAAACTGAAAGCCAGAAAGTACATGCCAGGTGGCCCATAGCTAAAGAGTTTTCCTCTCAGATGTCTTTTTGAAAACTCTCATGGTGCTATTAAAATCTATGCAAAGAGTTTTAAAAAATAGGGGAAATTAAGAGTCCATTTATTCACAGAGTTATTTTAATGGAATTGATCAAAAGAAATGTTGATCATATATGCAACTTCCATGAGGAGACTGTACTTGAAAAAAGAACTTGAACGGGCTATAGGCAAATAAGCAACAGGAAAAAAACCCATAAACTGATTAAGATGTAAGATTTGCAGGATCCTGTACACATCCCACATACTTCTTTCTTCTTTTGTTTGTTTAGCTTTGCCAGAGATTTCTTTTCTGTAAATTGACTGTCAATGACATCACTTAAAAATCCTATACATTCTCACATACAATGTCATGTAGCACTGTCATGTGGCTTCTTTAACCAGACAGGTTAAAACTCATAGCCTGGATTTCAACCCTATAAATTCAGGCAAGTGAATTAGTTAAGAACTTTTTTTTTTTCCAATTTTGAATTATGTAGAACAACAGATTAATTGTAAATGTTCTTCCATTTTTTATTTCCAGAATGAGAACAGAAAAGCACGTGGCAGATGTATTCTATGCACCCCTGAAATAAAGATTATTGTGTGCACTGTATAACCTGGAAGCCACTGGTTCAGGGACACTACTATTAAAGCAGGGTTTTTTGAAGAGCTGGATTGGAATGTTTGGAAAGCAATAACAAAAAGTAATGCAAGCTATGCAAATTATGGTAAAGTGGGAGACTCAAACCTCATGCTTAAATTTTACCTACAAGGGAGGCCAGGAAGCAATTTTTCTCCTAATCACACTGCACAATTGAATAATTAGACAGTGGGTCTGATCTAAAGCCTGCTGCTGCTAATGAAGCACTGCATTTATTTTCCTGAGCTCTGGCTCAAGCCTGTCACAGTCAGAGAGCTGCTCATCTTCCTTTTGGATCCCTGTGAAATTTTCATTGCTGGAAGCAACAAGGCTGACAACAACACAGTTTGATCAACAATCAGGCTAGAAAAGAAAAATGCAAACTATTCTTGCAAACTCAACCCCTGTGAAGTTCCAAGCCACTGCAGATGTTCAAAGTATGAGCACACATTAGTGATTCCTGAGCTTCTTGGCTGCTGAATGCAGAGTAGACTCTGCTGAGTTACTTAGAGATCCTTTCCTCTCCTTAAAGCTTGGCTTCCTGAGCTTGGCTCCACCTGAAAAAGAGAGCTCAGATATTCTTTAATCTCTTGCTAAGCTTCTTTAATTGAGAGGATGGGCTGGAGGGAAATGTTGAGTTCTCTCAGCAGAGGTGCCAAACCTATTGTTCATCATGCAGAGTTTCTCAAGCCAGTTGTCCTTTCCATCTGCAGATTGTGGGAGGTTGTGGATTCATCTGGGGCTGCAGAGGAGGTGAAAGAAGAAACCAAAGCTTCAATATTAGTGCTGGCTGGTGTGTCACATTCACCTGCAGCTGCTCCCACTTCCAATGCCTATGGCTGTCACTGCCCTGGAATATGGATATCAGCTGCAGAGATAAATATATTTTGTTCTCAAAATATAAGGTCATAAATGAGGTTTGTGAGTTGGCTTTTTTTTTCCCTTTGTCTCTGCACAAAGTGCCCAATAGCTAATAAATATTTCCTATCAACTGGGAACCTCTGAGTGGGAACAATTATCGTAAAATAAGCATTGCAAAATCTTCCATCACCCTTCTGCACTGTTCCAGTGAAAATAAAGAAAGTGCAGAAAAGGGATATTCCTTATTTCAGTGTGATCAAATTGCTGAATGCCTTTCCCAGACTACAGAAATTACTTTCATTTTATATTTTCAAATTGTCACAAGTCAAACCTAGATGATGAGTTAATTAACGATGCCTGCAAGAATGAGTCCTCCTTCAGCTTTTTAATTACACTTTTTCATGTGCCTTCACAGGATCCTTCAAGGGAAGCAAACAACTCAGTTGTGTTTTTACTTTATAGCTAGGAAATGCAGAGTGAATTGAAAGTGAGTGACCTCCAAAGCACAAGTCCTTAAGTTAAATTAAAATAAAATATTTCAGCATAGCAGCTGGGGTTTCACATTGGTCATTGCTGCTCTTTGGGGCAAGAAAGTGCCTCTCTCTCACCAGTCCTTTGATTAATTTGGGACATAAATTGGGTGCCAAATGCTCCTTTTAACATTTTCTGTTAATGCATAGTCTGCGTCACACATAATGATTTTTTAGGTCAAGTGTATTTGGTTCTTGAGAATAATTTAAGAAGATGCCCATTTCAGGGAAAACAGTAAGACAGATTTTATGTGCATAAAAACAAATGTTAATAATGTCCTTTATTTTGTGTCAATATTTACAGAAATAGCTCATTAATGTAGAAAAAAATAGGGGGGGGGTGCAAAAAAAGTATTTTTTGATTGGAAAAGTATTTTCTACCCCTAATATCCGTGAGAAAAGTTTTCTCCAATTGTAGAGGAGTCTGCAAATGATCTGGCATGGTTTTAATTATTTCTACCTAGATGTAAGCATTTAGAAATAAACAATCTCTCATAGGCAATGCAATTGGTTTTATTTAACTTTGCATCTTGCAGGGCTCTAACATTTTCTCTAAAATCTTTGATCCTTTCTGAGGAAGAGAAGAGAAGCACCAGGGTTTAAAAGTGGCCCGTGACAGAGCTGCAACATGATCAGCCCCAGCACTGATGAGGGCTATGAGGCCATGACTCCACTGTTGCTCATCTGCTTCATGTGATGCCTGCAAGCTCCAGAGAACAAATTAACCCATTAAAAAAAAAAAAAATTAAATATTTCAGTCTGCAGCCACAGAACAAGCCAGAGCCTGCAAGAAGGATGCTGAGAAATAAATGGTCAGCAGAGTTTCCTGCTAGACAGGGACAGACACAGCAACCTGCAGCTACCTGAAAGGACACAATCGTGTTGTCTTGTGCCAGACTCACAAGTTGTTTTCTCCATTATTTTCTCAATTTGACAACATTTGCAAGAACTGAATTAGCTCTTGGGTCGTTTTTCCTTATTGAGGCAAAAATCTCTCATGAAAGGGACTTGCTGTTTATTTCAGGGCAGGAGCCTTCTTGGGAGATACCAGAGAAAATCTGGTTTCAGTTGCACCAGCGTAACTTTGGGGTGTGCTCACACACATGGGCAAACAGGGAATACTTGAGTTCGTGGGGATCCATGGGAATCTACAGGGACTGGGAGACAGAAGTTTACAGGGCTTGCAACAGAGCTGTGCCTCAGTGGAAAGTGCCACCCTGGGGAGATGCTCACAGCCCAGTGGGATGGGTGAGTGTGGGTGAGACCTGGCAACCCAACCACAATATTCATTTTGTCCCGAGCTGACAGGCTGATGTGTATGGCTGAGAAAGAAGTTGAGACATCTGGGACATAAAGGGAACAGAAGTGATGTGAGAAACAAAAAGCAGAGCCGATAAGCAAGAATGTTCCAACTTATGTTTCCCTGTTCATACAATAAAGCAACATCATTATAGAGAAAAGGGTTAAAAGTGACAACAACCTTCCTTTCATGCCAGGCTGTAAACATAACACTGACATAAACACTTCCTTTGGGAATGAACCAGGAACACCAAGATAGAAATACTCTAAGCAACTGTCTATACAATGACCTGTTCATTAGCTGAGGGCCTGCCATTTAAGAGACAGTCTGATGAAACTTCGTCAGAGTAAAGATTACGTCCTTTTGCTTAATTTAAAGTAAATTATCCATTTATTTGGGTTGGTTTAGTTTAGTTTGTTTTGCTTTGTTTTTTTACAAGTGTATACAGATTTTATTTCTTGTCTCTTTCCTTGTGTACACATGCTCATCAGAGGCACACATCAGCTCTAAGAAGGAAAGAGCAACTTAAGAACTATTTAATTTGTAAACTTAAGGTGATTACAATTCATAGCCTAGCTTAACCTGTAGGTGGTAGCTGAATGGAAAGATCCCTGTGAGTTTACTGGCACATCAAAGGTCAACAACACTTAAAAAACCTGTGACTTTCCCTCAGCTCCTTCTCTAGTATCAGCAGGACTGTAGATAATAGCAGGTACTAAAATATTCTGCTCAGTAACAACTGCTTCGTAACTACCCAAGTTAGTGTTTCCTCCCTTGGAAAGGGTTAAAGGTGAGAAAACTCTGTGTGACTTCAGTCCCTGACATGAGAGCAACTCAGCTCTCACAAGAACTACAATCATGGCTTTGAAACCAGGGCAGTCAAGCAGAGACCAAAAAACCAGAGGTTTACTCTTTCAACTGACTAAACCTTGCCCTGAGTAAAACTAAAATGATGTCTCCAATGAAATTAAATACTTTACAATTTGGCCTCAGGGTTTTATTTGTGCTTTACAGGAAGTCAAGGGACCACAGTGTTAGTCAGAGAAGAATTAATGACCATTTCTTATTAAACACAGAGAGCTTTAAAGTATAAGTGGGAAAAAAACCAAGTTTACTGCTGTTCCTCTAAAAAAGACACTTAAAAGGAGAAAATAGGAGTCCAGAGTATGCAATAAAAGCAATTTAAAGAGAACAACAAATACCAAGTTACTGTTTGGTCAGTACTATTTTCATTCCCTTATGTTCTGCTGTGTCCCAGCTCACTAATGAACTGAGGTGAAACAAAATCAATGTATGAGTGGATTACAGGGCTGTCCATAATGCTCTGTTGAAACCAGAGTTTATGTACATGTTTAAAACCAATGTCCATGTGAAGATACTTCAGCACACTTTGGTGTACTAAGATTTTCTTCCCTGAGGCCAAACTTGTTTTAACTTAGGAGTTGCTGCCCTTTAGCCCGAATTAGTGAGCATGGCAATTACACAAAATGACAACACTTCTTAACTCCTTCCCTGGTCCTACGTGGCTCAGCATCCTGATCACCCTCTGCAGGCACCCTGAACTCTGCTTTAGTGTCACAACCTCGCTCATTACAGGGGACTCAAGTCTCTCAGCAGTGCATGTAACTTTTCAAAAGCCACTCTTATTTTGTTGGTGACACAGGTGAAGATCAAAGGCTTGACAAGTTTATATTGAAGCAATAATATTTGGCTATCACGAGCAGCAACTCCAGATTTCTTTCTTCCAGATGAGATCAGTAAATTCAGCAAATTTATTTTATTTTTATTTTTAGTTCAATTTCTCTTTGTTGTGCCCTGCCCTGCTCGGCAGGTTTAAGGGGAAGGTAGTTTCATTCAATCTGACTTCACTCAGTCAATGGAATATAGGCCACTACACATCTAATCCTGTAGTAAACATCTATAATAGGTCAGGGGAATCCTGAAACATCCTCATTCTCTCCTTTGACAGTAAAATAAGCCTGGGATTCCCGGTTAGGATGTTGACTCTACTTGATAAACAGCCAAGGTCAAATGACATGAATCCTGACCCTTCTGGGATGAGGAAAAAATAATTTCCTGAGTTCTGTGCATAGATTTCAATTTTTCTGATTTCTAAAGTCACATTTAGGCTTTACTAATTCTACCACTCACAACTTACAGTGACAGAAAATCTTTCTTTCTGTTCTTTATCTTTCTCATCATGTGGACTATTAGAGCTTAAAAATTTACAGTGCCAACTGTAACAAACTTCTTAAATGAAAAACATTCTTTTTTTTTTTTTTTTCTCTAATGAGAGGTGAACAATTCACACAATTGCTCACAATATTACACAACCTGGCAGGGATCACTCCCCCTATCCCCAAAAATGACATGAGGTGGTATAAAATAAGCTCCAGGTCATGGCCATGCCCCCTCCGAGCTGCTGGGAAAATCAGCCCTGTTTCTCCACCACTTGTTGGAGCTCCCAGTTAAAATCCAGCTTTGCAAAATTCATGCTGCCCACCCTCTTTTTTTTTTTTTTTTTTTTTTTACTTTTTTTTCTAAAATGAAACATAA
>VZTH01015242.1:293306-318829 GCA_013397815.1 Aleadryas rufinucha | reverse complement strand
AAATCCAGCTTTGTAAAATTCATGCCTCCCCCCCTTTTTTTTTTTTTTTTTTTTTTTTTAAGCTAATTTTCATAAATGAAACATAAGGAAAAGAAGAAAGGAAAACACCTGGATCAGCAACCCAAAGGGCAAGAAAATGAAAGGAGACAATTTAACCACATTTTCCAGGAAGCCTGCTAAGCCAGGAAGAATATTGACACATTAATTTCTAGTATAACATAGAGCACTGGATGTGAAAATAGTGACTCAGAGGCATTTGAACATGGGGATTATCACTCAGCTTTCCAATGGGAACAAGCTATCCTGCTGCCTAACTTCCACTCTGGTTGAACAGGAGTCAAAGTTCCTTATCTTTCTTTTAAAATCCTAGTCCACAGTCACAGATTTATCAGGCAATAGTGACTTATGAACATATTACCCCAATTATTTGTAAGCAGGATTTCTCAGAGTTTTATTCCAAATAAGGTATTATGGTTTTCCTGAGCTGGTTTATGCCTCCCTGTGAAAACTGACTTGGAGACAGTTCTCAAAATTTACTAGATTTCAATATTTTTAGTGCAATAATTCTTCATGTTAGAAGAAAGGCTAAATAACTTATAGTTCACATAGTTTAGATGTATAGAAAATGACAGCAACTCTTTGATCCCAAGCTGTGATGAAATCCCAGCTATCACATGTGCTCACAGCAGCTAATGGAGCACAGAAGTTATCAGTCATCCACTTTTCATCATTAAAAATTAGACCTTTGCTTCATATGCCTGCCTAGAAAATGAAAATATTTCATAAACAGGTTGGATAACAACAGGACTGCACAAGCAGGTTGCATCAACATTCCTAAACATGAGGTTTGTTCCTTTCACTTAGAACATAAAACACAGCACGCTTCTTTCAGTGGCAGCATGGAAAAAATATAGAAGATTGGGGGTTTATTCCACTGGGAAAGGGGGAATTAGATTTATTGGTGTAAACTGTATTTGTTTAATTAATTAATGATTTATTTGTCTGTCATTTAAAGAGCTGTTAAGGAGCTTCCGTGTGAGCAGCAGACTGAATTCTCCGTGCAAAGGAGCAGCTCCTTTCTCAATTCCCTGTCAAACCAGCACATGGGTACAGGCTTTTTCCAGCTGCACACCCTTAGAACCAGGTGTATTTTCTCTCTGAGCTCTGGTGTCCGACGGCATCACATTTCAGAATTAAAAGAGTGGGATTTCCTCTGCTCAGAAGTGAAGCCTGCAAACGATTACAGCTTTGTCGCTGTCAGTGTTTGGACTGAGTCAGAGGCACATGCTTGGGCACATCCAAGCAATTTACTGTTAGCACTCTTACAACGTGGATTGTGCTCCTGCTAGAAAAACACATTTTCACCATATGTAATGAAATGGCCATGTACAGATCACGTCACAGAAAGGACAAAATGCTGGCATCACACCAGCACGGCCTCGGTGAGCGCTGGCAGAGAGAAATGTGGTTACAGCCACACCAAGAACCAGCCTCAATATGCTTCAAGGGTGGTGTTCCTCCTACTTCAAGCTAAGAGAATGGATTTAAAAGGCAGAGATCAGCACAAGAACTCATTAGAGATTTCTGTCTCTTCAGTCATCATTAGTCCTCCACCAGCCATAAGAAAGAATTTTCTCTGAGGCTGTTCCAGGACCTTCTTCTCTCACCCCTGTGTGCTGAGGCCACACCTCGAGTGGTGTGTCCAGTTTTGGGCTCCTCACAGCAAGAAGAACATGGAGGGGCTGGAGCGTGTCCAGGGCAGGGAACGGAGCTGGGAAGGGGCTGGAGCCCCAGGAGAGGCTGAGGGAGCTGGGAAAGGGGCTCAGCCTGGAGAAAAGGAGGCTCAGGGGGGACCTTGTTGCTCTGCACAACTCCCTGACAGGAGGGGGCAGCCGGGGGGGGTCGGGCTCTGCTCCCAGGGAACGGGGACAGGAGGAGGGGACACTGTGGCTGAGTTTTGCTGAATTTTACTACTTTGCCATTTTTATTTCTGTGTAATCTTATTAGCTTCTAAGTTTGTTTCTGTTCCAGGCATGGATCCCTTGTTTAAAAATTCAAAGCTCTGACACGTGTACTCGATTCACTGGCAGTTCTCAGCAAACAGAAAGAAAATACTTTTCAGTTGGACCAACATCACAGTTTTCAAATTTTCTAAGGAAAGGACTCTTTTAGTACTGTTGGATTGAAAAAAAAACCCTTTTAATTTTCAACCTGGCAATTTCGAAATTGGCTTTTTGTTTAAATCAAGCTTATAGATACTTTGTAATGAAACAATTGCTTCAAAAGAAAAATAAAGAATCTTCAATAAGTCTGTGATCTGCCACATCCTTTGCCCTGGCAGCCAGCACCTGGATACTTGGCCTTGCACAGCTTCTACATTTATTTGCCAGAGTCCATATAAATTACTTCACCTTCCCTCCATCCCCCAAATATACACAGGAACACACAGGAGCTCTGCCTGAGAGCCTACCATGGCCAGAGGACCTACAAAAACATGCATGAAACTGGGATTCAGATCTTTCCCAGCAGATTTAACCTGTGAGGAGGATGAGAACAAATCTGCAGGAGGACCTGTTTTTGTCATCCTGGAGCTGGAAAAATAATAGCATACTCTCCCCCCACCACCTGGGGGAGTGAACTAGTGAGACCTTGACAGTAACCTGCAGTCAACTAATAAAAATAAAAATAAAAATAAAAAACCCCCACAGATTTGCCTCACAGATCCCAAAGGTCAGCTTGAAAGGCCAAAGTGTAGAGCAGAAATCCCTAAACACCTTCATTTTGTGCTCTCACTGATGCTCTTTTGGACCACTTGCACAAATCCTACAAAGTGGTGCTTGTTGGGGAGCTGGCCCTAAATTCACATGTACAGAAACCCCTTCCAGACACTGACTCAGACTCTTCCCCTCCAGCATGGAGGCACTGGCCCAGCAGGAGGCTGAAGCAGCTTCTACAATATGAGACGGATGTTTTGCAGCCCAAAAACCACCCCTGAGTGTATATATTCATATTCAAATATAAATATAAATATAAATATAAATATAAATATAAATATAAATATAAATTTATATATAAATATAAATATAAATATAAATATAAATATAAATATAAATATACACCTGTCCATAAATATAGGGAGATATGTAGGTAGCTGGATTTAGTAAAATTCAGGATAATAGGTTCCAGGATTAGTCAAGCCATAGAAATACCATTTGTTTTGCATCTGAAGTTCTATTTTCAAAGGCACCCAGCACCCAGCAAACTTTTGGACCTGCTAAAGTCAACTCAAAAGCTTTTGACAATAAGAAAAGAAAATCCATGTACTGCATTTGTCCTGCATTCATCCTGGTTTTTCTGCAGTTTCTGAGAACCCTAAGTCCAGCCTATTTAGTGCCTTTTAAATATAGTTTTATTGCTTCCTTAACAGTGCCATCCTACCATTTTCTTCTGTTTCCATGTGTAAAAGACCATGTGGTCTCCCTGCACATTTTTTGCAAGGATGAATGTTCTTTGTTCAAAGCCTTTCAGACTTCTGAGTCAGCACATTTTAAAGGAAATACTGAATCTGCTGAGGGCTCACGACTTTACTCAGCAAATGAGCACTTCCAGGCACAGTCAGCACAATTCTGAAACATTTATGTAAAACTTCAGGCTAATGACCAGTTCCCTACAACATTCTGCAGTTTCTCTATATCAAGAACTCACTCAAAACCCCGAAAATTGACTCTGTGGACTTGCTTTTTCATGATCAGAATAAATTTGGATTGAATCATGCTATTCCTGAAATTATAAGTCATTGCTTTTTCCTGAATTGAATTTTGCCTTAGCACAGCTGTACATGCTTTTATGGCACCACCTACTGAAATATTATATACTAAAAATATTAAAAATATTGAAAACAGCTTAAGAATTAGCTTGAAATTGCCTTGCTCTTTCACATGTACAGTTTCAAAACATAGATTGTGGCAAATTTTATAAGCAAAGGTTAAAATATAATTTTGAACTTCAACATTTTGTTCTGTCCAGTAATCATAAAAACTTCATTTGGCTTCACTTTTCAGATGACTGGAAAATAATCCAGCTTTGTGTTTTTATATGCAGACCTTCACATGCAACACCTTTCTGCAGAAGGCAGAGATCATAAATCACCTCAAAACCACTGCTAAATGCATCCCAAATTTACTGCAATTATTTGTAAGAAATATCTATTTTATTAAGGAAAGACACTGTGAACATTAAATATTATTTTTAAACTTAATTTTGTTGGTAAGAACCTGCTATTTCCTGGCCAATTAACAATTCTGAGGGAAACCCTCAAATAATTGTGATGTGTACATTCAGTTGATTTAAGGAAAACATTAGTGTGAGTAAAAAGCCTAAAGAATTACCTTAAAGAAAAAATTTCTATAGGTGTTTTCTTTCATTTTTTTTCCCTTTTACTTACAAGCAGCCATACAAAGATGAAGTTTGCTGATGATCCAATTATCACTGAATTTCATCCCACAGCACCATTGTGCATTCCGACACTGCAATTGGCCATATTTTATTTTTAATGAAGGTTTAAATCAAAGTTTATTTTTGCCTTCTCCCACTCTTTTTGCTTTATTCAGGCAGCACAACTTCCTACAGGAATGCCTATATGTTAACATGTACAGGTATAAATATAAAATACCCTTTTGGTTTTGTTGTTTTTTTTTTTTAAATAAGGCCGTCAGGCTCCAATCAGTATCTTGGAATTGATAACCTTTAACTGTATTTTGATATTTACAGTATAACCTCAAATAGCAAACTGATTTTATTAGTCCAGCTGGTCCCTTGGACACCCTCCTAACCTGATTGCTGTTATGCAGGAAATTTTGCTTCCCATTATAGGTACATAATTTGGGATTTCAGTAAATTATAATACTGGTAAGGGTGAGGAAATGCTCCTCAACAAGAGTTGTGCAAGTGTTTAAATAAATTTCAGTGAAGAGGAATCTGGGGACAGATGCAGAGCTCAGGCAGAGCCAGGTGAAGACACCTGTATATTCACATGTGTATTCACACAGAGAAGCTTTTGCATGCTGAGAAAATACAGGTACAAACCACATCACACACCCATTATATTTACAAAATTTAACCCCAATATTTGCATAAAACATGGGTTAAAAATGCTAATTCCTTTGATGTGTGAATGTACACACGTCTACATGCTGTTTACAAGAGTAATGGCCCAATTCTGTCCTCAGAAACCCACATGAAATTCCACAGGAAGTGTTTGGTCACCTCACTGGGGCACAGCCGAGTGAAAAATAATCCTGTAACACAAACGAATGTAATGACACTTCTTAAAGGAAAGTCTGTGTACACAGCAGAGGGAAAAGCTAATGAGAAGCAGATGCACATGGAGAGGACTCTGAGTGAGATGGTGTGTGTGGTTTCACTTTGGGCACGTGTTTCTTTAGCACGTGGGGAGAGGGAGTATATATAGCTATGCAAAGGAAAATATGAGCTGTTGAAAAATGTGTATGCTATCGGGGAAAAAGAGGCTTTAAAGGGGAAAGTATTCAGATGAAAAAGCAAATTCTGGAAGTCTCAGGAGAGCTCAAAACGCTTAAACTACAATTATTTAAATTATTTTTTGCCTTTTGGGAGGCCAAAGCAAACGAAAACAATTCTTTTCTGTCCCCACAAGATAGTGTTGGCTGGAGCTGCCGTTGTGCCAGCTGTGAGCACCTCTGATGCTCAGTGCAGCACCCAACTGGCAGCAGCAACACCCAAAATCCAACATCCTTGCATGGCCACCACTGCCCCAGTTCACCCTCACTCAGCCCTGGCATCCAGCACGAAGCTCCACATGCCCAGCCTGTACATTTTTTGCAAACCCAACCACAGCACCAACATCTGCTGAGTGATCAGGAATCTTGGCCGGAAAATCAGGTAACAACTCCTCCCTCCCTAAAGGGAAGGAAGGATTTTGCTTTTGTGAACAAAATACAACACTGTGGGTTTAAATAGCATGGTAAGGCAGGAATAATTTTTATGAGATACTACTGGAGTGAATGGAATGGTAAAATAAAATTATCATGGCCGTCTCAAGGGAAGACAAAATTTCAAGGAGACTTTAGGTTATGAACAAATACTTTACTCACACTTCTGTAGAATTGTACAGTATAAAAGGCCTACAGGAAGGTGCAACAATTGCAAGGCCAAGGTAGCTTTGTTTTGTTTTGTTTTGTTTTTTCAATTCCCCACAGAAATGCTCTAGTTCCACTAAAAATTAGTTCTGGAAAGGCTTCTGTTCCTTCAGTACATTTATCTCAGCCTGTGGACAGTTGGTGTCCATCATTCAACACTTTAAGTCTTCATCCACCATGGAGATTCACATTACTAAGAAGTTAAAAGTAAGATTTACCACAGGCTGCTTCATCCATATGTTCTATAAAACAGTTCTCTTCCTCTGAACAGAACTTGAGCAACTTGTAGGCCAAGACCAAACAGAAAGAAGTGAGGAAAAGGTGAAATTAAGGGAATATCTTTGCTTTTTCAGTGGTCTTTCCTGCAGAGGAACTGCTTCCATGGGCTCTGGATGAGGCTCTCAGAACACAATAAAGAGTTCAGCTTTTCCTGAACTGGTGTCATTAAAGCCAGCAAATGGGCTGGGCTGCTCCGGGAAATTCATTGTGAATATCATTATGAGAAATCATTGTTTCAGAGCTGCAAATGTCAATGGGATCACAGAAAGAAGTCAATGAACCATTTAACATGTGTATATCAGCATCACTGCCTGTGTTCTGCAGTACCTAAATAGATTTAATTCATTCCTGTTCTACTGCCTGAAATGGTCCTTCTTTTTTTAATGCCTTTCTCTCCCTGGATTCGGAAATTTGGTGGGCAGGGCTGCCAGATCCTCTCCTGGAGCTGCAGGGCCAGGATCATTTCCATGCAGGGAAAGAGGGGCCCTGCCCATCTGGCTGATGAAAAGGCTACAGCCCGTCTGCAAAGCAACAGCAGGTTTGAAACCCTCCTGAAAACCACCAGCCCCAAGAAAACACAATTGCAATCTCAATTTTCCACTGGCAATGCCTGTTCTACATCAAGGTCATCACAACCAAACTGGGACTGCACCCCTGGCCTCTTCACTTAGCACCTGAGTTGTATTTTGGAGCAGTTAAAGAACAAATAATTTGCCTTGCACAAACTTGGGCAAAAGCATCAGCAAAAGCTGTTTTTATAAGACTTAATCCAAAAATTAGATGCTGCACAATAGAGAATAGGGTAGAGATTTAAAAAAAAAAAAAAATTGCAAAAGAGAAAAGGAAGCAAAAGAAAGAAAGAGAGAAAACGTTTTCTTCTGGAAAGTGTTTTCCATAGTCTCAGCCTGTGTCTCATTCTATAGAAACGCTGTGACATTTTGGTCATTTTTCCCACTATTATATGAAAAATAAAATCCCTGAAAGTCCTCCAATTGTTGTAAAAGCTTTAGAATGAGGCCCTTGGAAAACAGAAAAACACAAAGGAGGCCCATTGTCTGAAGTAATTAAACAAATCAATCCAGAATATCTGATTCCTCTCTTATTCTTTGCCCAACTGTTTTTGTAAAGAACATATTTTATCTTAACTTGCATATTGAGGGCAGGATTTTGCCAGTCTAAACTTTTTCTTCTCTATCTTTCATCCAGTGGCAATTCAGCACATAAACACTGCTGCTGCTGCTGCTGCTGCTGCTACTGCAAGTGCTGGCACAAAACTCTCAGTCAATTTTCATCTGGGGAAGCTGAACATTGTTCCTACCCATCCTGTGACTGGGAACGTGGTGCTTTTGGAAAGGACTGGCCCAGAGTGGGCAAAGAAACGCAACGATTTCCAAATGCCTCCTCCAAAAAACTGAGCTTAATCCTTGTGTTCAAATTCAGAACTGGGGATAAACTCTGAGCTGCTCTTAGTGACTTTGAATAGAATACTCTTCGAATACTCTTAGTGACTTTGTTAAAATCTTTTGCTATTTTTTTCCTTTTTGCTGCAGAGTGTATATAGAGAAAGGGGAATGAGGATTTGTAAGGATCAATACTAATATTTTTAAATCGAGCTGGTTATTCCATTCACTGCTATGGGTATTACTATCTCCCCTCCAAGATATATGTTTATACCTTCAGGCAAATGTGAAGCCCTCAGCTGGTAGAAGTGCAGTCTCAGATTTTTCACAAGCAGGCTGTGGTTGGGTGTCTTTGCTTCCCAGTGACCTAATTTTCCTGTTGGAATTAGAGAGAAAGTGGGAGGGGTGCGTGTCAGAATGTCCCATTGTCACCAGGTAACAGAACCCAGGCTGAATGGCCTGCTTGGGTTATAATTAAAATCTCTGGCATGCACTGAGCTCCTGGAGCAGCCAGGCCAGAGATGAACGTGATGTGTGCTCCTGGTTGGGCTGGATTTCCTTCCCACCCCCCTCGTTAGGATGTTCCATTCCCGTAAGACACAAACATTTCTATTCTCGCATGGACGTCAGTGGCGAGGGATCCGCTTTCAAAACCTGCCCCGTTTCCTCAATGACTCAGCTGCTCAGGATTTCACTGTTTGTGTGAGGAGAGTAATCCCCGGGGTAAAGACACTCCCTACGTGTAGTGCCTACCAAATTTATGTCATTAAAGGTCATGTGAAATCACTCACTTCCTTATATACTCCTTTATGTTGTCCCCTGTGTGCCCTACATCCTTTTTTAAAGTATGGTTTGTGGCACGTGACAGTGGGAACAAGACAGCAGTGGAAAGAGATGTATTTGAACGTGGCTTTGAAAAGAGAATGTTACAGATACTCAGATGCACTGGACACAACTTAGAGAGGGAGAAAGAAAGATAAATAACTTATTCATATAATATTATTTTGATGTACATCTTCACTTTATGTTGTAGAAAGGTGCTCTCTATACTTCATGTCCTTTTATTTATTTGTTCTCTTTTAAAATTCATTTTCTCATCTTTATCTCACCTCTCCCTATCTCAGCAATCTACCTTTTCCAATACGAACTACAAAATTATACATCAGCAGACTTTCCTGATTAACTGGTCAAGAGATATCCCCATTCCACCCAAAGCCATTTTTCACTGGAATCTCCCAACCAGTCTTAGCCTAAGGATGCCCATGCATTAATTTAAACTCCAACAATTTTGTTATTGAGTCACAACATGACTTTTCAAGCTTCTCCCAATTTTTCTTTCTGAAATTGCAGGGGTTATTAATGCTGATTGTGGGAAAACAAAACGGAATCATAAACAGAGATATAGTTTTATTTTCCCCTGAAATACTAAGCTGGAAAGGAAAAAAAAGTCCTGGCCTTCAGATATCCTGGAGATTCTTGCTGACAGCTTAATAAGAAGCACAGAGGGAAAGAAGAGAACAAAGGTATGTGCTAAGCAAGTCTTCAAGTAAATGAGACCCAGGAGTCCTAATAAATCTCAGTGTTGCCAAAAGATAATTCAGTCCCAAAAAATCTGAAACAGCAACACCAGTCCTTCTTTGGTCACATCAGTTGCATTTAAAGGATAAACAAGAGTCCTGAGTTTACAGAGAGCAATTCCAATGCATGCTGTCATTTCTATAAGGTATAATGGGCTTTAGAATTTACACACACAGAAGGTTTCCAGCAATTCCCTGTTTATTTAAAGCTTTATTATATTTTTCCTTACTTTGGTTATCAAAATTTCTCCTGCCTTTTAGGACTTAGGAGGTGCTTTTGTGGAGTCTGCAAAATGTTCTTATCCAATACGAATTTTTCTGCTCGGAAGGAGGAGTTAAAACTGTCTGGGGCCTGGCGTAGTTCAGAGGCCAAGAGGACGTGCAGTGGGTTTGGAAATAAATCAGAAATCCCAAAGGGATGAGGCCAGGCCACTGGCAATTGACTCCAGCTACACTGTGCAAAAACATGAAAAATATAACCCCCATTCCTCCCTGTTAATCTTTGGGATCTTAACTAAACACTGACATCTTCTAACATCCTAAAACTCCAGCATTCAATGGCAGTATGGCAATAAAATGGTGGCCTTTCTTCATTCCCAAGTTCATAGACAAAGACAAAGATAAATGTACTCCCAGTCTTAGTCAATGCAGCCAATTTCTCTGACTCTGCATGATTTTCAACAGAGGAAACCAAAAATCAAATAATGTAGGTTCTTTCTTCAGAGATAATTTGCTCATTTTATAGCATAGGCTATGATTCATGATGTTCTTTGTCTTTTACCTTGTTTACAAACCCTTCCTACTCAAAGAGAAAATGCGATTTTCATGGTGAAGGCAAAAGGAGAGTTGGATTCATTTATAAGAGCAGATGCAAAGTACATCATTTTTCTTTGTGGCAATAAATATTTTCACAAACACCACAGCACTCATTGTCATTTATAATCAACAGTTTGAACTAATCCTCAATAATTTCTGTGCTGATAAGGGACCTTGCATGTCCTTCTGAAACACTTTTAGAAAAGCCTTTCTTTCTGAAAATCTACGGCCTCCAGGGGTTGTCAAACAGGGCATACAAAATCAAAATATTGCAACCAGATTTTCCCGGTGTTTGCATGTTCCTATCAAGTGGAATGGGTTCTGGTCCATGTGTTCAAGTCAATAACCAACTAAAAGGTTGAGCATCCTATGCAAAGGGATAAATTATTGACATCCACACCCGCATTGGGATGTTGGCATCTCAGAAATTCTTCCCTTAAAAATGTTGAGCCTTAAGGCAGTCCCTAACCCAGGCAAAGCTTATGGGTTTTTGTAACACCTACGTTGTAGAAAAGCACAGGCAAACATTAAAGTGTGGGATGTGGTTCATAAAATAAGAAAGAAAAGAAAAATTGGTTTATCCGGGGCTGGAGAACAGTGGTGAGGGGATGTTTCCCAGAAACCAGGGGGAAAGTTCTTCCAGCACAAATAATATCTTCTTTTCCAATATCCCTTTGAATCTAAAAACCCATTAAAGTTTAATTTCACAAATTGTAACTGAAGCCAAAGTTGTTAAAAAATCTCTGGTAGATCAGCAAATATGGCCTCCACCATTCATCATTCTTTTCAAAATGATGGATTTAAATGAAGTGAGCATAAAGCCAAACTCCATGAGGAGGACATTTCATGTCCAATTCTAATATGATCCATCAGTTTTTTGTTTGTAAAATAGAAATACCTAAAATGCTTAAGGGAAATATTTTAAAAATGTGCTTTTACTTGAATTTAGAACAATACTTACCACATGCTGCTGATGTGACTTGTGATGACTGTGCTGAAATTCAGCAGTGCTGAGGTCCAAAAATAAAATGGGATTATGGGAGCAACAAGCTTTATCAGAAAGATCTTAATGTATTATCCAAGGAACAGACTAGGAATGCAGAGAAGAATTTAGGGAAGGGGGAAAAATAATCTGTTCACAATGCATTTTTTTGTATTGTGTTCTTTGGACAATAAGAACCCTGGGATTCAAGACCAGAAGATGTCTGTGCATGAACAGATCATCTTCATATCAATACAGAAACACAAGGGCTTGGACAAACAATTAATTATACGTAAAATTAAGGTGGTAAATTCAGGTGCATCTTGGCACCTGAAAATTCATTTTGCCCCTTGGACAAAAATATCTCCCAGAAGATAGCACAAGAGTATCTAAAATCATAGAAGTTCTCTTTTTTTTGTTTTCTTCTGCAAATTAGTAATAAACTCTGTGACTTAAATACATTCATTAGACAAAATTGGGTCTGTGCTTAATCTTACTCCAGAATAGATCTTTTTAATTAATTTATATAAGGTGAAAACTGGATATATGAAAAAATGACAGCAGTCATAAAGCACTTTACTGGATGTAAAAAGTTCGTTGTCTTTGTTGCTTGGCAAAGTCCTTAATCTCTATCCTCCAAAAATAATTATCCCAAAGGATCAATATCATGGACTCTGAGTTTTAAAAATGTCTATAATTGGGTTCCTGTACCAAACACATAAAAGTAGGCCCCTGATAATTTTTAGAAGCTCTCCATAGTGCCACAGGTGTCAATAGGAGCTGAAGGATTTAATATCTCTGGAAAATATGATTCCTTCAGCTGCACCAGTATCTCCATAGAGATAAATAAGGATCCAGAAGGAAATGAGGGTTGCAGAATTTGCCCTTTAGTAGGTGAAGCCTACAGAATAAGCTCAATTAATAAACGTGTCCAACTTCAAATGTACTGACAGCAAACACAGCCAATTGACTTTACATTTCAAAGGCACATAAAGGACAGAATGAACATTTTGTTCAAGTGTATTTTTGTTCTATAGCATTACAAAAAAGGGAATAAAAGCAAAAATGTGATGGCTGCAGTAGATGTGATTAATCACTTTTAACCATCAAACAATGTGTGGAGGACACAGACAGGCTGCACTTCAAACTAAAATTCCACAAAACACCACAGTCTGCACTATATCTGCATCCCAAACTCCTCCAAAACTAACAGATGACATTAATCATCCTTGGCCATCCACTATAACCTGATGAATTTACAGATTTTGTATGCCAGTGCACTGGAGACTTAAATATAATAAACATTAAAAATAGGCTGGAGCAGCAAAAATACCAGAGGCCAAAAAAATAAAGTACAGTGACTCCACAGCCCAGAACAAAAACCACCCTGACTGCTAAATGGGCCAAGTAGTGGCCTTTGCTATATGTACATGTACTTTTCATTACAAACTCATTAAAAATGGGTTCTCATAAGTTTTCTGTGCAAGCCAATGGGGATGAAGTAGAAGAGATGATAATGTCCCATAAAAATACCTCAAAGCACTTCATGAGCATGGCTTGTCACAAGCAGCTTACTTGCAAGGGACGTAATTGATAATTAACATTGCCATCCCATTAATGTTGAAAATGGGATACCCCATGAAGTTTTAAGTTTGAAAATTTGGTACTCATCATTGAATCTGGTGTGAGCAGTCTCATTAGTGTAATGCTTAACTATAGTATCTGTCAAAATTAAAAAGATATCATGCATACAAGAAAAATTAACCTTAAATTACACAAGAAACAAGGTGGTATTTTCATTTTAAAAAACCTTTATATGTGAGACCATCTTAATTGTTCACAAAGGTCATCATGAGACTATCATACAAATCCTCAAAATTACTTTCAGTCCATTTTTAATAATCTACATGGACTGGAGTTGAAACAACTACNTGCCAGTGCACTGGAGACTTAAATATAATAAAAATTAAAAATAGGCTGGAGCAGCAAAAATACCAGAGGCCAAAAAAATAAAGTACAGTGACTCCACAGCCCAGAACAAAAACCACCCTGACTGCTAAATGGGCCAAGTAGTGGCCTTTGCTATATGGACATGTACTTTTCATTACAAACTCATTAAAAATGAGTTCTCATAAGTTTTCTGTGCAAGCCAATGGGGATGAAGTAGAAGAGATGATAATGTCCCATAAAAATACCTCAAAGCACTTCATGAGCATGGCTTGTCACAAGCAGCTTACTTGCAAGGGACGTAATTGATAATTAACATTGCCATCCCATTAATGTTGAAAATGGGATACCCCATGAAGTTTTAAGTTTGAAAATTTGGTACTCATCATTGAATCTGGTGTGAGCAGTCTCATTAGTGGAATGCTTAATTATAATATCTGTCAAAATCAGAAAGATATCATGTATATGAGAAGAACTAAACTTAAATTACACAAGAAACAAGGTGGTATTTAAATTTTAAAAAGCTTCTTTATTTGTGAGACCATCTTAATTGTTCAAAAAGGTCATCATGAGACTATCATACAAATCCTCAAAATTACTTTCAGTCCATTTTTAATAATCTACATGGACTGGAGTTGAAACAACTACATTATTTTCCTTTTTTCCCCTCAATTCTCAGTACTTTACAGGAAAAATAGGCCAAAATACTGCAAATACTATAAAAATATGATTTGCATTTTTATGTACTTGGCTGTAGCAGACTTTAAGTGGAACACAAGATTTCAGCCCATTACACATTTTGATCAATACTCAGGCACAAAATATCAGCTCAAGGCAAAATTCACTGGGCAAACAAAAGGTCTATTGAAAAAATTCCCTGTTCACAATGTGGATTTAAGGAGATTTTAGACAGCGTGACAGGACCTAGGTGAGCCTCCTGCACAGAGCTGGAATTTGCCTACAGTAGGAAGAAAAAATTGCCTTTAAAGACTGTGGAAATGTGAGACAGAGGTGGAAATGGACCTGGAGCTGAAAAGAGGCTTCCACTGTCTTATCTTCTTGTGTTTGGCAGAGAGATTAAGTACATGCATAGAAATTCAGCTTTGGTTGCCTAAAATAGAACCACTTTTTTCATGCTGATTTCTGTTTCAAAGTGGAAAAGGTAATTAACTCCTTTTTTCAAAGCAAGGAAACTTCAGTTGTATTAAAAAAAATAAAGTCCCAAAGAATCTGGTTTATAGATTAGAAAGGAGATTGGATTTTCTTAAAACAGTTGAAATTATTACACACAGGGCTTTGCTTCAGATCCTTCTTTCTGGGAATTATAATGGCTTCTGCCAAAACCAAATCTGTTTAACTGGTTAAGCTGAGATCCCAAATCAGTGCAAAGGAGATCAGTTTATCAGGGTTTAATAGCTATAACACAGACATAGGAATAAAGAAATAAAAACAAACCCCTTCCCTTGAAACACAATCTTCCTCCTACCCTCATTCAGATGCATAGCCAAAATACTTTTCATTTTTTAGCTCAGGAAACATTGTGGGCCTCATGTTTAATGGACAGTGATGCTTCCAGATCCCTTTTATGAAGTCCATGAGGAGCTCTGGTCCAAACTGAGTAACTTCCCCACATTATTATGGCTGCTCCACAGAGTGTTGAGGAAAGGTCAGATCCTGGAAGATCTGCTTTGGAGTTCAAATCCCATTTGCTTGGCAGTGAAAAACAGCATTTTTAAGCAATATTGGGTGAAATTTAATTTCTCAAAATGCTGACCCTGCCTTGTCAGGGGGCTTGGACTAAAAGATCACCAGAGGTCTTTTCCAGACTACACAATTCCATCATTTTGTGATTCTGCCAAAGTGTGTGACACAAAACCACTCCCTGACAACTTGGAAAGGGCTGGAACAGCTAAAAATTGGATGCTATTAGAAAAAAGAAATGGATAAATCTATCTCTAGAGGTTGTATGTGCCCACACCAGAGGGAAAAGCAACATTTGAAGTCATGTCTGGATGAGGGCATGGGCAGAAGCTGACAGTGAGACACACTCCATGAACGGGTAAAAAGAAATGGTGGGGAGATCAAGAACAGAGGAATAAAAGGGAGTCAAGATTTAAATGAAGGACTAAAAAGGAAGGCAAGACAAGGACAATCCTATCTGTACCATGGAGTGGCAGAACTTGGAAAAAGGGATGAGAAGAAGGGGAATATAAAGGAGAAAGTACATTGCTGTTAAAGAGGTTGGTTGGAGAATATTATTCCTGTATGCCCATTTCACTGATTGGAAAGGCTTCAATTGCTGTGCATGTTTATCTGATACAAAATATTGCTTTTAGCACTCACTGCTTCATTTTCTCCTGATCTACCCAGCAAAAAAAAAAGGAGGAGGGAGTTGTTTATTTTCAGTCAGAGCACCAAGTAAAGCCAATGCTGGCAATATCACATCTCACACCATCAGTACAGCCCAGCGAGAGGACAGCTACTGGCTGAGTCCACTGTGGGACTCATTTCCTTGTGATTACCTTGTCCAAGCCAGGTTGGCTGCACGAGGAAATACTTGGATTAGGTTTGGGATCACATTCCAATGCCTCATAACTCAAAGTATATGGTATATTTTCAATATGGATGCCATACACAGGCCAGGGGTTTTGCACACACTGCAGCCTGCAGCAGGTTTGGACACCACCAAGTTCGACAGCAATTGATGCCTCTGATTTTTTTCAGCCAGGTCTCAGTGCTGTTTTGTTTTTTCTAATGGTGGTGATTCATAAGGCCACACATGAAGATGAGGTAGAAATCCATGGAAAAGTGCATCTTTCCTTTGGCAGGGAATTTGGCCTTCCAGCTCCCAGGTTTGGAGAACACCCTGCACAAAGACAGAGCCCTTGCAAGCGCACAGGCAGGGCAACAAAGGTGCTTTCAAGCAAAGCTGAGCGTTGCTCTCTTAGAAGCTTAAGCACTTTGGATTTGTAGATTAGGCCTGTAAGTGACTATTGTGCTTATGGTAAATTCTGTACGAAGTTTTTGTTAAATTAACTTAAGTTATCAATTAAGTGATGCTAAACCTCTAGGCTCAAACCATCTTTCAAGTCCAGGGCTCAGTTTGGCAAAGGAGTCCACTCTGAATCTTGTGACTCAATGGGAGGGTTTCCCTTTCTCCTTTTTATCCTTACCCTTTCCTATCCTCACCCCTTCCCCCCCAGCAGCCTCCACGTAGATAATTTTGGGGATGATTTTGGGGTTTAGATTGATTGATTTTAGATTTTAGTTTGCTTTTCTCTCTGTGCCTTAACCACCTTGTAAGAAGTAGAGTGAACCTTGCCAACAAGCTTTGTCACACTTTCACATTTATATTAAACCTGCTTTTTCTGTTACCTTTGCTGGTGATTCAACCCCAAAATGGAGCCAAGCAAAGAAACAAGCAGTGCTCAAAAGGCTTCCCTGTTTAAGAGAAATGACTTGTAAGAAACATATGACTTTCAAAAAGAAAAGCCACAAGATGAGGCTTTAGAATCTTCTTTTTTTATCTTCCAAATTAACAAGGTAGGCACTTCAGATAAACAGTTAAGGAGTGGTCTGTACTTGCTGCCAGAATTTTAGCACACACCCCCCAAAAAAGTTAGCATTAAAATGAAAAAAAAAATTATATCAGTGAAAGATATGAAGGTGTCCTGAGGCTAGAAATTGAGGGTAAATATTTTCAGATCAAATATTTTCTTTTGTAGGAAGTATTTCTTTCTTTCTTCATCTCAAGTTTAAGCAAATAAAAATGTAAGCATTTTGACTTCACCAAAAATACATTTGGTATTTATTTCCCAAATAAAGGAATTCAACAGGTCAGAGGCACGTGATCTCAGGCAAATTTTTTGGCTTCAGGCAAAATTTGCGTTGCTGCGGTAGGAAAAAGGTGTTCTCCAAAGAATTATTAATTTTTCTCATTACACTGATTCAACTCCTCCAGCTTTGAAGACAGGAATCTGGAATTAAGTGAAAGTATGAGTTGATTTTAGTCAGTATTAATGCCTCAACATGTTTGTGATTTCAAACTCACAGAATATCTCCCCTGGCTGATTTTAAACCATAAGATATTTTGTAATGTTATTCACATTAATGTTTTCATATTAAGAAATTGAAGTTAAATGTTTATCCAAATTCTTTCAGTTACATACTCACTGAGAAATTTGGCCATCCAATCTACCAAATAATTCCCAAGAAAAAATTGCATCCCCACAGTAGCTGTCTAACGCTTCTTAATAGAAATTCTTTTGTGCTTTAAGGAAGAAGTTCAAAGCTGTCCTCCCCACAGCAGAACAATTAACAATTAACAAGTCACAGGTGGATCTGCTTTCATCATTGGACTGCACTAATTAGCTTGGAATATAATTTCCTACCTTTTTGCTTTTCCAGACCTAATGCTGAACACAGAGGAGTTCCTGTGAACTGTCAAAGATTTTCTCTCAGCTTGCCAGGATTTTCCTTGATCCTGGGTTATTAATTTAGCAATATCTCAGCATTATCAGTATTTCACCCACCCCCTATAGGCAATTATAATCTGAAAAAAACCCCATAATGGCTGCTTTTCTCCAGGGAGCAGCTGTACCAATTTTAAGACCCCTTTCATTCTTTCAACCTTGCTTGAAAAGCACAGAAACAGCTGTTCAACATAAATTCACTGCTGGAAAGTAGTTTAAATAGGTAGATATACCTATTTAAGCAGATTCCATGGAAATGCTACATTATATGTATTAATCATGTTGTTCAAACCCATCTGTGCCTTTTCCGGGGAATAAACTGTATAGGGTGGTGAACTTGACAGCCCTTTTTTACAGGCCAGTGAGACCAAATTACAGCACCAATAATCATAATGTTGTTAAGTTTGAAAAGTCAAACATTTACTTAAATCATTAATCCAGGAAAAATAGTAAATTTAGGCCTCGTAACTGTCTTCCTCCTGTCAGTGCTTGCACTGGATGACTCTGTAGGTAAAAGCATTTTGGTGTTATAATTTTGGCTTCTGTCACTTTGAACCTTTTAAAAAAATGTATTTTATGCAGAAAAAAATACTATATTTGCTTTGAAAAGAAGAGTTGTTTACATACAATTAGGTATAGATATTCAAGGTTAATTTTAAACAAGGACATAAATAAATGTACTTGAGTCAGCCAATCAAAACTTTGTCTATTTGTGCATTTCAGAACTGTAAACAAATCATACAAATAACTCATAGTTTGTGGCAAATCTGAAAAGGTAAATAGGTAAAAAAGATAAATCTGTCAATGAAGAGATTTAGAATTACACATTCTAAAAAATTAGCTACTAAAAGCATTAAGGAAAAAACTAGTGTATTGATTTTGAAGATGACTTTATTGCTCAAGACCAAATCCAAACGCGAATTACTCCATGTGTTATTAGAGAAGATGTTAACTGAGGTTTGTATCTATTAACATAAAAAATTAGCTCAGTTCAGCTTCCCTGACAGAGGCACCAGATGTCTTTTGAGACATCCAGAGGATCTGAGATGTGACCAAGAGGGTGGCAGATGTGAGACAAGACCTCCAGGAGACCCTTTGGACCTGGCAACTGGAGCCAGGTGGGTCCCCGGAGCCTCTCAAGTGGCATCAGACATTTGGGAACAGGATTGTGCCAAGGAACTCTGAAATTTCAATTTGCTGAAGATTACAGGAAAGATAAAGTTCCCTCTTTGGGTATTGCTACAATAGAAAAAAAAAGCCAACAAACCCCACAAGAACGTCCACTGAAACAGTTCAAAATTTTGTTTGAAGTCTGCTCCTTTGAAGTCTTTGGGGTTGGGATTGCCATAGCTCCACTTTTAACCTTACAGGGTCATGTTGGTGTCCCTTCAGGCAGTGGCAGGGCTTCCCTTTACTCCTTTCCAGAGCTCCTTTGAGACACAAACCCAATTTCAGGTGTTAACAGCAAGGGTGTGGGGATGAAATTTGGCTAAAAGCTCTTCTGAGGCTCCACTTGTAACTACAGGACAATTCAAGCCATGTAGCTGAACTCTTTTTCTGAATTCTTCTCTGGAAGAGACCATTTTCTACTGCTTGTTATTGTTACGATCTGATTATTAGAGAGAGGTGCCCCGGCCCAAATTAAGATGCAAATGATACCATATGCCAAATTCTAGAGTACAGATTTTCTTTAGCAGTAAATGTGAGGGAGAGAGAGAAATAGAAAGAAATAGAAGAGAGAGAAGAGAGAGAAAGAGAGTGAGAGAGTGGCAGATTCAGTAGAAAGACAATCACCCCCCCTGTGGATCCAGTGGCATCCTGTTGGTCCTCTTCTTCTGATCTTCTCAGGGGTGGCAGTTCCACGAAAAATAGAATTCAGTGGATATTCAGGTATCCATGGGAGTACCCAGATATTTCCCTGGGGGGGAGTTTTACCCTGATAGAAGGCCTCAGGAAAAAGTCTGGGGCCGCTTTGGGGATCTTGGCTCATTTGTGTTGCCTCTTTCCACAGTTTTCTACAATGTGCCAAGTCTTTTGGTGATTTTTACAATGTTTGAACCTTTAATTATTTCAGTATCTCACAGTTATGAAGGGACATTGCCACCTAAGTTAGCCTGGGTTAGCTGTTCCCAACATTCCTGCAGTGGCCATATCTCCCCATCATGTCCCATACCCTTGGTATGAGCAAACAGAATCCATGTGTGAAAATGATGACTTCACATCTGAGCAGGCTGTCATTTCTACAGGCATCAGGCCTGTGACTTCATCCTTCCTCTCTGACATTGGCAGGGCACCAGAAGCCCAAAATATGAAACACTCCTCTGAAATAAAATACCATTTAAATGGTCTCTTTATGGCTTAAAAGAAAAAACAGAGTATGCAAAGCAGGAACAAATGGGACATTCATACTTCTGTCCAATGGTAGAGCTCCTTTATTCACCAAGCTTATTAGGAATCTTGTCCAATTCTGCAAATATTATGAATATTGAATTCCAGATCAGCCAGGTAAGAGATTTTTGTATTAAAATAAATGTGCACTTGTATGTCATTTGGACATCTTTGACAGATACAAATGAGGCATTAATAAGGTGCTTCTCATGCTTGGTTTTAAGCAATGACATTTACAGGTGAAGGAATTCAAAGTTTTGACATGAAAAAGCACATTGTTGGCATGAAGGAAAAGTACATCCACACATGAATTTCAGCAAGATTTTCTGCACTGACTTAACACACTAATATTAGCACAAGTGATGTAGTGCTAGGTTTCCACCAGGACAAACGTGACAGAATGGGCAAAACCTTACTTAATGCCATAAATACATTGCTCAAATCGTGTTTCTAATCTGTAAGGACATTACACCATGAGTCACTCAAAGGAAAGGGCAGAGTTTCCTACCAAATCCATTACAAGAAGAAAGTGACATTTAGAAGGCAGAATATGGGAATTGTATCTCACAGGTAGAGTTCTTTTTGTTCTCATGGGAATTCCTTCGTTTAAATAAAAGAGAAAATTCTGGAATTCTGTCTCACTAGCTGAAAATTATTAAGCTTGTTTCTTAAAGGTGTAGGGCATCTAAATGGAAGAATCACTGGCAAAATATTGTCCCCTCATAGGTAATTTATGGAAGGGAGGTTTTCTGGGTTTGTTTTAGCTGTTGTTTAAATACAACTCGTGCATCAACACATCAACACTTCAGTGCCTCAACAGCAAACCCTATGACAGTGTGAAAAACATTGTAGAGATGATGCCAGGCCAGCACTGGAAAGATTCCTCACAGATCACCTTTTATTCACATGGACTAAACACTTCTGGTGTTACTGAGAGGCAAATGAGAGGAAAGTCTGACCTTGTGAGGATGATAAAAAATGTGTCTTGTTCTAAGCATGTAAGCACATACAAGATTTTATAAAGGCAGTGAGTTGGGGTTTTTAAAGACTATTCCACATCAGCACATTACTTCCCATCTTGTCCCCAAATGTTGACCCAAATATAGAACCAAATATTGACAAATGTGTGTTGTTGTTGCACTTTCAGCATGCCCTCTGGCCAAGTTTGCCACAGTGGCCTTTTAAAAACACCAAACTAATTGCAGAGGATGGAGACAAACCTGATCATGTCAATTTTGTCATGGCTTTAAATGCTGAAACCAAGCACTGTAGAGAAACTAATCAAAAGCTAATTGAAACCCAGAGCACCTCTTTCTGTGCATTCATTGTCCACATCCTGCTCCATGGTGCTGGGAGATGAACAGAAAGCCAAAAGCAGGATGAGAACTTCAGCACTGAGCATGGGGATCAATAATTCACCTGATTCCTGTCTGTTAAACAAGGATTTAAGAGATCAAGACAGCAGCTGTCTAATACCTACAGAGCACCAGGCATTCCCTTCCCCAGGGAATATCCATCTATTTGAAAAGTGACTCCACAGAGCAAGCTGTGGGCCCTTAGATCTAAAGGGTCAGCCAGACATCCATAGTTTGGCTTTGGCTCACAGCAACTGGGAGGTTTTTCTGAGATTTAACACTGTGGTGCTTACCATAACAAGTTTTCTACTACAAATTTCATTTAAACATCTTGGAACAATGAAAAATAACAGCCCATCCACTTCTACCCCACTGCTCAGTGATGTTTTTGCGCCAAACCTTAGTTTAGTGCTGCCTCAATGCCTTCCCAAGTTGTCAGGACTCATTGGGGTAGGAATAAAGCACTCACAAATTGGGAAGAGTGGTTTCCCTGCACGCCAGTAACATCACGGAGCTATATCAAGCTGTACGAGAAACAAGGATGGCACAGGGACTTTGTTCCCACTTGGAATGTCATCATTTCCTGACTTTTGGCTTGGGATGCAGATGGTTTAACCACCCTTGGCTTCCCTGCACCCCAGGAGCAGGCGCCAGCCCCGTGGTCTCACTGCTCTGCCTGCAGTGGGGCTGGGGTCAGGGGGTGGCTGCAGGAGGGACAATCTGAGGGAAGGGATGAGGGAGTCCCAGGGGAGGGAGGAGCTTTGGTTTATATGGCCTTGATAGAGCTCTCCCAATCTACATTATTTGGCCAAAACCCAGAGTTTTTCTATGGCAGATGCTTAAATTGAGGCTTCTATTACGAGGAGGATCTGCTCCATGATCTTCCCAGGCACAAAGCTGAGGCTGACAGCTCAGTGGCTCCTGGGGTCTCCTCCTTGCCACCCTTTTTAAAGATGTTTCCCTTTTTCCAGTCACCTGGGGCTTCACCTGACTGCCAGGACTTTTCAAATGTCATGAGCCTAGGAGAAGGATGAAGAGGGACTTTTTGCAGAGGACAGGACAAGGTGGAATGGCTTAAAAAAGGAAAGAATAGGTTTAGGGGAGATGGTAGCAGGAAATCCGTCCCTGTGAGGGTGGGGATGCCCTGGCACAGGTTGCCCAGAGAAGCTGTGGCTGCCCCTGGATCCCTGGAAGTGTTTAAATCCAGGGTGGATGATGCTCTAAGCAACCTTGGATAGTGGAAGGTGGGACTGGATGATCTTTAAGGTCCCTTCCAACCCAAATAATTTTGTGATTCTATGGTTCAAGACAAGAGAAAGAGAGAAGATCCAGCAGTGTGTGGGTTTGCTTTGAGCACTGCCCTCTGAAGCTGGCAGGAGGCATTTCTTCAATTCATAACCAGGATTTATGATACCAAAAGGCAAAACTGACTATTTGTGCTGAGTAGGGAATTCTTTTGGGGTCAGGTCAGCAGAGCTGCTTGTTGACTGGAGGGAAAAGCAACCCGTGGAAAACAGATTCATGGGGAGAACTACCACACTCTACCACACTACAGCACATATCTTCCTTCCATGAATTATTTTTTAAACCCTTATGAACTCCTGTTCACATCACCATGCTTATAGGACAATTCCCAGCTCACACAGATCCTACTGAGACAGTGTGCAATCACTTTTCAGTGCCAAAGTGCTTTGCAAAATTAAAATCCTAGAAAGAATCTGGCTGTTGGATTTGTCAAACACACCAATACAGAAACACACAGCCTCATTTTCTGTCTCACACATGGCCGTATATGGTTAGAAATGGGATTAGACTTTGCCAGATGACTCCATTTAACAGCTTCCATGACAAAAGCAAACCAGCATCAGATTACAATGCTGATTTCCTGAATCTAATCATGTAAAAGAAGTGGTTTATGCAAATCTTCCTACTGGAAATGACAGAATAACTCTCCTGAGGAGCTGGGGGAGGTTAAAGTAAGGGTGGAACACTGGAACCGTACAATTTGTATGATGCTGGGAGGAAGGAAATGCATTTCTGGAGTTTTGTTTTGGATTGGGAGGGATTAATTCTTCCTGTCAACTCCCTCGCCCCTTTTTAAAGCTCATTAATACCTTTACCAGTAAAGCAGGGTTCTTAAATACTTTCAGAATTGACACAATCAGCTTGTGTCTATCTCCCATGGGGCTTGAAAAACACAAGGCTCCAGATCTGCTTTTTAAACACACGTTTGAGCACAAGAGCAAACTCCCTCTCCCCCTTCCCCAGAGATAAGGAAACACTTGAACATGGAAAAGGCAGAACAAAGGGAGAAGTCCAGAAGAATTATGTCACTATTTTTTTCTTTTAAAGCATTAAAATCAGAATATCCAGGAAGACATCTGTATGAAAATATACACGTTAAGCAGCAATGACTCAATAGTGAATTAGAATTGCAAACTCTTACAAGAAAAAGGCTTTTCAAGCTTAGCTTAAACCATGTGAAAATGAAAAGTGGATTCTTCTTAAAAAAACCCAAAACCTCTAGATTCCATACTGTGCATTTTTACACAGACAAATTAAGAGAAATTCAATAAAAGGTCCCAATGAATAGAAAATACCATGTTTAAGTCAGCATAAGTGTCCTTCCCTGGCCTTGTCTCTCTCCCAAAATCTGAATGAGTATTGAGGAGTTACAACCACACAAATACAGACTTGGTCTGCCAGCAGGAAGCACTTTTGCTTTAATGGCATTCACATTCCCATTGGTGAAATTATAGAGCTGTGTAATCTGCTCTCTCCATGGTTATTTTTTATTATTATTATTTTGGAATGGGTTCAAGGGGAAAGTAGGTCAAGACTTTTGAAGAGTGATTGGCCTGCATTTTGTACATTTAGCAAATTTGGTTGCCTAAAAAAATCACCATCAGCAAAATGTTCTGCTTGCAAGGTCATCCTTTACAAAGCTGCATCAGCTCAGTTTTAATGCAAGTGAAGTGGATTTACCATGTGAAATAAAAAAATATGGTTCCATTTGCAGCAATCCCTTTCCTACAGCACCGTCATAAAGAGAGCAAAAGCAACAATATGAGGAGATGTATGAAGTAGAGGAGCCTTTGGAATTGGAGGGGATGCATTTTGTCATGTGGACCTGGCCCAGCCATGAGCTCTGGGAGCCCAGAGACCCCCCTGGGCTGCACCCAAAACCCCGTGGGCAGCAGGAGAGGGAGGATTCTGCCCCTCTGCCCTGCTCAGGTGAGACCCCACCTGCAGAGCTGCCCCAGCCCTGGGACCCAGCACAGGAAGGACCTGGAGCTGCTGGAGAGAGTCCACAGGCGACACCAGGGAGATCAGAGGGATGGAGCAGCTCTGAGGCCAAGAGAATTGGGATTGTTCAGCCTGGAGAGAGAAGGCTTCCAGTACCTAAAGAGAGATGGAGAGACACTATCTACAAGTGCCTGGAGAGACAGGAGAAGGGGGAGTGTCTTCAAACTGAAAGAGAGCACCATTAAATGGGATATTGGGAACAAATTCTTCCCTGTGAGGGTGGGGAGGCCCTGGCACAGGGTGCCCAGAGAAGCTGTGGCTGCCCCATCCCTGGAAATGTTCCAGGCCAGATTAGATGTGGCTTGGAGCAACCTGGGATAGTGGAAGGTGTCCTTGCCCGTGGCAGGGGGGTGGCACTGGATGAATTTAAGGTCCCTTCCAATGTAAACCATTCTGTGTCAGATTTTAGGCTTGTGACTCTCTAATGGTATCTCCTGCTGACCAGAAGCTACAGGATATTACCCAGCAATCTGAAAAGGGAAGACCATTGATCTCAATAATTCAAGTTCAGTTGTCACAAAAACAAAAGCCAAACACTGCAAACACACATCTACAAAAAAACAACAAGAAACCACCCCCACACGTGACAAGCAATGTAAAGACCAAGTCTTTATATTGGAGAGAAATATAATTAAAAATGTTTTCTTTTGGACAGGTACACATCTGCTGGCAGTTTGCCAAGGAAGTCCCTGATGGGAAGAAAACAAAGACAATGAGAAAGCTTGGAGGGCACACAACAGCAGAGAGGATGAAAAAATACTGTGAAAATGATGATATTTGAACCTGTTCTTTCTGATTTCTTGTGACCTCAAGCTATGCTGTATC
>VZTH01015242.1:260586-290046 GCA_013397815.1 Aleadryas rufinucha | reverse complement strand
TGGCTTGGAGCAACCTGGGATAGTGGAAGGTGTCCTTGCCCGTGGCAGGGGGGTGGCACTGGATGAATTTAAGGTCCCTTCCAATGTAAACCATTCTGTGTCAGATTTTAGGCTTGTGACTCTCTAATGGTATCTCCTGCTGACCAGAAGCTACAGGATATTACCCAGCAATCTGAAAAGGGAAGACCATTGATCTCAATAATTCAAGTTCAGTTGTCACAAAAACAAAAGCCAAACACTGCAAACACACATCTACAAAAAAACAACAAGAAACCACCCCCACACGTGACAAGCAATGTAAAGACCAAGTCTTTATATTGGAGGGAAATATAATTAAAAATGTTTTCTTTTGGACAGGTACACATCTGCTGGCAGTTTGCCAAGGAAGTCCCTGATGGCAAGAAAACAAAGACAATGAGAAAGCTTGGAGGGCACACAACAGCAGAGAGGATGAAAAAATACTGTGAAAATGATGATATTTGAACCTGTTCTTTCTGATTTCTTGTGACCTCAAGCTATGCTGTATCACACAGTGTTGATGTTTTAATGCCTCTAAATCCACATTAGCAGCAAAGCATTTTAATAGACATTTGTCACAGCATTCCAGCATTTCAGGCAAAGCAGCAACTGAATAGTTTCATTCAGGCACACATGGGCCACATGTGTGACTTTATGAGCACATCACCCGAAATGGGTATGCAATGGTGATGAATTTGTGCTGGATTGCCCTGCCATGCTGCGTGAAATCTTGTCAAAACCTTGAATTATGTCCATTACTGTTTCCTGTAAAAGTATAGCTCTTGGCAAATACTGACATCACCACGGCCACATCTCCAGCTAGACCAAACAAGGTTAAACTGCAGAAAAAACAACAAATCATCACCAGCTCCAAACTTAGGTGAAAGCCTACAAACAAACTCACTCGTGGCTTTGCTTTTCGTGTAATTTCAGCAGCACAGCTTGCTGATGACAGGTTGTTTCATTAACTGCTGATTAAAAAAAGCTTTCAGAAAATGGGTACACAGCCTGTGTTTAAATTTATTTCTTGCTTTTACATGCAGGAAAAGTAATTACATGCATCAGGTAAACATTGTCTGATACTGAAATGAAACCCCCCCAGGACAATTAGATAATATAAACTCTCTGTCAGTAGGAGAAATGTGAAGGCTGATTTGTTAGCACTCAAAAAATTTGCCGTCTTTACCTTGGGGCTGGAACAAATATTCTCAAGCGTCGCCAGGCTGGAGGAGGGATGGAGAACAGAGAAACGCAGAGAAGTGCCAGCAGGAAATAATTTTTTGGGCAAGTCATGTTGTAGCTGAGGTGTGCAGATGGAAAAGGACGACAAAACCTACTGGTTCTTTGCTGGGAATGAGGACATTTGGCCAGTGGTTTGCTCTGGCATGAGGTGCAACTGGAAGTAAAGATAATGCCATCATCAACATGATTCCCAGTGTACCAGATTCCATTGGAAGGAAGTTTTAAATGAGTTTAAACAGTACACAAAGAACTGCAGAGTCAAACAGCCATCCTGCAGCAGGCTCTATGTTCATTACAAAGGCAGAACTCTCCAAGTTCCTGAGGTGGGGAAGTGAAGAGGGATGTTCTGGGCTCTTCTCCCTGGGATCCAGTGGCAGGAACATAGGAATGGTTCGAAGCCGTGCCAGTGCAGGTTCACACTGGGCATTGGAAAGCATTCCTTTACTTCCATTCCATTTTAATTAATACTGTAGCACACTACCATAGCACACACCTTCCAAGAAACAGATCAGATCATGTGCATGGTCAGGGAATTTTTCTGGAACTCCAGAACAGCCCCTCCTTCTCAAACAACTGTGGAGTCTCTTTCACTTTGCTGCTGAGGCCTCACTGTGACAAGACTATGATTTCATGGGAGAGATGCACAAAAAGAATCCATTTGCATAAATACTTCACACACTGGATAAATTTCTTTTGATTTTTATGCTTGCCCTTCTTACTATGCTTAATCCTACAGAGAGGTGGTAATTTTCATCACTGGTTGATGCTGAGCCGCAATTTTCCTTTCCATGAGCTCTTTGTGTCTTTTGGATGATAAATCATGGAAACTTCTGTAAACATGACATGTGTTCAGCATGAGCTCCTGCTGCTCTGTGGAAAAACACCATTCTAGACACGGCCACACGATGTTTATATTTTCCATGTTAGCAACATCCAAAAGCATTGTCTGCTGCTGTGACTACAAAATTTGATTAACACAGAATGGGGGTAGCATTGAGGCAACAGCCTACCTTGTCTCATGGCTGCTTAAATCAACCTCTCATGATGTTCTTTGTCAGCAAAACCCAAGGCCTTGCAGCAGAAAATCCCATTCCTGAGCAAATTTTAGAGGAAAATACCCCCTCAGCAGGTACAACCCCAGCCTCAATCAGCTCCCTGTGGTGTTGCCAGCTTGTTCCTTACACCTGCCCACAGACTCCCTGCTGCTGTCACTCTCTAAATACACTCCCTTCAACTCTAGAGGCAAAGAAAGTAGAAATCCTGTTGCTGGAGGTGTTTCAGTACTTTTCTGGACACACTTGTCAAACCTTTCTCTAAAGGGCCTCGTGCTCCACTGGGATATTCTGAAACCACCCACAGACAGTGCCTGTGATAGTGCAGGAGTTAAGCTCCCACGTGCAGAAATGTGGGTCTAATATCTGATTTACCCACCAACAAATGCTCTTAATTACCTCACAGATCCAGACACTGCAGGGTTTTTGGGTGGGTTTTTGCATACTCTTACAGTAGTTTAACACATTTATTAAGCAGGTTATTTCACTGGCTTTAACTTGCTCACTTTAGCAGAGGACAAAGAGCAAAGCAAAGAGTCCAGGGGAATTTATTTCTTTAGAAACCAAATCACACTGATTTCATCCGCAGAAAATGCTCGTGCAGCCCCCAGCTTCTCTAAGCACAAAGAACACACGTTGCACATGATGTGTTGCCCCTTCTAGAATTCACAGCCCTCACAAATTACAAATTACAGTGGTACTGACTGGGGCCCTGGAGGGGGTCCAAGGAGCAATTCCTCACATTTCACCCACACTCAGAGCCTGGATGATTGCTCCATTCCTGAGGCTGTGGTGCTACAAGTTCCTTGGAACAGGTCACCTCCAGCCTCCCTCCAAGAGCCACAGCATCCAAACTCTGCATCAGTTTGACTGACACTGCACAGGACACTCACTGCACAGTTTTCTTTGCAAAAACAACGCAGCTGCTGGGTTACAGCCCTCAAAATCTCAAAGGCAAGAGCCCAAATTATTTTAAGAAACATGAGACTGAGTGGAGAATGTGGCTTGCACAGCTGAAAATGAAGGTCGTCTATTTTGAAATTCAGATTGTGTAAATAAAATGTTTGGCTTCCTTACATTTTTCTACTTAAATTCCTGCAAGAGTCAGTGAATTCAGATGATTGCTGGTAGAAAGTCCAAATTCTTCTAATTAATTGTCTTCCAAAATTGAGCCTCAGTTTGCCCCCCCCCAAAAAAAAGAAAAAAAAAGAAAAAAAAAAATCAAATGTCTTGGTTATTTGCCAAAAATCTTGTTACATGGGATTAATTTTTAATAACCATAACTGTTTTCCTAAATAATGCTAATAATGTTTTAGCTTTATGCTTCAGTAACCATGGAAAATGGAGTGAAAATTTAGATATATTCTTGAAATAGCCATCCTGGATGTCCAAATGTGAAGCTGGCCAAACTGTGTCCATTACACTTATGTTTTATTTACACAAGACATTCACATTGTAGCTAAGTATTTCACTTGATTCATTAATTTGTGTTTTTCTAATCTTTAGCTCTCAAAACAATGTAAAAAGGCTCTGAACAGCATAAAAAACTTTTCCAGAGTTACCTGTTGCATGTAAGTCAGTCATGGGTGAATTATGACACTGGAAAAGAAAAATCATAAACAATTCTGAGACACTTAAAATGTGTAAGATTTTTTTTCTCTGTACAGTCACATTCTAACATTATATTATAATTTTCTTACCACAACTGAATGCAGTGAAATCAAGTCCCTCACTTGTTCACATAACAACCTATTTGGATGATTTCCAGATAAAAATCCCTTTTTCTGCTGTGATTTCTGAATCAATATTCATTATCACAAACAGAAGCAACAACAAGTCAGATCCCTCTTTTAAATACATTTCTGCTTCTTTCCATGCTTATCAGACACTGAAAGGCACAGCAGATATTTTGAGACATAGCTCAGGAGGGAAAGAAGAAAAGTTATTGTCTTTTAGATCCTTTCAGATTTAAACAATCAGATCAAATATTCCACCTCAAGAGCTGTTCCAGTTTGCCAGGCAGAGACACACATGGGAATGAACCCAAAAATTATTAACCAAATCCAACAAAGTAGAATTCCCCTGACAAATCCAGTAGGATATTCAAATAGATTAAAGACACTGCATTACACAGCACATAGTGAACCTCTGGGAATTACTGCCTCAGGAAACTGAATTATTATCAGCAGGTTCAAAGAGGGGTTGGACAAATTCATGACCATTAGTTCCAGACACAGAAACTAAGGGGACTAGAGAGCAAGAAACCCTGTCCAGTTCCTTGGCAGGGACCTGAACAGCAGCACTGGAGAGGACAGGAATCCCAGTTCAAAGGGAATTTCAATTAAAAGGTCATGCAAGTCCATTAAATGGAAAAAATTGTGTAATTGTGCCTCCAAATGAAACAGGCTGCTGATAGCAGTGCCCAAAGTCGAATACATAACGCAGGTGTTGTCAGCTCATGTTTTATCTCCAGAGGTGTGTAAAATGGGGACAAAGACATCCATTCAGCAGAGCAGGATGTCTTCATAAGTGAAAGGTGCTGAACCTGGATTGGGGCAATCCCCAGGCTGGGGATGAACAGATCCAGAGCAGCCCTGGGGAGAAGGATTTGGAGGTGCTGGTGGGTGAGAGCTGGACACGCCCCAGCCCAGAACCCGCCCTGTGCTGGGCTGCACCCAAACCCCGTGGGCAGCAGGGGATGGGGGATTCTCTGCCCCGCTCAGGTGAGACCCCACATATTTATCTGTGTCTGTCTGCTGTGTTGGACAGAACATTTGTGCAGGTATCATTTATATTTGACATAAAGCATTGAAATCATAAAACCCAAAACCTGTCAGTGATTAAAATTAATCCATCCTTAATCAAAAAGATATCAACAGTGAAAGCTGGCTTTCTTCAGCAGACAAACACATAGAAGGGAAATTTAATTCAGGAACTGGACTGGGATAATTAAATTCAGTTTTATGCTGGCAGTAGATTTTGTAAATGCTTGAACAGGTCTTCCAGTCCTTCAGTTCCTCACCTGTATAATGACACTGAAAATCCCCATCTCACACCCAAGACAGAAATTCCCTTAAACTTCTGCAAAGCAAAGGTACCACAGCATTGGGAAATTGTCGAGTCAATGGGACTGAATTCAAGTCAGATTGAACAAACAAGATCTGCTACCGGAGTGTTCCCACTTCCAAACTATGTGTCATACACAGAGTTTATCTTCACAGCCAGGAAACTCCTTGGGTTTTCAGCTGCAGAGGTTCTGCAGCCAATGCCATAGAAATCAAGGTTGAAACACTGTGTTAAAAGGGCACTAAATGTCAGTGCAAGGCCACTGGCTCAGCACAAAGCACTGCCACACAAGCAGACATCTTTCAGGTCGTTCCTTCAGATACCAGAGACAGATTTTCAATCCACGGAGCACGGTGAGAGCCAGGATCTCCAAGGACATCTGCACCTTCAAAGGTCTCCCTTTGGATGACTCCTTTAGGGGAAGGGGGGTGAGGTAATGGCCCAGGGACTCAGCCATAACCTTGTGATGGATGTGCTTAGACCTTGCTTTTATAACGAGCTCCTCAGAGACAACCAAAACACTTCAAAACTCAAAATAGCCATGAGAAGACTGGAATACTTAACTTTTTAAACAGAGGAAATTCAAAGTGGCTGTGGGAACTGGAATAGAAATTGGAAGGATTTATACACAGCTCTTGCTGTCCCATTGCAGGTATTTTGCTTCCAGGTAGTAGATCAGCAGATTTCTGATCTGCATCACTCTCTATCCTCAGTTCCCAGGAATGTTTGCAGGTCTCCTTTTAAGGCCACCTGGCAGCCTGCAAGATGCCTCAGAAACCTGCCCACCATTGCACCAGCTCCATGATCCCATTGTCTTAAAAGAACTTGACATGTTTTTGAATAAAAAGGCAGGTGAAAAAAGAAATATATATATGTAATTTATCCAGCCTGGCAAAAAATGCCAAGGAGGTGGCTCTTTCACATACTGTGTCCCACTTCTAACCAAGCCAGAGCTTTCCCAAAATGAGCTGTCCCAGCAGCTCGTGTATCAAAACATTGCAGTGATCATGAGAGTAGCATGCTGCTCTGAATTCCTCCCTATGGATTGGGCCCAGGAATCAAAGGAACAAAAGAGCCCTTCAGGCCTGCACATCTTTTATTGAAGGATACCTTGAGCCCCTCATGCAGCAAGATTCCCTGGGAGGGTCAGATGTTCTCTGTCCCTTCAGATGGGCTCACAAACTGGTGCCATAAGTGCAGCAAGGAGGTCCTTTCCTGGGGGATCAGTCTGCCACTGCTTCTCACAGCTGGCAATTCTATTTTAGGGAATAAGCCAAAGGCCAGCCAAGCCTAAGACCAAATGGTTCACAGATCAGGACAAAACGGAGGTGTTCTCTAACTCCCACAGCCGCATGCCAAGCTCAGTCAAACCATCACAGTCCGACTGTAAATCACCCTCCTTGTCAACAGCACTCTTGTTAATGTTAATTATTGCAAGGATTAGAAATAGGCATTCAGTAATTAAGTGCACATCACATTAATCAGCAGCCTGTTAGCAAGCTTCTCAAGAGCTGAAGGAAAGTTAAAGTGGCACTGACAGATCCACTTTGCATTTGCAAAGTACTGTTACTTCCTCCTGGTGCTTATACAGAGCCTGGCAAGTTTGCATGGTTATAAATTAATCAAATTTGTCCCCCACCAAAATTCTCAGTTGAATGGAGTAGTAAAGATCTTGTTGAAAGTAGTTCTTCTTAGCATGAAGGGTTTCAATANATATATATAAGATTTCATTTTATTTTGCCACGTTAGAATAGAAACATTGTTATGTTTATGGATAACCATTCTCAGTCCACTCAATTCTTATTACTGATTTTTAGATTCTAACCTGGTCATGAACCAGAACATCTCTGAACTTCTTCAATATTTTTGTAAAATCACAATCATACTTTTCTAGGTACCAATTCCAGCACTGGAGGTTCGTTCTGTACTTTGCATTGGAAACACCTAACTAATAATTATCTGCAGTGTCAGTAAACCCTGACTTGCACAAATAAAAATGTCACATCCTCTGACTCTGTTTTGGAAAATACAGCAGGGCTTCTGAGGGATGGGTAGATATTTGCCCTTTTATTCATAATCAACTAAAAATCACACAGAATAAAGGTAAAATCCTGAAGGAAAGAGTTGAAATTACAGGAGAAGCAAATACTAAGCAGAGCATAGGAAAAACACCCTCATGATGCTATCAGTCATCATTCCCCACTGCCTATGGCAGGGAGGCAGCAGAGGGGTTTTACCTGTGGGCCCAAATTTTGTTGAATAGTGTCATGAGCAATTTTGCAGCTCTGGGAGACTGCTGGATGCAGAGAAAAGCCACCAGAGCTGCCAGTAGCAGGAAAATATTCTAACTAAACCATGAGCCAAGGACCTGACTGCTCTCTCTCAATTTCTTTTGCACTTTCCCAGCTGGAGCATAACCTGGGATTCAGTTTTGTTCCTTCTCCCTGAGTGTCTGCCCCAAGGTGTCCAGCTGAAGACACCAGACAATCCTCCTGCCATCACCCCTGTTAAATTATTTCCATGGTGAACACCAAACATTACTCTGGGCCAGAAAATGTCGTGGCCTTCACAAGGCCTCTGTTTCTATCTTGGTTATTTTTCAGGGATCTAATCTTCAAACTATCTTTTTTTTCCCCCCTGAATTTCTATTTGAGGTACAAGAGAGTCCCAGAATACTCTTGCTTTTTTTCTTTTCCATCCCATTAATAGTCAGTCTACTGTCACTGGCTTTCAAATATTGGAGAAAAAAACCCAAAAAAGCCTCAGTCACACCCTTCTATGTATCTGCTTGTCTCTCCTATGCAAAAAGGCCTTTGTTCAGCCCATTAACACATATCAAACTGAACTTGAAAGCAAGCAACAAAATATTAGTCAGAACATGACTTGTCACAGTGCTATGTCTTGATTAAATACCCAAAGATTTATGGATATCTGGAAAAAGCAGAAAGCTTAAAAATAAAGGAGTTTAAAGCCTGAAGTACATCTGATGGATTTAGGTAGTTATGTCTGAAAATTAAGCCTCAGTCCCATAACTGAAGCTGCTTTGTATTTCAGTCCTACAAAGAACTAAATAATTCACTGGCTACTGTCCTGCAAAGTCATTTCCTCTCTTTGTTTTCCATACTTCAATTTTCATATCTTTTCCAACCTTTTGTGCTTAGAATGAGTCAAGTCTGGCAATTTTTCCCAGAATGGCCCTTTTTTTTCCATAGATACAGTCTTTATTATCCTCCTTGACTCCATCTAACACAGATTCCTGTCAGTGCTCTCATAAATTATTCTTTTGTACAATTTTAGACCTGGTGACTAAAATGGATACAAGGAGACAATTTGTGCTAAATGAACAGGTAGTGCTGAGGAATAGCAGCATCTATTTCAAATTTTGAATGTAGTTCTGCATGGAAAACAAAGAAAAAATCACTTGTGAATCAGTTTTAATTATCCTGCAGAGAAGAGAAATTCAGCATCACTCTTGTAATTGGTCCTCTCAGCAGAGAATGCTACAGCTAATTTTTAAGTTAATTTTGCTGCAGGACCCTTCTGCTCCTACCCTTGCTATCATTTGTTTATCTAGGTGATAAAAGAGAGAGGAAATAACCCAGTAGCAGGTCCCAGACATTCTAGTTGGAAAGAACTATTCCCAGACTAGCTCTGCAAGAAAAATGACTGGAAATACTGTGATTTGTTGATTGCATCTCCAATAGGCCAAGCCAGGGGTAAAGGATGAGCAATTGAAAATACAGAGAGCACAGCCAGTGTGCAAGCAAAGGCTTCTATTTTCAGGGAGACACATTTTTAATGCAGACCAAAAGAGACAGGAACAGAGAAAGAAACAATCTGTTCATATCAAAACAGAGGCACTTTGTGACTGCCCAAATGAAAAGTCGAGGCAAGAGGAGAAAGGATACAAATTATTATCTATCACATCTTTGTTTATACTATTCAAAAAGAAAAGAAAGAGGGGTTTGAATTTCTGTGGGATTGGGACAGGAAACCAGTACTTGCCCATTTCTAGGATAATTCAGACAAGTTCCATGCCAACTGCCCTTTGCAGAGAAGGGAAAGTCCCTATTTAATAAGGTTGCTGTTTTTAATCCCAAAGCTTCTCCTGTCCCAATGTTCCCCACTCAGAAGGCATTACAGCCTCTTCTGTGCCACACAGCATCTCTGTCTGCAGCTTCCAGTGACATCACAAACAGCCTGACAACACCTGAGAACATTCCAGATCCACCAAACCCCACGGGAATTCTGTCACTTATTCCAGCAAGGCCTAGAAATTATCCTGAAATTCCTTAGCCCCAGATGTTTCTGTAAATGTCCAGTTCCATCTTGGGCCTGTCCTAAGAGGCAGATATGTGTCACAAGTGATAAACACATCTTTGTACCTAATGCTCTTCCTTCCTCATAGATAAAGAATATGGATAAACAGGAGATTTTAGGCTATTAATGTCACTGCCCTGAAAGATGCTGTTCCATTTGGGAGCTCTGACATTCTGCTGCTGTAATTAGATTCCCAGAAGTGCTGTCTATTGATAGTGCCAACAAAATGCCTGGTGCCAATTAGGCTAAATTCAGACCCAACATAAGCATGTGCACTGCCCTCAGAGAGGCACTCTAACTGAATTTGTCCCAGGCAAAATGATCCCAAATTAAAATACAATGAAATGGTCTTCTGACTCTTCCTCATCTTCTTTTCTGATCACAGCTCTTACCCAAAGTAAGTTGTTTAACACATGTGCCTACAACACTGGCACCAAAGCTCTGTGTCACATGGCTGCTTGCTCTTTGGTCCACTGGGGCTGAGACCATCTGGAAAGGAAACAAAACCCCTTTAGAAAGGGTATAAAATACATGCACACGTGGTCACACAAGTCAGACTGGGCAGGTGAAATGGCCACCAGGGTGCCAGTGAGGTGGCACACTGGGCACAAAACTTGGCGTCAATAAAATGGCAGGCAGGAGAAGAGAGATGGAGATTTTAATCCTATTTTAAGAGAGTCTCTCCCTTCTGGGTAAAGGCTGCTGTTCTACTTTGATTTAATTTGCAGCTAAGGAGAAATTTCTGAAGAATCCTCTGCCACTTAAAAGAATTATGCTGGTACTGACTGATTACATAACCTACAGTTACGCAATATTTCATACTTAGATAAGTTCTCCTATAAAACTTCAGAATTCTCTTATGTAAAATATTAACATAAGGAATACTGCTGAAAATCCATGATGTTTCCATGAACAATCCAAGAGGTGTTGAGTCCTTTGAGTTCCTTATTATAAATCTGTACATAGAAGCATATTTTAGAGCAGAGATAACAGGTTCTGTGGCGAAGTTTTTCTCCTTCAGCTATGCCATTCAGGCCCTTCTCCTACCATCTTGGTCTAGTGGTCAAAATCTAGAAATCTGTGCCCTTTCTCCATGTCTCAGCATCATTTTAAATTCAGTTGCTGAAGTGCAGCACCGTGAGCCAAAGCCTGATCTCATGGAAGTGGGTGGTCACTCTGACACTGCCCTGTAAAGGAACCCCTTGGTCCTGACTTCATTTCCCATTGTTTCTTCACTAAGATCTTTTTATTTTTCACTTCCCTGAGAGTATAACAAGCAATGAATTTGTTCCACAGGCATTATATTTATTGTCATAAAGACAAACTCATACTCAGCCACATCCAAGTAACAGCATTCAATAGTGTTGTTGTGATAGGCAAAATTTCACCAATCTTTCCAAATTTCTGTCTTCACTTATTTTCTGTCACAGTCTCCAGTTCCCCCTTTTCTTTGGCTTCTAGTTTTGATCCTATTTTAAAGGCAACAAATCCAAATATGTTAAATTAAACTTTTAATGGAAAATGCTTTTTTAACAGCATATTTTTTCATTTTAAGTGAAATGATTCTTTTCACAGTTGAAAGGTTATAAAGATATCTGATTTAAAAGACAGCCCACTTCATTTGGAGCAAGATAAAACAATGAAGAAAACAGATATTTCAGACACTTTGGAACAATAGAAAAAAAACCACTTTACATTTTCTTTAGTTATTCAAAAGTAGTTATTTGGAAAAATTAAAACCACAGTGTTTTCTTTTTTTATTCAAAATCAATTATTTAGTTATTCAAAAATACAAATGTTCATATTTATAAATTGTTCATGCTTTAGGCTTCTCTCTCTTTTTTCAACCTTCCTCCATATCCAGATAAAACTCTGTCAATTCTTTGTCCTCCTGTGTGAAATTGTTCCTCCCTCCCCTCCCCATCAAGTAAAACCCAGTATAAACAGATGTCCCTTGTACAAGCCAGGTGCTTCTATGTCTCCTTCTCTTCTTGCATCACCACATCACACTTGGTTCTTCTCATTTCCCATTTAAAAAAATTAACTCTGCCCCAGCCAAACCCAGGACAATGTTGAAACTTGAATGATGACTGCAGACACAGGCATATACGCACAGGGTTTTTTAAATATAAATATATCTATTTCTCTATTAGCTCTGAGCATGGGTTAGGTTTTTCTGGTTAAGCAAATTAAGAAAAAGATTAGAAACTGTAATAAAAACAACAGGATTCAGTTCTGCTCCTGGGTCCAGCAGCCAGACCCTGGTCCTATTTAGGGTGTCTCAAAGGGCAATGGAGCCAGGCCATAAATATTTTAGGAGATCATCGGGACAATGGTGGTGACACCAGGTCACAGAGCTCAGCAAGAAGTCAGACTGCCCTGAAGAGAAGGGCACAGAAACAGAGCAACTGTGATTGACCTCTATCAGGAGCAAACAGCAGCACAGTAGGCTCAAATCAGCATTCTTACATCACCCAGGCACGGAGTTTTCAGTTGTGGTCGCTGATGCTTGTGCGAGAGCGTGCCGTGAGAAGACGAGTCTTTGTTTTAAACACACCAACCACTTATTCTTTTTCAACCTCAGAACACAGTTGTTTGGTTTTTTTTTTTCTTTCTGATGGCTGCCTGTTACACTGCTACATGGACTAACTTCTGTTTGAATAACACATAATCATTTTTTTAAATATACACCACAAATGCATGCATGTATAGAAAGAAGAATGTGGCTTCTGGCCGAGCCTTAGTGGCCTCCAGCCTTCCAGGATGGTTTTTCTGATCAGAGTGCAACAAAGAGGGATAGGAAAAAGAAATAACAATGCCCAGCATATAGGCAAATCCTGATTCTGTCCTGAACTAGATACAGACATTTTGCCCCCAAACACATGGCTAAAACTGTATTGCTGTGTTTTGGTTCTCTCTTTTAATGGGACTAGTTAACTGCATGGGTATAACAGGGATGGGATTTCGAGGAGTACAATCTGAATGGGGCTCTGAACAACCTCAAAACAAAGCCCATCCAGTTCCAACCCTCCTGCCATGGGCAGGGACACCTTCCACTATCCCAGGCTGCTCCAAGCCCTGTCCAACCTGGCCTTGGACACTTCCAGGGATCCAGGGGCAGCCACAGCTTCTCTGGGCATCCTGTGCCAGGGCCTCCCCACCCTCACAGGGAAGAATTTCTTCCTAATATCTAATTTAAACCTACTCTATTTCAGTTTAAAATGACATGTAATAACAACACAGAGACTTTGGAATTCATTCCTACTCAATAGGTGTCATTTTGGTCTCCCTCTAGTTGCTTCTGCCAACATATTCAAGTATAAAATCCATAGAAATGACATGCAATATGCTAAATGTTAGACATATTTTTCCTCAACCATTAATTTCTATGTACTAAATTGCATACTTTGGCAGAATCTTTAAGTGTGCACAATTTAGAAATTGCAGTATAATATGATCTGGCCATGTGAAATGGCAACATTTGGGACAATGATCAGACAAAATCAGCAAATGGTTTAAAATAGGTAGTTCCACATTTAAATATAATACAGAACGTCAACCATATAAAATTAGTCCTAGTAGGTTAACAAAAGAATTCTTTATCCTCTTTACATGCATGCCAACACGTGCGTCCCCTACGGTTTCCATAAAATGAACTATATAAAAAATAAATCTCTCTTTGAGTGGCAGTGGGATCTTGAAAAGATTTTAATGATTTTGCTGAGTCAGAAAATTCTCCTTTAAAGTAAAAACAACATATGGATAAAAGCATGTAAAACAAAAATTCTCAGTTAAGATTTCATTTTAATATCTAAGATGAAGTGTGCAAAGCTCAGGAAATCATTATTCTGGAATAATAAGTGGTATTTATTATAAATGTATAAGTAGCTAGGTATACATTTTAATGTATTTATGTAATGTGAGCTGCTGCATATACACATTATAACGACGTGGATATACTCAGTTGTATAGGTAGACACACAAAAGGGGAAAAAAACCACTTTACTGCAGCTCCACATATTTTTCAGAATAGGGAAAGGTTTTTCCTCAGACTCCAACATTTCTGGTGGAAATACTCTGCAAGGCAGGCATGTTTTCCATTAACCTAAATTCTGTCAGCCCCCCTCAGAAAACACACTGCTGAGAAATTACTTCATCATGCACCATTCAAACCCACCCCACTCCATATCTGCTCGGGGTCCTGGCTATTGTAACCTGCTGATGTTGAAATACCAGCCTAATTACCTTGTAAAGTTATTTGTTTGTTCTGGAGAACTAATCCATGGATTCATGTTAATTCACAGACAGCAAGTCTGAGATGACAAGCTGGAGCCAGAGCACATTAAAGTCAAAGAAAGTTCATTGACGTCAAAGGATTTCGGATCAGAAGCTAAAATAAGGTATTACAGCTCAGCATTGAAAAACACTTTTGTTAGGCCTTCGTTCTTCTTGGTGGATGAGAGGAGGGATTGTCTTTTTATCCTTCTCTTTCTTCTTCTTACTGTCCTTTTTTCTTGGTTTTCCTTCTTCTTTCCTTCCTTCCTGTTTCCCTCTCTCTTTTTCTCATCAGATTGGCATGAGCACTCCTTGTCTTCACTGAAATTGAGTGGAGTTGTGTTGTGGATATAATAGAAGTAGAAACAGCTCAAATATGGCCAGCTACTGAGCATCCCCATGGAATAATCCAAATTCCAAGTTGTGCTACCCTTAAACAAACACTGTCAGCTGACTGGAATTTCTCACAGGCTGCAAAGCAGAAGAGCTCAGACATTAAGGGCTGAATTTCCCTGCAGTCACACATGTCTGAAGAGATATTTGTATATTTAGAGCAAATCCATAGGCCTCATGAAATCCTCACCAATTCCAAGGAAAACATGGGAGTTTATGCAATCCTGGCATTATACTCCATTACACAGCACAAACGGGGGCCAAAAATATCTGAAATAGTGCAAACATTAGCTGTGAGATCCAGAGGGCACCTTGCAGACTTTGTTCAGATGTTTGTAGTGTACCTCTAGTGACTTCTAGATCCAGAAAGTTTCTCAGCACAGGTTTGGCACAGCTCAGCCCTTTCCTGATACCATCCTGCAAAAAATTGCTGAATGTAAAAGAAGAATATTATTTCGTCCTTTTACATTCATCTTGCAACCGGTAAAATTCCCCTTGGCCTCCAAAGGAGTGTCTTTGCTTTGAACATGTGAGTAAATACTTTGTCTTTTCTATCCTCTTCCAGAGGCTCAGCTTCTGACAATCCTGACATTGAATATAAACCACTGTGCTCCAAAACTCACCCATTTATGGTTTTTTTGAAAACTGCCTCTGTGAAGAAACAAATATTCTCCCAGTCATCTCTTGGACTGCATTAAGAGCAGCTGTAATTTTCATGTGATCTCTAATATTGCAGAGCTTTTTTTGAACTGTGGTTCTCCATGTGTGAATATAAACATTGATTTCTGCTCCTATAATTGCATTTCACTTCAAAAACAGTATTTTCAGAGATGCCTCAAAAAGATGAATAAGAAATATGAAATATATTAAACGGAACTCCCTGCATCAGTGTCCTGCTTTTTTTTTTCCCCATTTATTCTCCATAATAGTGTCTAATTGCATCTTTTAATCATGCAAACCTCCCAAAACCTTGCACATAAATAATTCCTATTTGCTTGAAGAGAAGTTACTCATATCCTGCAGTAGAAAAAGCCTCCTGCTTACATTTTGCTGCAGACTTTTCTCAAAACCTCAAGATTGTTTGCTCTTCTTTAACATAATACCAAGAAAATCACCATTTTGCTTTTGGGGAAAGCTTTTTTTCTGATCTGGTCTTTAACTTGGAGTACAGCAGTGGAAAGGTGGTGTGACAGAACAGGAATAAGTAAAAAATAATGTTTATTTACTATTACCAACACAAAGCTAACTTCTTATGTGGTTTCTCTGCTCGTTTGGGGAAGCATCTCACTGCACAATTACATCTATTAATGGCAATAAGTGATGATTTTCAATCTGTTCTCAATAAAAAACAGACTTCAGCTGAACGACTAAAATAAATATTACGTATACAAATATATTTGTACATAATTAAAGGCACATGTATTATTTGCCTGTTAAGTTTGCTGAAGTCCCCCATCACTTTTCTCTATCCTTATTCTGAGATTCTGTGATTTCCTGAAGAGTCGGCAATCACAGGTTTTGAATTTTATTGAGCGGGCAATTTCTTCTTAGTTTTAACTCTCTCTTGATTAAATCTCTCTGATGATTAGATTTGCATGCACTGGGATGGAAACCAATTTCAAAGACAGATGTCCCTTTTCTTTCATCCACCACGAAACTCTTCCATATGGAGAATGTCAGTCAGAAGCCTGGCCACCATTTGAAAGTCACTGGATTTTATGAAGCAGGGACACAGTGATATTTAAGTAGTGCCCAGAGTTCCCTCTGGCTTTTTCCAAGGGAACAATTTCAATTACAAATCTTTATTCATCTTGTTCCACTGATAAATTAATGCTGAGTCTGTATTCTTTTAATACAAAGAACAGGTAATACTGCTGAGTGAGGAGTTTTGAGCATCTTTGGACTGGAATGACAGTGTTTTTCCCCAAGTGGGTGTAAAATACACAGCAAGTTTAAGAAGCTTCTAACATTATCTCTCAAGTTCTCCCTGGCTCAGTGTAAAAATCTGAGTGACTTCAAATAGCCTAAAAGAGAGATCCACCCTCCTACTTCTTATCTGTGCTAACATCATCATCCACCATGTTTAGGAAATGATTATTTTGCAAGGGGATATTTTCTTTTAATGGAGAAAAGATTATATTTGCTGGCTGGGATAATAAAGTTTAATAAGGAGGAAGAAAATAATTTTTTTTTGATCAGGACTTCTCTTGATTCTTATTTTAAATTCAAAATGCAAGATACCCCTTAATTCAACAATGCTGGAACAAACCTGTGAGAAGTCTTTACAAAACCAGTGTTGACTCCCTAAACTAAACAGTGTCTGAGTCATGTACTCACACATATCTGGGAGATCAATTATAGAGCAGGATTTTTCTCCTCAAATCTTCTCGCTGTCTCTCTTGGAGTTCTGCAACTGATGGTAAAGTGTGAAAGTAATTTGAGGCTGCTCAAAGGCTGCCTTTGCTTTATAACTTTGTGCTGGCTCTTTGCTGAGAGCCAGTTATGGATATGCTTTGCTTGTTTATTTCCTGCTGACATCAGAGGATAACCCAAAGGTTATTAAAACATCAAATTCATGGCATGACAGCTTTCTATACCTCATCTTGGTAGGGGCTGAACACTGAGTGAAGAGAAATGACCACCAACATGAAAAATACACTGCTGCTTTTGTCCCACAAAATGCAGGTCACTGCCGTGCCCCTGGGTGACACTACCATGCTCCAATATTGGGAAGTGACTGAAATGCTGAGCTAAAAAATCCATCAAACCACAGCTTTCATGTCTTAGGTGTCCAGCCCTTGGATCTGATGCAAATATTCCCCAAAAAAGAAGCACTTGACCGCATCAGCCCCCAGCTAAAATTGTCCAGATCAGACAAAGTGTGTTCTCAACCAAAAAAAACCCTCCACACCCACATAAATTATTGTTAAAAATCAGCAGTTTGTGGTAAGGACCTGAGAGCAAGGTTTCACCCTTGGAAGCTGCAAGCAACTAATAATTAGATTTGCAGGCCTTGCTGTGACTCTTTACGGGCTTTTCAATCTCAAGGAGTGTAACTAACCCGTAAATGATCTGCTGCGGCCTCGGGAAGCAAACTGAACCGACGTGTAGGGGATTTAGACCATTTCCATAAATACACTTCAAAACAAAATTGACGGGTGTTTTCAAACAGGCCTCGAGTGAAAGAAAGAAATTTTGAGGGCCTGTGCAATCTCTGCAGCTGATATCTTCTCCATATGTGCCTGACTTGCACTCCAGCCAAGGAGCTCTCGGAGAGCTCGAGCGGCTCTGACGGAATCTCGCAATGTGCCTCTGGACTGGGACGGGGAGAGCACAGCTAAAATTCCTGGCTAGGAAATACATCACTTATAAACAAACCCGGTCCAGGAAAAAAGTCATGGAAAGCACTGAAAGCAGTCACATGGCAAAGCAAGATGTCAGCAAATGTCTTTCTTTTTACCCCCAAAAAAAAGCTGAAAGTCAGCATGATGGAATGTCTCATGCCTGCTTCCTTATCAGGAGTATTTTTTCTGGCCATTTATCTGAAAAAGGAACATATAAAATTAGAAAAAAAACCCCAACAAACCAAACCCCAAGCCTACTCTCACTGTGCTAAATCACTAAATCAACTGCAAACTCAGCACTGAATGCACTCCCAAGCCAAGACCTGGTAGGATCTGATTATTAAAAGATACCTCTGCCCAAATTAAGGTGTGAATGAGACCATAGGCCAAAGTAAATAAATGGATTTTATTTAACAGCAAATTTAAGGTAGAGAGAGGCAGGGAGGAGAGAAAGAGAGAGAGACAGATTAAGTAGAAAGAGGGTCACCACCATGTGGGTTCCTGCAGCATCCCTGCAGTGACCCTGAGTTCTCTTTATCATTTCTACTTCATTTCTCTTCATGAAGTTCTCAGACATGTTTAGAATTTACAGCTCCAAATGGAATGCGTTCTTGAATATTTGATTTTTTACTGTTAACTGAAAAATCTTTTTAAAACCCTGTACAAAATTTAATAAGAAAGCGGTAAAGGCCTGGAGCAAGAGCGAGTTTGGTTAACATCGGATAATTTTAATCCACTGTTCCTGTGTCATTATGAAATTAGATTTCTTGTTCTCCCAGCTGAAAAACACCCTCTGAAAATAAGCAATGAGGTATTTCACAGGGTGATTCAGGTACAGAATATCTCACAGCAGCTAGGAAATTCAAAGCTAAAGCATGTAGCATTATATAGTCCACTTTTCACCTTTAATATTTATCATTCCAAAAAGCAGCCTGTGCCTCTCTGTGGATGCTCACACTATCAGGCACCACAAACATCCAAAGTAGCACCTGGAAAAGGGCAAAAAGAACTCAGAACTAAGTCTGTAAGACCTGAGCCAAAGAGGACAGTAGCTGTTATTTGGTTGTTTGTGTTAGTTAAGTTGTATAAGTAGCAGATCATTTTCCAGCCTAACACAATTATGTACTTGCAGAAGTTATTGTTGTTGCTTTTAATTGCCTGAGGATGGTTTAATGCTATTAGTGGGATATCTCCAGTCTTTAAAAAGGAAATTAAGGATTGTGAAATACTGCATGATTGTGGGAGTGAATATACTGTTGTTCCACTACTGGAATTCACAGAAAATAGTCCAACAGTGAATTTTGCTATCTTATAATTAAATTCTCAGTGGAAAAATATAAGCATGCCAAGGGAGGTGTCTTGATTTACACCAGACAGTCATGTGACTCTAAAAGCTTATTAGAACCATAAAATTCTCTGATATTTAGGACCTTTGCAAACCTTCATGACAGAGGTCAGATAGAGCATTATAATTTTGTGAATTGCTTCAGATCCTATTTTAATCATCATAAATATTTCAGAGTACTCCAAAAGAAAATCATAATCACTTGTTCTCATTTAAAAGTGATTTAGGATCAGTAAATTAGTAAATTCAATAAAGTTATCACCACTGGAAAGCTATTTCATTATTTTTAATTCCCTATACAGAGTAAAAACAGCATTGGTAGTGGAGACAAGATATGAGCTGTCTGTTCTTAATTCAACAGGCCTCTTGTTTGAATTACAGTTTTGAAGGTCATGACTGAGCAGAACAATTTGAACGCAAGTTCCCAGCAAACTCTGCCTGTTTCCTCCTCTCAGCTGCCAGACTCCACATGTAGCTCATATCCACCAGCCTCAGGTCAAGCAGGTCAGGTATTTTATAGTTCTTTTCTTAAATCTGTTAAATCAGCCCAGCTTCTTCAACAAATCAGCTGAGAGAGGTCCTGTCTTTAAAGCTGCTGTAGTATCATAATGAGAAGGAGGAAGGTGAGTTGTTCATGGCCATCAAAGTCTCAAAAAAAGTTTATAGTGACACTTGTGACTGAAAATGAAGCAAGTTTCCAACACAAGAAAGGAAAAGTGTTTTGGGAAAAGCAAGTAGGACATTTGTGAAACCACGCAAGACAAACACATGTGCCCTTCCAGAGATTGCATGAGGTGTTTGAACGAAGTAGAGTTTTGAATACTACAAATTTTCCAAGACGTGGGTGGAACTGGAAAACTGTTCAGCTCAAACCTTCACAGGCAGAGGGGAGAGTAGAACACTTTTTACCAATTAACAGCTTCTTTCCAGTTTCAGCTGATAATTATAATGAGTTTGTAGAGTTCAAGAGAAACAAAGGCCTCTGCAACTTGTAATAAGTTCAGACAAATACTCTTCTTGGTGTGCTCTGTCACTTGGACAATCTGCTTGTAGTTCACCTATTTCTTTCACATACTACATAGTTTATATGTAAGATTATTCTCCTAATTCCATCTGTATATTTTGACTGTAAACTCCTTCCTACATAAAGACCACCAACATCTTGCCAACCACAATTTCATGGGCTGTTTCTTAAACAAAAAAACTAAGACAAAACACCCGTTTCATTGAATCACAGAATGATTTCGGTTGGAAGGGACCTTTAAGACCATCCAGTTCTAATACCCTGCCATGGGCAGGAACACCTTCCACTATCCTAGGTTGCTCCAAGCCCAGTCTAAGCTGGCATTGGACACTTCCAGTCCAGTAGCTGTTTAGAAATCTGTGTGCCATGAATGAATGGCCACAAGTCAGGCCCTGGTCAGGTATTGCTCACCAGTGGTCCCCAAAGGACAAAGTGATGGCACACTGAAGAAGAGACACCAGGAGCTTGTTCTACTGCAGGACCTGTTCTGTGGATAAAAAGAGGGCTTTGTCCTCACAGCCTTGAAGGTTGGATCTTCTCACACCCAGGCATTTGTTCAGATGTGGTAGCCTGTGTCAGTATTTGAATTTTTACCATTTCAGTTCTCCCCATTATCTCACATAGGGATCAGGGTGAGTTTAAAGGCACACCCATGACCCATGCACAGTGCAGTCTCCAGGGCTATCCCAGTGCTGAGTGTAACTCCAACATGGTTTCTGATTTAGATTAAAATAACCAAACAGGCACACAATTTCACCTAATTCCATCCTCAAGATACAGGCAACTTGACTCCCTAGGGAATTTAACTTGCAGAGATCCACCAAGAAACACCTTTGAGGTCTGGAGGTGAAGCCACCACTGCAACACCTGCGCTGAACCTGGCCCTACGAGAACTTTATCTTCTTTCCCTGTCCTTCTACCAGGATCTGGTCCTTGGAACTTCACCTGGGCTCCAGTCCCATGCCCTGGGGTCACAGAGGAGAAAGTGGAACAACAAGGGACATAACCCTGACTCTCCTAAACCCCAGGCTGCTGTCCCTCCTACTCAGAGCTGTCAGAAGCAGTTGAGAAATCTACTGATCTGCTGCTAATCTCCGAAGAGCCTCTTCCAAACCACACAACCCTGGCTCTGACTTCACAAAAATCTCCCGGTCCAACAAAAGTGAGGCTTCTCCAAGCACCATTTACAGTCACAAACTGTGGTTTCTTGTAGGTGGAGGCACAGTCAAAGGCTTGGCTGGGCCTGGTGCCTTCCTGGCCTTCCCAAAACCCATGGGAAGCACTTCGGGAAAGGGAGAGCAGCCGGCACCAGTGATGTCACTGCACTGGCTGAGGGGGACACACAAGCACACAAAACCTTTCACAGGGTGTGTGGATTCTCCCTGCAGCTTTTTATACTTTTGGGTCAAACGTGGCAGCTGCAAGGCCTCTCCCTGTTTGCAGTGGCGAAACATCAGAGGTCACACACACATAGATTGTTGGGCAGAAAGGGAATTCATCTCTCACTGCCAGTCTCATCAGAAACAAACAATCAGTATTCCAAATAATCAGCATTCCAAATAATCAGTATTCCAGACTGCAGGGACTCTCTCCAAGAGTCTTGCTTTTACAACTCACTGTCCTGCTCAAAGGTCACTGGAAGAAGCCTGTGAAACAACTGGAATTCAAATCCAGCTCTCTTAAACCCCAAATTTACTACAATTCTATAATTAATTTCTCCTACGCAACAAAAATGTTATGCATCTTATTATTTGGAAGCAGGGGCCTTCTGGTTTTTATATTCCATCATGGGCATCAGTTCCATAAATACTTTCTGAGTGTGACTGATCCTATGCAGGGTCTGAAGTCAGACTTCTAACACACAAGACTGCAAGATCAAGGCCTAGATTTGTTTTCAGTCGTTCTTATAAGAAGTTATTTAGCTTCTGAACCCCTAAGCCATGTCTCAGAATGTTTTTAGGAGGAAACCCAAAGGTGTGCTAAAGCCTGGGCACATATCTGTCCTGCCTTCTTTTTCAGTCTCCCAACACGCTCTGTTAAAGCAACAGCTTATTACCCCCTCAGAAAATGAGTGAAAATAGTCAGAAATATGAATGTACGGATCAGTGGTACCCCCAATGAAAAAATGTAAATTCCTTTTTATATCCTTTACTAAAGTACATCGCTCTTTTCAGCTGTTATCATTTGTTACGCTTGCTTGGAAGGGAAACGGTCACATGAGAGAAAATCACCTGCAATCCCCTCAACAGAGTGAGCAACACCAGCAGCAAGCCCGGATTACGGTAGGGTTTCATCATAGTAACAAAGAGTGAGTAAGTTTAGCTACAAAACTGGACCAGACCCAATTCCTGAGAGTGGCCACCTCTCCATCCACAGTCCTGCACTGCCACCTGCAGCTGCCCGACAGTATTTGGATTTCTCCACGAGCAAGCTCACATGGACATTGGCAACAGCGTCCTCCCTGTAAACATTTGGAGTGTTCAGTGGCAGGCAGACTTTTTTTCCACAAATATTATCATGGTAAAATAACCAAAATATTCCTCTTTTTCAAGATTGTGTTTGTTCTTTCTCCAGCCTTTTTCTTTTTTAACTTTCTGCTTTATCTCACTACTCCACTGTCTTTGCCAACTGAAATTGAGTGTCATATACAAAGTGAAACATATTTATTAACCCAGAAGATTTGTAATACATTGAGAAAAAAGACCTTTTTAGACGTTGTGCAGGATGTCTTGACTACACATGGAAATTGTTTTAAATTTGTTTAACTACAGTTACAGCATTAAAATTGAGGTTTAAATGAATCCCCTAACATCTATCACCAGAGAAATATAAATATGTTGGGTAGGCTTTGATCTGAAATAAAGAACGAGCCTGAAAAGATCCACAATCCCAAGAAATTTATTCAGGGTGATCGTCACATTCTGGAAGATTTCTGTCCCATTAGCAGCACATGGACCAGGGCCTGCCTTCAGCCAACCTGGTACAGCCCCGTGATGCAGAGGGGGAATGGCTTTACCTTAAGGGACAAAGGCTTGTCCCAGTGCAAGGTCAAGTCACAGCGCTTAGGAACAGACCCAGGAGTCTCTAAGGAGGCAGGGGTTGGGCCAGAGGCAAATCTTACACAGGCACCTGGCCAGGAAAAATGTCACATGGAAGAAATCAGCAAGAAGGATTCCAAAACTGGGATCTAGCCCCACAGCTGGTGAGGTTGGGCACCCTGAACTGAGCACTTCGAGTTCCCCAGATACCAATGACACCAAAAAAAGGGAAAAAAAGAAAAAAAAAATAGAATCATGGAATAATTTGGGTTGGATAGGAACTTAAAGATAATTTAGTTCCAAACCCCTGTCATCCATGGGACACCTTCCACTATCCCAGGTTTCTCCAAGCCCTGTCCAACCTGGCCTTGGACAATTCCAGGGATCCAGGGGCAGCCACAGCTGCTCTGGGCAGCCTGTGCCAGGGCCTCCCCACCCTCACAGAGAAGAATTTCTTCCTCATATTCACCCTACTCTCTTTAAGCTTAGAGCCATTCCCCCTTGTCCTGTCCCTCCATGCCTTGTCCCAAGTCCCTCTCCAGCTCTCCTGGAGCCCCTTTAGGCACTGGAGAGGGGCTCTGAGGTCTCCCTGGAGCCTTCTCTTCTCCAGGCTGAACAACCCCAGCTCTCTCTCAGTTGATCTTCATTGGAGAGATGCTCTAGCCCTCGGATCATCTTTGTGGCCTCCCCTGGACTTGCTCCATTCAATTGCCAGAGCAAAGGTCTGAGGGAATGCATGTGGAAATTTAAATTGTAGCACAGGGATCAGACAAATAGGGAAACAAGAAGAGAAAGTGACCCGTGACTTGTTTAATACCAAGAGTGCTTTCTGCACCAAGTGCTTCAAGGAAATGGTTTGTAAGAGTACAACTAATCCCACCTGCCAGTGTGTGTCCTTGCAAGTGTTAGCACAGCAAAACCAGAGCCAGAACCCAAAGATCAAGGACACCTCAGTATTAAAAACTATTTTTAACAAGAGGTAAATTACATTCCCTGACATCGTTTTTTATCTTAAATATTTTGCCCTATGTGAAAGAGTCACTGTGAAGAAAAACAAGATTTATGGCTTCATGGCAGGACAAATTGTAGTGGTATATGAAGAGATTGTGTTACCAGAGATATTAGAGTTTAAAATACTGCATGAACTTGGGCAGGACTGTGCTTGAATTTTCATGTAGCCAGACTGACATCTTGTGGTTTGTGCAGGACATCTGAACGTGCATCTGAGGGGAATTAACTTGTACTTTGTTAGAGCATTGTAAAGTGACTCAGTTCTCTTTCAGCAGAACAGTGTGTGACTCCTCACTGTATCATTGGTTGCAGCCAGGAAATTTAGAATCATAGAATCACAGAATACCCTGAGTTGGAAGGGACCCACAAGGATTATCGAGTCCAACTCCTGGCCCTGCATGGACACTCCAAGAGTCACACCCTGTGCCTAAGGGCACTGAACATCTCCTGCACCTGCAGTGTGAATTTTTACAGAAATGGAGGAAAACTGGAGCTCCTGTTATGAACAGGTCACAGTTGCTAATGCTATAAATACTGTGCACACTTCCAAAGAACAATTCAAAGCAAGAGCACACCTAAAGCTGGAAGTATCCAAAGTCATCATCTCTCCCTCTCTCCTTGCAGGATGAAGAAGGAGTGAGACCTGACACCTAAACCAGGACACTTGGAGTGACCTAAACTAAGGGAAAAGTTAGTTTTCCGTGCAACAATCCATGCAAGACCTTGCAATCCTGATGCCTGGGCAAATGTTTGTGCTCAAGCTTCCCACACCCGGGTGCTGGGAGCTCAGTGTGAGTGTAGTCCCCCGAAGACAAGTGGCACAAGCAGAGCATTCTGCCACCAAAAGCTGGATTTCTTTCCTCCTTATTTTTAACACGAGAGAATAGAAAGGGAGGAATTAAGGTCACCATGCTCAGAGAGGTGTTTCTGAGGGCAGGCTGGAGCCACATGCCCAAGCACATCAAATTACTCCGGCTGAAGTTACAGGGAATCAGCAGCTCGAGCTGGCCTGGAGCAATAAACTCAGCCAAGAGTCTCCCACACAGCTCCACTCCTGCACCTCCAACACCGCCTGGATGCAATGTCCTTGCTGTCCCAGCTGGGATCTGCTCTTCATCAACACCTGACATTCACACCAAATTGTAGTTTAATATCTACCCCTAAACACATAAAGCTCGCTAATAAAAATGGACCGGGAGCTATTTGGTTACGGTTACTAAGGCACCCATAGGCAGGACTTGGAGTTCACATCTCTGAGCCCCAGGTTGTTCCCATCCTTCCCAGCTCTGTTCCCAAGCCATTTCTCAGCTTCTTTGCATTTTGAACAAACTCTGCCTATAAAATGTCCAAAGTCCTCCCACACGAAGGGCAAAGGGTGGGAAACATGTCCCTCAACATATTGCCTTCTTTTTTCCACAAAGATAATTCAAATTTCTGGTCCCAAAAGGGGGAAAATATTTAAAAGCAGGGTATTTAAAGGCAGAGCTGGAGGGCTGTGTTGGTTGAGGGGTACCATATCTGCATGAGCTCTCCCAGCCTTGCTCTCTGTTCCCAAAGTGCTTCTTTTCCCACAGCCATGAATAAGAGAGGACAGTAGCTCATTCCATTTCTTATTTCCCATTTGTCTTTATAATAATTTTTTAAAACACAAGCATTTTCTAAAGACTGAGAGATTCACCTATCACTAATGTGAAGCAGTGGGCAGTGTTTGGTGATCTCTGAACTTCCTTAAAATCTAGAGCAGCCACCCCAGCCACAGCTGGCAGCACTGGAGCTGCTAAAGCCAAGACAAGGACATGCTCACAGCACTTCATACCAGGGCTTGAAGCTGCATAGGTCAGTTTTAAACAGGATAAATACTCCTGGAAGCATTATTGAAGCTGCTGGGAACTACAGATGCAAGCACAGCAAGGTTTTCAGGGTGAGACAACACCTTACATTAGACCCACTGATAAAACTGGAATAAACAGGCACAAAGCCGAAACCCTCCTGATCCAAAAGGGCTTGTGTGTCCTAAATCTTGTCTGATTTTTCCCACATGTATAAACTAGCCCAACAGAGGATCATATTTCTCTCTAGAAACCTTCCCTCAGTCAGGAGAGACCATCACATCCAAAGGATAACTGGTGGTGGCACCAACACAACTCAAGGCCTGCCCCAGATCTGAAGAACCAGACAAGCCAGCAGCCATGCATTTGTAACTCTTTTCAGAAAGATGACTACAAATAAGGCCTCTGCCCTTCTTCTTCTTGCAATGTTTTCAGTTACTGTGACAGGGAATAGAATCTCTCACCACAGGCACCATCTTGCCTCATTAGGGGAGTCTGTGGTAAAGCTTTGTCTTCTTCGTCTCCCTCGTTAAATGTTACAGCACCATGTGGTAGAGATCATCATTCTTAGCTGCTCAAACCCATTCTATAATTATCTGCAGAAAGACAATGCTACTGAGAAGTGGCCTCATCAGCAAAGTCAGGGCCTGCACCTTCTCCAGGAGGAAAAGTCCAAGGAGGAGGACAAAGGCTGGTAAATGTGAGCTTTGTTGGCTCTCAGGGCTTCAGGAAGGGGTTTAGACAAGGCTTTGCAGACTCTGAGATGTAAGCTCATGGCTTCTGTGTCCAATATTGTTGTGCAGCATTGCCTAAGTGAATTTTATGTTTCTTTTGAGCTACCATGAGCTGTAGCAGACAGCCAAGTGACAGCACACTGGATTTTTGATCCATGGCTCATCCAAACAGGTGAAGTTCTCCTTTTTCTTGTACTATAAATGTGCACAGATTTTTCCTCAGGTGGACCTGCAGAACTTAATATCACATTGGGCCTGGACAAGTGAAGAGGCAAAAAGAGGATCTTCAGCTTCCTCTGGCACCAAAATACTTTGTGTTCTTGGAGAGATCCACCAGCAGTGAGCATCACCTCTGTGCACCTGAAGGAAATCCTCTCAGGGCTGAATTCTTTACAAGCAAAGCCTCAGGGATCAGACCCAGCCTCCTCTACACTCCCCAGGTAAGTGCTGCTGCTATTTATTTGAGTTGGTTTCCAGCAGCATACACATGGAGTTAATTATGCAGCCCACACTGCTGTTAATTACAGTCAAACCTAATCCTCCACATGCAGCACACCCAAAACATTACCCCAGGGAACTGCAGCTTTGCAGTTCTTGCACTTCATTTTGTGCAGTTTTCCTTGTGCTACCCTCGATGGATTTTCATTCTCTGCCCAGGAGCATTCCAATCCCTCCAGTAGCAAACAATAAATGAATCTTAGGAGGCTCTAGTGTACTCAGGAGGCTCTGGTGAACCTATGAAAAGAGGGAATTTATTTCTGAACTTGGCACTAGGCACAGCGTGCCTTGTAAATGTCAATTTGTGTATGTGTGAGCATCTGACACTACTCAGCAGCACATGGCTGGGGCCAAGAATTTGACTGACTCTGGCTGATTTGCAAGCCTAAAAATATTCTTTTATCAATGTCCACTTTTTTGTGCTGATTTGCATCCTAGCAAAACCCTGAGCAGGCGGTGGTTTCATGGGAGTGTGGGGTGACCCGCCACAAGCAGTGTGATGACACAGTTTGCACCGCTGCAGACTTCGATTTTTCACTGTTTGTCTGCTCGAAACCTGCGGGAATCGGAGATATTTGAATCTCTTTTATTGTTTTGTCTTCATTTACATGCAGTGCCCAAAGGGCTGCTGGCAAGTAGAGATGGCTAAATAAGTCAAATGCATTGTTTTTACTACTGTAGTTCCTACTGTGGGCCCAGTTCTCCTCCCATTGACGTCAACAGTAAATCTTCCAATGGATTCAGTGAGAGCCAAAAATCTCTGGTCACACCCTGTTATGTTTTATACCAGCAATACTGCAGGCTTCAGCTTCAAATTCTAGCATTTATTACAATATGGGAAACACAGAGGACTTTAAAAGAGGGTTTGATGATAAATGTGTGCATTTACGTGGCAAGCTGCTTTGTTTGTCATTGGAGCGTGACAAAGGTGAGTGCCAAAAGAAAATCTTCAGAAATACCAAGAAAAAAATCCAAATTTCTAACTTTTCTTAGAACAACATGATAATAGTGCATGATGATAAAGCAGCAGAATACTTAAATGACACCATAAGTTTGCAGCTTGGATATGCCATTTTTTCTACCTCTTGAGCTGGTGACTCTCAGTGCTGCCTTATCACTTACAATTTCATCCACTGAGCCTCTTAATTTCTGTCTTTATTGCTCATGTTCCTTTTCCTAGTTGTCTCACTCTTTTTCCTTCATTTTTTATACTCTTGTCTGCTCACTGCTTTCCTTCTGCGTTTGCTGCCTCTCAAAACCCTCTCTGTTATGAAGGAGCCCAGCTTCACCCCTGCAAAGTTTTTTCTCTCTACTGTCAACATCTGTACTTTTTCAAGGCCAAAACTGCTTTCAGCACTGCTCCTTCTCCCTCCATTTTCTTGATTCAGCTTTGTTTCCTCTTCCTTGGCACTTTGACATGTCCCGCCTAAATTAATTGGCTTTCACAGACACCTTCTCCAACAGGAGAGTTCAGCCTGCCTCGTGTGAGGGACTCTGCAGGCCACAGATCTGTGCTGACCAGACCCTTCCCTGTCTCCATTATCCTTCTCTGGACACTCTCCAATGTTCTTCTTGTAGTGAGGGACCCAAAACTGAACCCAGAATTGGAGATGTGGCCTCATCAGTGCCCAGCACAGGGGAACAATCACTGCCCAGGTCCTGCTGGCCACACCATTCCTGATCCAGGCCAGGATGCCATTGGCAAGGCACAGACAGGACAATATGACATGGGACAGGTTCAGGAGAGGAAAGCAGCTGAGAAAACACCGATGAAGGGCAATGGTCTCCACAGGCTCTCCTCCCTGGTGAAAGCAGAGCTGGTCTCTGAAATTTTCCTGCATTTAACACAGTATAAGCCAGGAGGTAAATGACACATACAGGCTCTCTGGAGAGTGCCAGCACTGTTTCGGAAGCAGCTCTGGGAAGCAGCATCTGAGCATTTGAGGGCTGGGATGTGAAGCCTTCAGTCAATGGCTTGTACCACTGGTTGGAAGTTGGAGCTGTCACACCCTCTGGAAGCTGGTGAGCCAAGCTGCCAACAGCATTTCAGATCTCGCTGTGCTGCTGAAAACGCTCTGGAATCGGTGGTGCTGGAGGCCTGAAGCATCATCTTTGGTGGCCCTGAGGCATCTGTAGCACCTTAGACCCAGCAGAGTCTGCTTGTGAATGAGACATGGGCGTGGGTTAGTGCAGCCTGAGGCTTCTTAGGTTGTGTGAAGTTATTCTTTATTATTTGGTACTCTTTTACTGATGGAGTTATGTCCGATTCAT